>JAPMIB010000114.1:0-572465 GCA_034770305.1 Trichogramma dendrolimi | reverse complement strand
ACACGTTCATTTACAAGTGGACAAGCAAAAAATAATCGTAAAAAAGTAACGTTAAAAACTTATATGTACGCGTAAGTCTTATACTTGTTGTTTCACGTGAAAATAACAACAATTTTTGGGGAGACATGCACCAACTCGTGCTATTTTTTGTCGGATCAAAAGGTTTGAGTAATTTTACAAAGGATATTTTATTAAAATTAAAACCACAAAGCTTAAAAAAAAAGCGTTTGCTTATTGAAACATCAAAAGGTAACACGAACAATTTTTAATTAAAGAATATATGGTAGAGAGTTTTCAACAATACTCTGGAGATCGATTTGTTACACTAATGAAAATCACACATGGGTTCACAGACGTATATGCGTTCACCATCGTGCGCAAACATTCATAAATAAAGATATAATCCTAATTGTTCATTATCATCAACAGGAATTTATACCTTTTATTGCAATTATCCCGAACATCTACGGATTTTCACTCGTAATATGAATACCACCGAATGGAAGGAGCTTAATGTGAATTTGTTATTATAGGTATGGCTGACAGTAATAGTGGTGGCGAGTAGTTATTGGATTCTACCAATATACAAAAATGAATTTTTCAGTTTCCAAATACCAGAAAAAATGTTAAATTATCCAACTCCACCAAACCAACTCTACCAAACTTAGTCCAACAATAAATAACTAATTTTTCCAAAACCGAGTTGAATTATACTGTTGCTTTTACTTTGTCACTTGCAGATTTACAAATAGCTGTACTCGCCATCTAGTGGTGGAAAGTCAAACTTGTACCATCGAATTTAAAACAGAGTTGAATTGATAACCGAGCTAATTTTTTTAAATAGTTGTAATTTTTAAATCATTTTAAATGCGTTTAATAAGTAAGGAAAAATCTACAAAACTAGGTCAATAAATGGTCATGTACTTCAAAGCACTTAATAGGTCATTTTTTGTGGGAGTAGGCCATTATTAATTCTAAGCATTGCTACCAGTTATAAATTGTCATCAACAACGTTTGGAAAAAAAATGAACCTTCGATTTCAAGACTTATCTGTCTTTAGTTGAAAAATAATAGTTTATAATAAATTATTTACATATTTACGCCAAACAAGTAAAGCACCAGCTTACGTAGCTCACCGATGCTGACAATAATCGTAACAAAAACATTCGCGTGGTGCAATCCCATACGCGCGATACGATTAGCGACGTCAAGCAGCTGCACACCAGGCGATGCTGCGTGTTTTATCGTTTTTATAAGGGTCGTACTATACCTGTACTCACCGATCTGCGGTATATCGGTGTCATGATCTTGTTGACCTCGTAACTGCAACAGAAAATGAAAAACTCGATAAGTTGGCTTATTCTTTTCTTGTACATCGTTATTTTGAAATTGCTTGCGTATATATGTTTTTTTCTGGTATATTGACACTAAATTAAAGTGAAAAATGTAACCAAAACTCGGCGAAGCGTGTAGCTCTTATTTGCGAGCAATGTGTATAGGTAAGTCAGATGGGATTGAAAGAGGCGCTTGTCACAGTACAGAGGTAGATGAAATATCTGTTGAGCATGAATTGTGGTTGGCACTTCCCGCGAGTTTGAAATTTTTCCAAATTTTTCTGGCGTCTTTTTCGTTTACCAATGCATCATTTTTACGAGGAATATTATGCGAAAAATGCATTAAAAAGCAATGAGTAAAAATTTGAAGAATAATTAATTAGTCTCTGTTTCGTTGTAATAGATCATAACCTTTTTACATAGTTATTAGTAAGAAGTTTCGAAAAAAAAAATTATCCCTCCCCAGCCTGAACATTGTCATGTTTTTTAGCGCGCTTCCTCTGTGACCTGCAGTGTAAAAATCTGATTATTTTACGCGGCTGATGATGAATAACGTTTTCTTACAACACTCTAAATTTTTACGTCACATTCGTTACGCTCCACGGATGTTTCAATTATAACTGAGTTTTTTCCTTGAAGTCTGTCGCGCGAGGAGCGCTGCGAGCTGTTATACCTTTTTTTTTAATTTTTCAAGCGCAAGTTCGTGAAAAAGACCTGCCGGAGTACGCGTGTGTCTGGGTTTACACACGCGTTCAGACAAAAGAAACTACATCCCGAGCAACAGTCTATTTTTTATATACGTTTTCCAGTGGGTTAAAAAAGATTATTTAAATTTTTTTCTGCTTAGTATGCAAATCGGAGTTTCACTTTGGAGCTTACACACGATGTTTTTGTTAAAGAATTAAAAAGCAATATTTTTATTATTCAGTAAAAGCGGGTCGATTGTAAAATTAAAACTAGTGCTCATTCGTAGCTCTTCGAGTACAATGAAAAATTCGTGACTTTCGAGCGTCGCATTCCAATTAATGCTTTTTGAGCTTTTTAACGACGATTTCAACAGCAGTTTTCTCTCGTATCTTTTGCATCCACGTCTCTCTTCTTGACTTCGATGTCAAGTTGTTGTTTTTTCCTAACAATTTTATTTGCTTTTCGATCATGTTTGTAAATTGCATAAAAGAGTTATGAATTAGAGATAGTAGAGTGAGTGAATTTGATTATTGTCAAAAATACTATATGAATGGAAATAATAACTGCGCTCAATATTTTATGGCTAGTTTTCAACAAAAGAAAAATTTTCTAGGTTATCGAAGGTCCATTAGAACTGGACATTTATGAACCAGAAATGTAATATTTTCTTCAAAATTTTCCAAGTTTTTTTGTGCCTCGTAAGGATCATTTTTCGATCACATGTAAATTCGTGAAAATTACCATTCAAACTCTTTCGCAACAGTTACTTTTAGTTTTCTACTTTAAATAATATTATTTAAATGAAAACAATCATCGAAATTGAATTTCTTAAATTGAATTAAATAACATTATTGTTAATGCTAATTGTAATGACCATTATCAATCCAAGCCATTATTCGGTGAGTTAACTTGATATTCGACTTGATGCTTCGACTAGTAGCAGAAGCTCAAAACGTGGTATTTTGGCATTCAAAGTGGTTGAAAGCTGGTCTAATATTGTTGAAACTATTAAATAGTAATGTTTAGGTCATTTAAAACGAGCTTAATATTTTCAACATAATTGTATCAGAAAAATTACCAAATAAACAAATCAATTCATTTGGCAATGTATTCAAAATATTACAAATTGTAATTTGTTGGTCATTATAGGCCATTATTAATGTTGAGCATTCCAACCACGGGGCGATCTTACAAGTGACAAATTGACGATATTTTCAACGCACGCTCGAGCAGTAAGTACCATAGTGATCTTGGCCGCAGTATCCGACACTCGAAAACTGCCTCGCGTAACATCTTATATCATCATATCGATCATTGTATCGATCAGCGCGTGCTCGGCCCGTGCACATGCCTCGCAGTTATTCGATACATAACACGAATCGAGGGCTCATCGGAATGTAAATCATTCACGCTTACACGAGAATCATTTCTCACGATCCGTTCTCACGGGCGAAGATCTCTCCTCGACGAGCTCTCCAACTTCAACCCTTACGCCTCGTCGACGACGTCTTATCGTCGAAGGCACTTTCGTGGAGCTCGATGCACGTATACCTGATCTACTATATATATACGTACGTAACGTAAGCCCCTAGTATCATCATCAATCTTATATTGATCCCAAGCACTACTGGCGCGCGCGGTTAAGCTAATTTTTCGCGTCGTCCGTAGTAAGATATATATTATAATCTATTTTTCTCCGCGTATAGCGTCGTCGGGTCGTATATAAAAATGTAAAAAAGAAAAATGGAATAACACGTTTACACGCGCGCGCACGCAGTATCCCCGCTGGTTGTGTATTAAAATAGGATTCGCGACTTGCGCGTATTAAATAACTCGTAAGGAGTGCACTTCTATTGCGAGTAAAGAAAGAAAATGAAAAAAAGGGAAAAGTCGCAAAAGCGCGTTTCGTTTTTTTTTTTTTTCAACTTATTCTCTTATGTTGCTGCCTTTTGTACTAGCTGCACTCGCCACTTAGTCCTTTGTCAACGCGCAACTTTACTGCGTACGCTATATAGCATGTGTTTCTTTTTTACCTTGAGCTCTCTCGCGAGTGATTAAAAGCCTTGGCAAAGCGTCGAGGTAGAGAGAGAGACTAGGCTTATTTAATAGTTCGCTACCTACACGCTGCCCCAGAGTACTACTATATACCGCTACAACAACAACAGCTAGCAGCAGCAGACTATGAATGAAGCGATAAGCTTGACACCTACACAAAAACGAACGATAATTGCGATCTCGGAATATAATTCAATTCCGTTTCGTAACCGATTTTTTTCTCGTTATTTTCCACCCCTTTTATAAGTCACTGTGCCGAGTTCGCACTTGAAAGCTCCACGCGCGCCAATATGAAGCTCTCATCTGGAGCTTCTCTCTGCTGCTGCTGCTGTTCTGCACTGGCCGTCCTCGTCGTGCCTTTTCTTCGAATTTAACGGCAGTGATAATAGTAACGATCCTTACAGCCATTGGCTCGTTTTTCAATAGAGACATTCTGTTCTCTCTCTCTCTCTCTCTCTACTTCTCTTTCAGCTGCTCGAGTCGAGTCGAGCGTGTCTGCGCTAGCAGAGCGAGCTTTGTATTCTCCTCCCGCATGTTCGTAGCAGCAGCGCCGTAGCTTCCACTGCTGCTGGTATAAGCGTGAAAGTCCCTACTGGGGCGGATATTAAACGCGCAAGACTCAAATGACTCTGTAACGAAGTGCTTGTGTTATTTTCCCTTTTTCACGCGCTGCTGGCGAACTGCAGCAGTGAACGCACGCCATCGAAGTGGTTGCAGAAAATTGAAATTTGAGGTCGTCGATTATTATCAACGTCAACGAATCGAGCAAACGAGAGAGAGGGAGATGAACTGGCCGACCAAAGTTTGATCAATTTTGGGTGAACGATGCAGCGAACGCACACGTGAATCACTGCATAGCTATAGACATATGCTACGCACATGGGAATTCAAAGTAATTGTTGCGCGCTCGCGTACATGCCTCTCGCGTACGTACTACATGCGGCATAACATGGCACTTATAAGGCAGAGGGATTTGGAGTTTTCGTGTAAATCAAGCAGTCACACACACACACACACACACACACACACACACACACACACACACACACACACACACACACACACACACACACAAGCTGTTACGCGCGCAAGTTTCCGTAATTTCTCTCGCCCGACATAATTGTTCAATTAATTTTCGACAATTAGCTCGCAGGGTACAAAGCTCGTTCTCAACGCATTGTACACGTTACATCGCGCGCGCAGCGAAAATTCTATCGAGTATTCAAGAAACGCATTAAACAGGCGTTCGCGTCGCGGTGTAAAATATAATAAAAACGGCCGCGAAATTTCATAAGCAATTTGACACGTCGCTACTGTCGGCGCGCGTTTATGCATGCACGCATGCACGGGTGCGAAGCTATACTCGTAATTGTAAATGATGCGATACGTATGGTGTGTGGCGTTAATTTCGCGCGCCCTCAGTTTATTTCGTGCGCGCATATTGTATATAGCCGGGCAAAAGCTCGGCTCACAAAACAGACACGTTGCTACACACACACACCCACGCGGTCCCGTGTATGGCGTATGCACATAAACACGTAGGTACTACTACTACTACTACGACGTTGGTAGTAATATGAACTTCGCGAAGCTATGAAGTTTACTCCCAAACACAAAGTTACTATACGATACTAGCTCGCTAGCTAGCTGAGCCGAGCCGAGCTGCTCCTACGTATACTCTATATATACGAGCAAGCTCACATTCATGCAGTTTTCGTTGAGAGAGAGAGAGAAAATCCTGCGTGTGTCATGTCCGGGGCTGACTCGTGGCATTCATTTTCGACGAACTGCCCACCATGATGTTCAACGTGAGTTATACGAATGAGCGCGTCAGAAATATAAGTTATATAGGAGAACTCGCGGCAGCGGTGCGAACATAAAACTTACTCGTTCTCTCACCCACTATCTCTTTCTAGCACGATTATATATATATACGGATTATAGACGCGTATATAATATATATTATACGATAGTATACGCGCTAGGTTGATTGCATCAACTTTTGCAGGTGCATATATTTTATGATCATCATCGAGATCAAAGTTGCGTCGCGCGCCCGCGTGAACAAAGGAACGGTATATACGCGCTGATGGTTGGTGGTGCAGTTCGCTAGCAGCAGCAGCGCACAAGGATATGCTAAGCAGCCATATAATAATGGTGTGCGCGTGCACCAGTTTGGCAAAGCAAACATCCCAAACGCGCGCCTGGGCAATGATAACGATGACAACGACGGGAGAGCGAGAGGCGCAGCGACCCGCGCAAGTCGCGACTAATAACGCACACATCGATAGGCCGGAAGTGCCGTAGTATATATATATATACTGCGTGCACTGCGCATGGACGAAATTACGCCGCGAGTCGCGTTGAACTATGTATGCGTCCAAAGCTAAATAATTGATTATCGTAGTTTATGCGCGCAGTGCATGGCGCTATGTAGCTTGCGCTATAATACAAACGATATATATTTACCATTGCGAGCTTGCGTTTCGCACTATTTGATGCTGGGGCAACGTGGGCACTCGACCGAATTAAGCTCCATAATATAGACATTATACATTTTGAGATTTATTATTCTTTTTGGAAAAATTCGATAAATAATGATCCATCGCGTCGAATGTCACGATCCCTGTACGAGAGATGCATCGGCGTGATAGTGGTAGTTCTACAACATCGAGCTCCCTGCGCGACTACTATACCGCCATACTACACTTCATCTTATCGATTACAAGCTCCCTCTCGGTATACTGCTTACACAACGTATATAATGCGCCTTATCATACACGCAGATGCGAGAGTGAGAGAGAGAGACAGACACGTCGAGGTGTGCCTGGCGAATCTGGCGATGCCACACACAACGGCGGCACTCGTGTAGTAGCTGGTAGCTGCTGCGCTGGAAGTTACTTCCTCTTTGCGGGCGACAGCTGATAAGAGTGCAATGAATGGTAAACACGACTTTTTTGTTTTAATCTTCGCCACTCGTATTTGCGCTCTCGATATCAAGGCGCGATTATACCTGGGCAAACATCTGCTGCCGCCGCCGCCGCGCAGCAGGTAGATATGATTTTTTGTCAAAGTGATTGGGTTGTAATTGTACTTGTTTGCCAAATTGTTTTTATCGACGCGATGACTTCGGCGCAGAAATTTGTGTTATTTCAGTTACAGTGTTTGATTATTATTATTTTTTTTATTTTTCAATTCGTCAAACGATTTCTTCAGGTATAAGCCTCTATCGATGACAGGGATCTTTTATCTATCGTTACCCTCGTTCATTTGCGGAAGACACTGGGCTTTATCGTCCCCGGTAACGGGCTCTCTCCCTCTCTCTCCCTCTTGCTACATTTGCAAGTTAAATCTTGACCGAATAACCGGGACTAGGGCCTAAGAGTTAGATTAATACCGTATAATCTTGCAGATAAAATTGATGGTATCAATCTTCTTCGTAGTTAATCCTCGGCCCGAAACATTTACCCGTGTGCTGCCGTGTGCGCGATAAAATTTGAAAAATAGGTGGAAGTTTTTTTCTTCTTCTTTTTTCTTTTTCTTAAGACTCTGACTTTTATGTTATTTCTAATAACATCCTGAATCGTGGGCGATGATTTGCCCGATAACGAGACACGATCACGGCCAATGAGTGTCGTAAAATTAGGCAAGTGCAGAGAGTATGTGTGACGCATCGAAGCGTGATGCTCTTTATTATCGGAGCATTTATAAAAAAAATGTGAATAATCGGCCAATAAAGTTTCTGCTGCTGTTTTAAGCCGGTAAAGATCAAACGAAGCAAATATCCGTTTTTAATTAGCAATTTTTCTTTTTCAACGTATCGATCCACCTGTTCTCGTGTCATTGAACAAGAAACGCCGAAAAAAAGCACGCAAAAAACAAAAAGCACTCAAGCTTATAGCTGGGACAAGAAACGTTTACGCTCGGTCTCGCGCCATTCGCACTTTGAAAAACCACCCATCATTTTCCACGCGTTCGGCAAGAAAATACATCATAATAGTAACAACGTAAGCTCTTCGGCTGCTGCAGGGTGGTTGGGTCGCGGCCAAACTAATACGCAAGAACTGCGCGCGTATGCAAGCCATCGCCGTACACATATAATGTTTACTGGGGGGCTAAGGATTTATCGAGCGAGCGACTGCAGGAACAGCAGCTCCTCTCTTGGTCTCTCGGTCTCTTGTGTTTTTACGCTCTTAATCTCGAGCTGAAATCTCGATGCCAAGGAGCAGCAGAAGCAGCAGCAGCAGTAGTAGAAGTGCATGTGTATAGCTCTATAACCGCGCGTCCGGAAGATTACGCCGCGCTGCGCGCAGATTATGTATAAAACAAACGATCACTTGACTCCTTCTGTGCCGCATGCGTATGAACTGCGCGCGAGGCATATTATGAATGCCTCGTAAATTTAACAATCTCCGCAGCGAGTCATTGCGTTATATGCGAATGTGCGTACAACGCCGAGATGCTGTGCTACGGGGAGGAGAAAAAAAACGACGGACGTTTCAGCTGCCGTGCTATCTTGCGCGCGTCTTCGCGAAAACCTCTCTGCTTTACGATCGCGAATGAATAGAGTCTCATTTTTTACTGCGTCATGTGTACGATTTGAGGCATTTCTATCTGACATGGCAAAAAATCGTGGGAATTCGATTTCCAACGCGATTATTCCATCATGCGTACGTAAAAAAAAAGAAAAGAAAAGAATAACAATCAGTCGACGCAATCGCTCTGCTGCGAATGCTCTTCGCCAGCGTAAGAGAAAGTAAATGCTGCTGCTGCTCCACTCGATCAACTGTCCGTAACGTGCTTACTCTGCTCTGAAATAACGTACGGTGCACGGTATAGCTCAATTTTTTGCGAGAAAAAGAAACGTACAAAATATAGACCGTTGGACTGCTAAGGCAATTCGTTTTTTAATCGAGCCAATCGTCACTAATTAAAATAGCTAGTTGATCAACTGTGCCACTCGCAAAAAATGCAAATAGCACCGCGCGCGGGATTAAGAACTTGTGCGCACTTCGTGACCATATACTCTATTACCCAGCTCAGAGCTCTCACTGTGCAGAAACTTTTAGATGAGAAAGTCTTGTATTTACTCTTCATTGCTCTCTCTCTCTCTCACTCTCTCTCTTTCTATATACGTATTTCCCGGATCAAGACGGGTGCGTATATATTTCCAGCGCAATACGTATTATGCGTGTAGAGCAACACGCGTTATATATCTACCACCTAACCTACCTTGGCGCGGTATAATTATTCTCTTTGACTCGAGAGGTAGTAGAGTGAGCCGAGAGCGAGCGCAGGTAAACGGGCGGCGCTGCAGATGTGCAGCGCAGTGATCAAAATCAACCTAATTCGCTCTCGAGGGAGCGCCGAGCTACGTACAACGATGGGTACGAGAGGCAGTGTTTGAATGCCTCGCGGTGTAATCCCCCTGCGCGATGTATTGAATTGTCTAGAGGCAAAATGAGATACGGCTATTGGCGTTATGTAAAATGTTTTCGCTGACGAATTTGTCGCCGACTTTTTTAATTAATGGCTCATTAACTTTTCGCGGAGTAATGGAAGGAGAGGAGAAAAATATTTTGCGTTGCCGTGATTTGAAGATTGCGACGTATTAGAAAATAATAAAATCGAGAATCGATAATAACATGCAATGTATGGCATTGCTTTTACGGGGCATATTCATCGAAAGACATCCAAATAATTGGCATGCAAATATTGCTCGAGCATACATAAACACAATCTCGATCGAACGAGTAGAAATCAATCGATCGTATAAAAACTCGGAACAGCTAATCATCGATATTACTCGGGATTCTACTTGATTAGCGCCACCATCATCATGAAAATCGCCACGATTGTTCTGTTCGCCTGCCTGGTCGGCGTGGCTCTCTGCACGCCACCTCGGGGTGGAAGAGGCGGCAAAGGAGGTGCCGGTGGAGAAGGCGGCCGAGGAGGCAACGGGGCAATCGCCGGCGACGGTGGCAGGGCTGGCAACGGTGGTCGCGGTGGACGAGGTGGAAATGGAAAGATAGCCGGTGACGGTGGCGATGGAGGCAGAGCCGGCCGCGGTGGACGCGGAGGTGACGGAAAAGTCGCTGGCGCTGGTGGCAACGCCGGAAGAGGAGGCGCAGGAGGTCGAGGTGGCAATGCTCTCCGAGGATAAATTTTACGTAGTAACATTTACAGAAGACAACAGTATTGTTTAACGCTACATAGTAGCAGTAGCTTTTAAGATGATACATCCTACATCTATGAGATGAATGAAAATAAAATAATTTAAAAAAGTAGAAACCATGAATTTTAATTAATACACACAAACTGCATAATCCACTCATTTATTGTGAATGTTTTATTATCAGGGGATAATATGAAATACCGTGAAACTATTATGTCTTTCAAATGATTATTTTTTTAATTTATAAACTTATAAAAATTATTGTGTTTATATAAAAAAAAAACTATAAAAATTACTGCAAACAATCCATTCAAGTTTACTTTATATACTGAGGTTCGAAGTAAGCATGAAATTATTTATTCTAACCGTTTGTGTAGCCTAAACATCAATACCTAAATTCATTAACATTTTAATTTCCTAATATTTATGGCACATTAATCGGGTCTTTTATCCTACCTTTCTACTAATGGTAGTTCAACAAAGACATTAAACTGAATTTCACCATAGAGCTGCGACAGATATGGTAATGCATTTTCAGCGAAGTTGCAGCACGAGTTGAAGGCGACCTGAATCAGGTGCATAATAGTACATTATATAACTGAGGTAAATAGTTATCTATATGGTACGAGTGCCACTTGGCAGCCCAGGCGTAGCGAAGATTGCATTGACACTACTGCATGTACTGTATTTTTTTTATCGTAGCAAGCTGAAAGTCTATTTTACGCGGAATATAAAAACTGGGCACTTGTCGCATGAAAAATGCAATGAATAGTATGCAAAAAAAAATAAAAGATGAAAAGTTATTTATTATTTTAAATTTCAGAAAATAATTTTTTGTGAGATTCGACAAATTTGATTCATTTTAATAATTCCTGGATATTATTTGAACTAAAAACAAAAATCTTCACTGCCGAAGATCGTCGTCATATTTTTTAATTTCACGATATTTAATCAAGTGTTACAAATTCTCAAATAATTCTTATTTGTAATGGCTCTGATTGTTCAAAGCGTAATATGAAAAATTTGTAAGAATTCATAAATTAAAAAAAATGTATGAACTTAACCCTAAAAAGATTGCTATATTTGAAATATGAATAAAATTTTTTTTGAATAAAAATGATCCAAATTAATTCTATTATTTAATGTATTTTTATTTGATCAGTCTATACAAATATTTGTGGCTATACATTATAACAAGTTAGAACAAAAGTTCCTATTCTTCCTGGCTCTGGGCAGATCCACCACGGCCTCCCTTGCCACCAAGACCACCTCGTCCACCGTTACCAGCTACTTGGCCGTCACCACCACGTCCACCACGTCCGGCTTTAGCACCATCACCACCCCAACCAGCATCATTACCGTCACCACCGGCACCACCAAGACCACCGTTTCCAGCGTCACCACCGTCACCGGCTAATTTTCCGTTTCCTCCACGTCCACCGGAGCCTCCACGACCAGCGTGGCCACCGTCACCGGCAACTTCCCCATTTCCTCCTGCTCCACCTTCTCCACCTTCACCACCACGACCGCCTCTTCCTCCTCTGGGTGGGTCGCAGAAAGCGACTCCAATGAGGCAAACGAGAAGTAAGATTGTGAAAGTTCTCATGGTGACTGCTGTGCTGATTACTGCTTGCTTGGACGAGTGAACTTTGAATGATGCTTGAATTGTGAATGATTCGGTTTTTATATTGAGCGAGCTATCAGTTTTCATTTCAACTAGTCAAATGTAGCCCCACCTGTTTTTGATCTGCATAATCGGATGTTATGAAAACATACAGCAGCTAAATTATTCAAGAGTCACATTGAAAACGGAAATGTGTGCATACACTCGACTTACTTTGAGTCATCATGTAATGCAATATTGCATTGTTTATCAATTGTTTACGAGTCAAATATTCATTTTTAAAATTTATAAATTATCATGATAATAAAAATATTATTATCAACCCTTTACTGCCAATAACAAACTTATTCGAGTAAGTTACGGCCAAGATTGTTAATAATTTAAGGGGTCATACCACTCTAGGATTTCTAAAAAATCAATTTTTTTCATAAAAGCTTTACTTCGATCTCAAGAATGGTACTTCAATGGTTTCATAAAAGGGATGAAAATTCTATGATAGCTCTATTAATTTTTTCTGCTGAGCTTTGCCCGAGTCGAAAGTAGGTATGAAAATATTTTTGAATAATTTTATCTCAACATTTTTTGAAACTACCAGACAAACATTTCGGGAAACATTGAATGGATTAATATGAAATTTTTAATACATCTTTAATATAATATTTTTATGGAAATTTCTTAAATTATAATAAAAGTTAACTTACGCGGGCTTAAAAATCGGTACACGTATACATGAAAAAATCCTTAGCTACATTTTTTTTACGAAGTTATTTAACTATACTACCAGTAGAAGAAACCATTTTCATACCTCAAAGTCTTCAAACAATTCTAAAAGTGCGTTTTCGAGCTTATAACACAGCTTTCTCTATGAGGGAGCAAAAATGCACTAATTCTTTGTATCACTTCTAAATTTATATTGTACTCTACAATTTTTCCCCAAAATCGTTCTTTTTTAAGATGGAAACAAGCAAAGTTGAAAAATTGGTGACAGAAAATTATTTTTAGTAAACTTATTTTTTAATCTTTACAATTTTTTATCTCTAAAAGGAACATCTTAAGGAAAACATCATAGCAAGTTAGAAATTAGGAAGACCTAAAGGTATGTAGTTATATTTATGAAAAATAATACACATTAAGTAATGTACTCCGGATTTTGAGTGGAAAAACCCGTAATGTTTTCTTGAAATTTACGTCATTAACTTTCCGTTTATATAAGAATATTTTTACATAAGCATTTATGATAATCGTCATAATTGGGTTCATTGATCTCAAAAAAGTATTATTGCCTTGAAAATTATGAGAACCATGAATGGGACTGACAACATATTAATGTTTCTGTTGATTATGTGATCTTATAAACATTCCATTTGTGTAGAATGCAGATTTCACCTGTTATTGATATTTTTTTAACCGCAGCTTTGATACGCTATGATAAAACAAAACAATATTGGAAGAAAACGTTAATTGAGATACGACAACAATTGTGAGTAAATCGTCATAAAATTGTGTATTTTCATTTCTTTCCAGCTTGCAGATTGAAAACAGGTGGGGATAGATTTGGCTAGTTCAATTGCATTAGCTGAAGACAGGTGCATCGATCGATATATATACCGACAGTTTCAAATTCAAAGCATCATTCAAAGTTTACTCGTCCAAGCAAGCAGTAATCAGTACAGCAGCCACCATGAGAGCTTTCACTATCTTACTTCTCGTTTGCCTCATTGGAGTCGCTTTCTGCGACCCACCCAGAGGAGGAAGAGGTGGTCGTGGTGGTGAAGGTGGAGAAGGTGGAGCAGGTGGAAATGGAGACGTTGCCGGTGACGGTGGCCATGCTGGCCTGGGAGGCAACGGTGGACGCGGTGGAAAGGGAAAAGTAGCCGGTGATGTGGTGACGCTGGAAACGGTGGTCTTGGTGGTGCTGGCGGTGATGGTCGTGATGCTGGTTGGGGGTGGAGATGGTGGCAAAGCCGGACGTGGTGGACGTGTGGAGGTGACGGTCAAGTAGCCGGTAACGGTGGACGAGGTGGTCTTGGTGGCAAGGGAGGACGTGGTGGATCTTTCCAGTTAAACGTCACTAAAAAGTTTCGTTCTAACTTATCATAATGTACAGACACCAATATTTATATAGACTGATCAAATAAAAAAAACAATATCTAAATAAAATTATAAAATGGAGTAATCATTTATTTTTTAAATAAACGAATTGTTTTTTCATTATAAATTATTTGCTTATAGTTTTTTTTTGTTTAATATAATTTACAGATTCTTCCGATGATTTCATGCAAAACTTTATATTTTTATAGACATGTCATACTTTTAATTAAAAAAAATTTTCAACCAACAGGATGTCGTGAAGGCAACTTTCATGACGGGTTCCTGTAGTCATTGTTACAACAGTCAATAGCAGTCACCAAAATTACAAAACAAAAAAAACTATAATTAATTGAAACCATAAATGTTTATGATAAATTTAATTTCACTTCATAGTAATACTAACACCATTCGTAGATTTTTTTGTACACATTCGACTTGCAGTCAAAGTTTGACTCAAATACTTATGTTTACCTAAAACATCCTTTATTACTAGATTTCTATGAAATCTAGTTTACAATTATTTTACCTAGTCATTAATTTATTTCATAAAATCGATGATTATGTTAATAAGTGTAAAAGAAAATTGATAATTTGAATTTCAATTTGAAGAAAGGATTCAATATTCTACAATATTTCTCTAATATGCACCGGAATACTTTAACGAACTGGTACTGCACCATAAATCGCACTGCCAAAAATTTCATTCACAACTATTTGCACAACATATTTGATGGAAAACCAATGCTTCTCAAGAACAAAAAAACATGTTTGACCTTATTACCTACATTAAAATATTAATTAAAAACCAGTTGGTATGTGATTAATATACCAGCCGAGAGTTTGAGATTAGAGGCTAGAAATAAACTTAAAATGTTGGATTTCAAGTTATAAAAATTAATTAATACTTGAATTAATTAATAAATTGACCGAAGCGAAATATTTAATAATATTCCTACATCAGCCCGTTATAAATCTTCAAACTAAAACGATCGAGTTGATAGCATATCTTGATCGAGTAATTTTTATACATATTTTGACAAAAACGTTGGATTGTGGGATTATATGAAGAACATGTCAAAACAAATCAATAAAATGGCGGAGCAACAAACTTTTTAAAGAGAATAAACTTTATTTATTAGTATCATGTTAACGTTATCTTAATAAGTCAAGTTCAATTGACAGAGAATTTTTTGAGCTGAACCTCCACGTCCACCGCGACCACCACGACCCCCGCGGCCACCGTTGCCGGCTTCTTGTCCATTTCCACCTCGTCCACCTTTGCCAGCTCTACCTCCGTCACCACCATCACCAGCTATTTTCCATTTCCACCGCGACCACCGTCACCACCATTGCCGCATTGCCACCATCACCAGCAACTTGACCGTTTCCACCAACGCCTCCATCGCCACCTGCACCTCCTTTTCCACCTTTTCCACCTTGTGGAGGATTGCACATGGCAACGCCAATGATGCAGATGAAAAGTACCAAAGTCAAAGTCTTCATGTTGGTAGTTCTTTTTGCCTTTCGAATTGCTAACTGAATGAATCTTTTGACGAAACTCCAATTTATAAGTGTATCAAAAAATGTATAAGCCGGAAAATGTATTGTTTATATGCGAAAGATTATTATTTATATTTTTATTATAAATATTGAAAGATAAAGATATGTTACAATTCTTTTTTTCAGTTGTAAAACAGTATTTTATTTAAACAAGTACGTATTGAAAATAATCTTTTAACAACGAATAAAATAATTTTTTGAAAATCTTTCCAATTAATTTTTTTGTTTCATCTTTAGGAGTAGAACTATTTCATGCTATATTAAAAAAAAAATCAATCGCGAAATTTTCATGTTGTTTTGATACACAAGCAGTTTGAAGATTTTGCATACTCATTTACTCATACATTCACCTAAAGTTTATCCATCCAAATTTTTTAAGAAAGACTTTGTTTTTCAATAAAACATATCAATTTTCATGGGCTCCAAAGATAAGTCCCAGATGAGGGTACTTTATGTTAAAGATGAAACAGTTCAAAAGTTTATTGAAAAAATAATGAGTATTCCAATACATTTGAAAAAATTTTAGAAAAATGTATTTTGATGACGTTTGCGATATTAATCTTTAGAGCTTCCTTTTCCACCTCGCCCACCACGCCCTCCACGTCCACCATCTCCAGGGATAGAACCGCTGCCTCCACGGCCTCCTCTTGCACCTTGACCACCTTTTCCACCAGCCAGCAATAAGTCCTTTACCACCAGTACCTCCGCTGCCTCCATTTCCTGCGTCTCCACCATCTCCACCGATCAAACCTTGTCCTCCTGTGCCACCTACTCCACCACGTCCACCTCTACCACCATCTGCAGCGATCAAACCATCTCCTCCTCGACCTCCTCTTGCACCTTGACCACCATGACCGCCATCGCCAGCAATAAGACCTTTACCACCAGTACCTCCACTGCCTGCGTTTCCAGCATCTCCACCATCTCCACCGATCAAGCCTTGTCCTCCTGTACCACCTAACCCTCCACGTCCACCTGTACCACCATCTCCAGCTACAATACCATTACCTCCTCGACCAGCTTTACCACCATTCCCTCCTTTACCTCCGTCTCCACCGATTATACCATTTCCACCCTTACCTCCTGCTCCTCCTTCACCACCTTTTCCACCTTGTCCACCTTGACAATGAACAATGCCTACTAGACAAATTGAAAATATGAGTACAAAAGATTTCATCTTGGTAGATTCACTTGCTTGAATCATTCAAATGTGAATGATAAATTGAATTAACTAGCACAAATGATTTATATGGTTTCATAACAAAGACATCCGCTTATGAAAAGATCAAGTAGTATTACGTCAAAATCGTATTTATTAGGATCATCGTAAAAATAATAAAGGTTTGCCGTTTGTCGTGTTGTTATCAAATATTTTTCCGAGAAATATTGCTCACAAAAAATCATTTTAAAATTGTTATATGCTACTACCAAATAGTAGTATCTAAAAGGATAAATAGGCAAATTTAAAGTATAAACACGTGACTACATCATAATCGTCACACAATCAAAATTGGCCAATGTCAATTTTTTGCGTCAAGTGATTAAACGTGTGAAAACATTTCGAGAGTGTCTTGACTGATATTAAAAGATAAAAAATACGTAGACCGTGTTTTCGAGAAGAACGTTTTCGTGTTATTAAGTCATGATATTATTTATAACAACAATAATATTCGTTCAAACATTTGAGCTTTGTTAATAAATTGGATAAAACCGTAGGCGTTCCGTAGAATTTTATTCAGTTTTAGTCTAAAGAGCTCACTGCAATGCAGATATTGACTGTAGCTCTTTTTGTCTGTTCAATTTGTCTAGTAATTGGACAAAAAAGTGGAACAGAACAAAATGGTGTAATTTTAGGTAGTTACACTGGTGGTGGTGGTGATGCAGGACATGGCTCTTCAGGTGGAGGTGGTGGAAGTGGTGTGTGGGTGGCGAGGGAGGCCAGGGAGGAGGTGGAGGTAATGGTGGCAATGGCGGAAGTGATCTTCTCATCGGAGGTGGTGGAGGCAATGGTGGAAATTCCGGTAATGGTGGATCAGGAGGTAATGGTGTAGTAGCAGGCAACGGTGGAAATAGTTTGCCTGCAGGTTCCGGTGGTAATGGTGGAAGCGGGTCTCTTATTGGTGGCGATGGTGGACAAGGTGGTAATGGAGGAAAAGGTGGCAATGGAGGTGACAGTAAAGATAATAATAGCAAGGTAAATACTGCTTCATCTAGCAAAAACAGTCAAAATAGTCAAAATAGTCAAAACACTCAAAGCATTCAAAGCAACCAAAGCAATCAAAGCAGTAAAATTAATAGTTCAAATAGTCAAAAGAACATCAAACAACAAGTGGAAGTTAATAGCCAACAAAGTAAACAGTCAGAACAAAAACAATCTAGTAGCTCCAATAAAGGTAAAGAAAATAAAGATAACAATAAACAAGATAATAGTTCTGGAGGATCAGGAGGAGTAGGCGGAACTGGTGGTACCGGTGGCAATGCTGGTAGTGGAATATTGATTGGCGGCGATGGAGGTAAAGGTGGCAATGGAGGAATAGGTGGATCGGGTGGAGATGGAATAGTGGCTGGCAATGGAGGTAACGGAGGAACGCCTGGTAACGGTGGATCTGGAAGTAGTGCTCTTCTCATTGGAGGCGATGGAGGAGATGGCGGAAATTCTGGTAAAGGTGGTTCAGGAGGCAACGGAGTAATTGGAGGTAATGGTGGTAACAGTGTAAAGGGTGGTAAGGGCGGTAAAGGTGGCAGTGGATTGCTTATCGGAGGAGATGGAGGAAATGGTGGAAAATCTGGTAACGGTGGAGCAGGGGGAAATGGTAAAAAAGTTGGTGGTGATGGTGGTAACAGTGCAAAAGGCGGTGAAGGAGGTGAAGCTGGTAAGGCCTTGCTTATCGGAGGAGACGGAGGAAATGGTGGAAATTCCGGTAACGGTGGATCGGGAGGAAATGGTAAAATAATTGGAGGCGATGGAGGTAATAGTGCCAAGGGTGGTAAGGGTGGTAAAGGTGGTAGTGCATTGCTTATAGGAGGAGACGGAGGTAATGGTGGAAAATCTGGAAATGGTGGAGTAGGAGGAAATGGTAACAAAGTTGGAGGTAATGGAGGTAACAGTGCAAACGGTGGTAAAGGTGGTGAAGCTGGTAGTGCATTACTTATCGGAGGTGATGGAGGAAATGGTGGAAAATCTGGTAATGGTGGAGCAGGAGGTGATAGTACAAAACTTGCTGGCGATGGAGGTGATAGTGCAAAAGGTGGTATAGGTGGCAACGGCGGCAGTGGAATGCTCATTGGAGGAAGCGGAGGTAAGGGTGGCAATGCAGGAAAAGGAGGGTTGGGTGGCAATATAGTAAATAAGAAAAATAATAATAAAGAACAACATAGTAACAATGTCAGTGCTGATGGACAAAACAATAAGGATTCTTTAAATCAAAATAATGATGCCAGTGTGACTTCTAGCAATTCAATAACTCATCAACAATTAAATATTAATAGTCAACAACAAGAAAATACTCAGCAAAATCTATCGCAGCAAGGTGCTGAAATTTCTGACTCCATTCAAAATAGCAGTAATTCAAAATCCAAGAGCAGCAATCAAGTTTCAAGTCAGCAACACAATGCTAATATTGGATCTAGTAGTTTGTCAGGAGGTCAGCAACATAATAGTATCCACAGTCAGCAAAACAAAAATGTTGAACAAGTTCAATCTAATCAAGACACTCAAAATGAAGTAAGCTCGCAAAAAGTGGGTGATGGTGGTTCAGGGGGCAATGGAGGGCATGGTGGTAATGGTGGCAATGCAATCTGTGAGTAATCATGAAACCAATAAAAACAATGTTCACCAAGACTCATCTAGTAACCAGCATACAAAAATTACCACAACTAAAAATCAAAGTAGCCAAAGTAATAAAAATCAAGTAGCCGGTGATGGCGGTAATGGTGGAAATGGTGGTATTGGAGGTAATGGTGGCAATGCTCAATCTAAGAGTAATCATGAAACCAATAAAAACAATGTTCACCAAGACCCATCTAGTAACCAGCATACAAAAATTACCACGTCTAAAAATCAAAGTAGCCAAAGTAATAAAAATCAAGTAGCTGGCGATGGCGGAAATGGTGGAAATGGTGGTATTGGAGGAAATGGTGGCGATGCTAATGCACTTGGGGTGAATAAAATTAATGAAAATAATTCTCATCAATCGTCCGGAAAAGATTCAATTTCTCAATCGGGCTCTCAATCTAGTAATACTTCAGTCAGAAAGCCAGAACAAAATTACTAGTGAACAGCAACTTAGCAATAGTGAAAGTTTGAATTCCAGTGGAGCTCAAAATATTGGTACAAATGGATCAAAGCATTCTGTAGCTTCTGCAAGCAGTAAATCTCAAAGTGAAGCAAAATTAACTTCCGGGCAAAATAATATTGAGAATGCTAATTCTCAAAGCAGTTCTCAGGCTATTGTTCTTGGATCTTCAGGAAATGCTCAAAACCAAGCTCAAATTGAAAAAAATCAATCCAATGGAAATATTGGTAGTTCTCAACATGTTGGTCAACATAAAAATAAGAACAGTCAAGAAAATGTAAGTGGTGCTGGTAGCCATAAATCCAACGATAACACTGTTCTTATTGGTGGTAATGGTGGAAAAGGAGGTAATGCTGGTCAAGGAGGCGATGGCGGAAACGTCGTAAATAAACAAAACAAGTGGCAGCAAGAAAATAATCTTTTTGGTGATGAAGATGATTCGAAAAAAGAAAGTAACCAAAGTAATAACAATGGTTCATTAAGTCAATCTCAAAGCAAAGCACAATCTGCATCTCAATCAAACAGCCAAAGTAAAAGCAAAGGTTCAAGTCAATCTGAAAGCAAAGCACAATCAGCATCTCAATCAAGTTCTGTTAGTGAGAGTTCCGGTAAAAACGTAAACAACGGTGGTCAAGAGAAAATTAGTGCATCGTCTCAATCGTCAAGTAAATCTTCAGCTCAATTAAATTCTGAAAGTCAAAAGAAAGTTAATTCGAATGGTGAAGGTATAATTGATATTCGTGGTGTTAATGAAAATGCTGGCAATGGTGTCCTTCAAAATGAGAATGAATCATCAAATCAACACGAGAAAAATCACGAAAATGAGGAAGATGACCGCAGCTCTGAGGAAGATAAACCCAAGGAATCTGGAAGAGTATCTCGCGTTCAAATAAAGAATATCGTGAAAAATTTAGTGCTTGACCTTATTGAACAAGTTAAAAATTTGGGACGACCTGTAATCGGTCAAGGAAATAATGAGGAAGGTAGTACGTACAAACTGCGTGGATTCCACCTTCCTGGCAATATTCAACGTCATTAAAATCAAGAATAAATGTATTCAATTAAATAATAGGGGAATCAATACAATATATAATTAAATAAAATGTATTTGGTGAATATGATCTATAAACAACAAATAATCAAGTTCCTATACATGAATAAGTAGTTGTAAATAAATTGTATTATTAAAAAA
Source organism: Trichogramma dendrolimi (assembly GCA_034770305.1). NCBI lineage: Eukaryota > Metazoa > Arthropoda > Insecta > Hymenoptera > Trichogrammatidae > Trichogramma > Trichogramma dendrolimi. The sequence continues at coordinate 551,452 of JAPMIB010000114.1, read as the reverse complement.
AAGAAAAGAAATAAAAATATGTGAGTTTATATTTAACTCAGTACTGCAACATTAAACGGAAATAGAACTTTTTTGCATGATGTATTCTTGGTTGTACGAAATCTAAAAATTCAATTAACAACTTATAAACGATATTCTAGTCTTATCTCTGAAATAATAAAAAAAAATATATTTTTGGTGATAAATTGTGTTTGAAGTTCCTTGTTAAAAAACCTTGTACCTAACCTAAAAGCCAATGGTAAAAAAAACTCTGGAATCGGTTAGCAAATGAAAAACTAATATATTTTCTTCTTATACTGTTGATCTAATTATAAAAAGTACTCTTCTCTACTTCATAGATTAAAATTCAAAAAAACATCGATGGTGTGAATTGGTTTAATTGACAACAAACGTACTTTATAAGGAATGTTTACAGTTTTTACAGTAAAGAACACGTGTTTTCAATATTTTTAGTACACCTTATGTCATAGATACTTAAATAATTGAAGATTACTTTTGTTGATCTGATGAGAGGATTCTATAGCCAACCATTGACTTTTAAAAACATTTATTGACTTCGTGTTGTAAGTTGTTCAAATATCATTATACAATTTACAGTTATTACATAAGAATTCAAAAGTCATAATTTGCAAGCTTAACCAAATATCTATGTACAGTGATAATGATATTAATTTTTCCTTATATATACTAATATCTAATAAATTTACTAAACTTATTTAATTTTACACTAGATATTTATCTTTAACACAATTCAAAATTCATTTTTTTTAGTCGTCCGGAAAAACGATTGCGTTTCCTCCTTTGCCACCTAATCCACCTAGACCTCCCTTGCCTCCGTTTCCAGCCACTTTGCCATCACCTCCTCGACCACCCTTTGCAGCTTTGCCTCCGTTTCCACCGTTACCGGCCACTTGTCCGTCTCCACCGCTTCCACCAAGACCGCCGTTTCCAGCATCACCTCCGTCACCGGCGATGTCACCGTTTCCACCTCTGCCACCCACACCTGCCTCGCCACCAACACCACCGTCGCCTGCAATTTTACCATTGCCGCCTCGGCCTCCTACACCGCCGACGCCACCCTTGCCACCGGCACCGGCTATTTGGCCATCACCACCGCTTCCACCAACACCTCCAGCTCCACCAGCTCCAGCATTACCAGCTTTTCCATTTGGGCTCGAGCCTCCGTCGCCTCCAGCGCCACCCGCACCACCAGCACCTCCTTGCCCTCCGGTGGAGCGGCAGAGAGCGACTCCGATGAGGCCGACAAAGAGAATAAGCGTCAAAGATTTCATGGTACCGATACTGATCGATGTCGAGCCGATGTGATTCGAATGATACTTCCAATAAAAGATTTTTGATTTTTATACGTTTCATTTAACGTTGTTTACATTTGCAATTTTGCTGCATCAAGTGATTGATGCAGCCCACAGATTAATATGCGGAAATTATTTGCGTTTATCATTTTGTTTATTATCAATAAAAGTGCGATAAAAAATCTGTTGAATAAACAGATTTATTACCTGCGTTGAAATCGAAATTGGTCATAATATCTTTTGTTACACGAATAAGAGTTTACATGGCGATTAACTTTTTGTTTTTTCACGATCAAAAATGACTGCTTTTATTTGCTGCCAATATTACTATGAATCATCGAAAGAAAAATTGATTATTCTTACGATTTAAGAAAAAAGAAATTTATATTCAATAAAATCGGCTCTCATTAATCTGTCATTGTATGACGAGCTCTCCAAGTATAAGTTTATAGAAATATATGGATTTCAGGTCACTACGGCACGCGATACAATGATACCCACTTGCACGTATGTCGCACGTATGCACGTATGTAGACGACGCTGCTACTAACAATGCGCTCAATCACTTTGCGGTGTAGGTACTGTCGCTGGCGCGCCGCATCACACATGCTGCTACCACCATATACACAGAGAGCGAGATGTCCCCCCCAGCAGAGTCGAGCTGTGCCGCAGTGTGCAGAAAAACTGAGAAGCTAGCGCGTACCTACTCGCGTTGACTACTGGCGGACTATAGCATCGACTCATGTATGTATGATGCGCTAGTGAGAAATCATTCGTTCGGAAATAGAAATCGATTCGCTCTCGCTCTAAGCCTAGTCGTATCACGTGGGCAAATAAATCTTTTAAACACTGAGTAAACACTTCAGTAATATTTTTTTGTAATTCAATAGCTCCTGGTCTTTTTTATGATAAAATTTACTCTTGATTCGCATCGTACTAATCATCTTTTTTCGAGCAATCGTTGTACTGCAGTATATCTTTTATCGTTTCCAACTATCTTTTAGTCGCACTTCTTATATACTCCAAGGGATAGAGAACCATTCGCGTCGGTGCTCGAGGCAATCTTTTATAGAAAAACACACTCCACTATGTTCACAAAGCAAATGGTACTTTTTCCGCTTGCGGCAATAGTTCTTTTTATTTACCATATTACAAAAGCAATGCTAGCACAACGCGAATTCTAAATTCTCCGGTAATCATCCCACCAATTTAATTAAATTTAGTTTGCTAATGGTATTTCAAAGTAAAATAACAAATTTATTATGAAAATTCAAAACAGTGTAAAATTATTTAAACATGAAGTATGGAACACTCGCGAGAGCTCATAATGCATATTGTAAAACTTTGATCGTACACACTATATAAAACTCGTTATCGAACTAAAACTGACCAACACGTATATATTCGTCGATAACTTTGCGATCGTCAAATAAATTATTATGTCGTAAGTACTTTGAAATTTACACCAACTACAATTTACACTAACTCGCGCGTCACCCTCCAAGCGCGTCTAGACCATCTTTTTTCGGTACACGGCGGCAATATTTTTTTCTCAAAGGTAAAACTTTGCATGTGCTAGCTTGCAAAGTTTACAACGTCCATGCGATACATACCTGTACGTACAGCTATATAGAACGAGCGAAGTTAGAAGAACGTGAACTTTAGTGCGCAGCCCTCTAGGGATGCGCTTTTCTTTCTTTTTCTATTTTTTTTTTTGCCTCTTTCTCTCTCGGACTATAAGTTGAAAGAGCAGTAAGAGCGAGCGAGAGAGAAAACAATGTGGCTATTGTTAGTTACTCGTCGGCTATATACGTAATGAGTTATCCCCCGGCTGTAGCTATAGCGATAAAACGCAGGTACTACTGCCACGTATACGTATATATAGTTTTTCCTATTTTTCGCTTCTCTATATTATCTCTTTCTCTCTCTCTCTCTCTCTCTTGCTCTCGTTTGCCGATTTCACGCGGAAAAGGATGCTTTGTTTTGACTCTGCGGCTTGTCAGTTTAATTGGTTCTGTCGTTATCTCTTATATCCTCTTGATTCGCAATCTCTGTGCGCTATAGATTTCGCTACCTATACGTATCATACATGCACGCACTCGTTGTTTTTCTATAATTTTTCCAATCTACTCTTTTCTGTCTAGAGAGCGTTTTCAGCTCAAGGTGAAGTTGAAAACTTTGAAAAATGTTTGCAAGATATAGCTGAGCTTTACTATCCATAGCGAAACAACGTATTAATTTGGCCGTGGCAAAGTCACAAGATAAATGAAAAAAAGTTCAAACCACTTAACGTCAAAGTTAAACTAATGACATTATTAAGTGTTATTGATGCAACCCAGCCTCATCATTAACGGGATGGCATGAAATTCATCTAATAATTGAGTTTCAGCTCTCTAGTCTCTTCTCTTCTTCGTTCTGGGGAAAATAATGAAAAGCTCGATCGAGGCTGGGAAACCGCTGATAACATGGGTGAAAATTATGAATAAATATGAATATAAGTAAATCGATTTAAATGTCAATTTATCTCGAATGCATCAAACTAAAAAGACCAGATGTACCGAGACGGTATAAAGTAAATGGAAATGACCTGCAAAATAAGTCAACTCGACGCTGCTTCAATACAAACAATACCGAGTATTTCTCTTGACTGCACTTAATCATTCTCGATGCCTGGGAGCTACGGCGGAGAATGCATTTGACTATCGGAGAGGCTTATTTTACTATAGCGTTCGACGCTTATAACATTGAAGTTTCTTGCTCATAATAGTACTTTATTTTATAAATGAAATATATGCGGTTCAGTATACTCACAGATACTGCGTGATGAAATTTTGAAACGTACCTGTAACAAAAAATTGAGGAAAAAATTGAAATCGCTCGCCAGACAAATTCTTTGAAAAATTCCGCAAAATGTGTGTCAAAAATAGCCAAAAAAACGTGTCCGCGCATGCAGAAGGCGAGAGACACCTCTTTAGTGCCGTATTTTTTCAGACTGAGCATTCATTGATGTTTATATGTACGCGAGCATAACAACGCCGATTCTCTTGAAGCTGCAGCAGCAGCGGCATCATAGTTGGTGCTAAAGCTTTGATGTCTTCTTGAAATTCAACATGCTAAAAAAGCATTTTCAGCCGAAATTTTTTTACTGCACACGATACTAGAGATTTGCATCGATAAAGTAAATAGCTTTTATGGGACTCGAGAAGTATTTAATTTTTTTTTCGTTCATCATAAAACGAGTGAGAAAAAAGATAAACCTTTTAACGGTATTTTTATACACTTCAGATTTAGAAAATCTAGGCGCGCACATAAACTTTATTGAATTTAATTCTTCCACTCAACACCTCTGGCAGAGAAAAATTTTCTGCATCCCATCTTTATAGTCCTTTCAAAGCTTTCCCTGCCTGGCAGCGCGAAGATGTTCAATCTTTTACTCGCAGCCGCTCCTCATTTCCTAATTAGGCATTCAGGAACTAATTGAATCTTGATCGCAAACTTGAATTGGAATTCAGCCAAGTTTCTCCTTTCTATGAAGCTATACTCATGGGACTGTGAAGCTTGAGTTTTTTTACGCTTTTCATTCTATCGCCTCGAAAATACGTGCATTTACAACCTTTTTTACTTGTCAACAATGATATTTCACAACCGTATAAAAAAAAACCGATTCAATCGATCGGTGTTACGAATCGTCACGTTTACTGACAAATTTTTCACCGTTGAGAAAAACAATCGTTTACGGCATCTGAAACGCGTCTGCACATGCAAAAAGGACAGGTCAACTGTGGATTTTTTTGGAAATTTTGATTTTTCGCTGAGATACAGCCCTTTATGTTAGTCTTTTTCATATACTACAGGTCTTAAATTTTTTATTTCTTGCATTTTCTGGCGTTTCATATTTTCTTTAAAATGCCTTCACCTGTCGTAATATTTAAATCGAACCAATTGAGCGCCCAGCTGGTGTACACTTCCTCAGAACATCAATAGTTATGGTCGTAAATTCGGGAGAGGTGATCAGACACATAGATCACCCTGATGAACACGTTTATGATGGAAATGACAATGAAAAAACGTAAAATGAAGAAAAATTTATGTTTGAGCGTTTGTGCAGAGCGACTTATGAAACCGATCACCTCGCCCGAGGTTGCGGCCGTAACTATTGATATTCCGGAGAAGTCTACACTAACTTGGCGCTGTAGCTCAATTGGTTCTTTTTGAATATTACGACACGTGAAATGCTAGAAAACGTAAAAGAAGAAAAAACCCAAAACACAAAGTATATGAAAAAGGGCTATATCTTGGTGAAAAATCAAAATTTAAAAATTTGAAAACTGCATTGGATAGGGGGGAAAAATCTTTACTAAAATTGAGTGACTCTTTTTTCGATTTTAAACCCTTTCATAAACCCTTCATATACATTTAACGCAATGTTCACGAGCAAATTGAAAGTTGTCCAAAGGCCCGAGTTAGAAAAGACGATAAGTACTTTCGAGTATAACGCGGTTGAAACAACATCGTATACTTATAGTTCTTTCGTAGCTCTGTTCACTTTTTCATGTAACCAACTTTTCGCCTCCAGCGAAAAGTCTTTGAAGGCCTACATGTGAGAATGTACTTTTCACTTGGCTCTCTTATTCGAGGCGAAAATATGGAATGAAACGCGCGAGTGTGCAGTGTGTGTACTACGTGTGCATGTGTGCGGGTACATGCGCTGTTGCAGCAGGTAACGTTTGACAGCGTCACGTGCGAGCGTTGGTCTATTCTTTGAACACAGAGAAAAACGCTTTGGTCGGCTTGATTTTGTAGCATTTAATATCTCATTGATTTTCGCGTCATACGTGTGTGGCCACAGCTCGATATGTGCTTTTCGAAACGTATATATGGACTTATTGGCTTCTAATAATCGATCATTAAAATTTTTACTGCTCACGTTATGTTTAAATTAAAAAGTCTTGCGCTGCTATCTCGGACGAGACGAGTACGTGTCGCGAATACTCGTTAAAATTGAAGTATTATTGGTCACTGAACGAGCGGCGTCGGCGTTATTAAAAACACAAATAGCTCCGTGGAATCTTAATCGAGACAATGGACAGATTTATTAGTCGCATTAAAAATTCTTTTAAAGCAAAATTTTCACCCGCAGAAACGAGGTCAAGTTGAACGGTACAGGAAAATTTTGAGCGTTATATAATACCAGCTCTGCTGACTCATTAGAGCTTCAGCTTTTCTCACAGTTTTCTCTCTCTCTCACTCTAGGAGTTCCCGAAATGATGAATCGCCGCACTCAACGCAAGCCAATTATTCTTAATAGTCGTACAATTTAACACATTACAGTGCCTGCAGCCATCTGGTTTTACATCAAGTATGACCGCGCAACAACATACGGAGGCATGTTTAAAAGCTTCATTCATCTTCATTTTCCATGCGATTGAATTATTTAGACTAGCGAGTTTGAGATACCTTATCGTTTCGAAATAAGCGTGTGCGGCTTCTTTATATTCCGTTGCCTCATGGTATTACATGGCGTCGAGCAGTTTTGGACGACGACGCTTTGGGATAATCTGAATTGATCTCTTTTTGATCGGTTTCCGATATTCCCTACAAGAGGTGCACTTGTCATCACAGCTACATTATCGTGGATTATCATTCAGTAATTAATCCACACACACAAATGCGTGTCACATGAATATTCAACTTAGCTCAACTACTTAGAATCAGTTCCAATCCCCAGGCACGTGTCTGCAAAATCTTTCCGAAAACATCAAAAAAGGTTTTACCAAAAATAGCCCCTCGAAACATCGAGAAAGAGGCTGCGGCATAAATTCGATATCGACGTTAAGGTTAAATTTCGTAATTGTTTGTGGATTTTTTCCTTCTGAAAAATTACGTTGTTTACGTAGCTATCCGTAAGATCACGGGTACGATCATTCATCGGTCATAATATTGAAATCGGAGTAAGTATACTGGCCACCGGCTGCGCTTGAAATGCAGCCGCTAATTTTAGCCTTTACGCGTGTAATAAATATCAAACGAGTCATTTGTTTCTACGGATTATTTTAATTGCTCTTTCGACGAGAAGCGTGTAACTTTCTGCGCATCTATTTTTTACATAAAAAACCGAATCGAATTATAACGTCACGTTTACGATGTTCTTATCTGTCAACGTCGACTAATTTGTATAATTTGTCTGACATGTGGTTATCGTGCTACTATCAAATTTCAACGAGCGAGTTATCTCTTGCTCGAATTTTCGATGGATATGATTTTTTTTATTTATATTTCATTTCACTACGGTTCTTTGCAGAGCGTCCCGAAGGTTTTCAGCAGATCAGTTTTATTCAAATCCCAACGTGAAAGGTAAAAAAGAGAGAGCATAAAATAGAAAGCGAGAGAGAGAGAGAGAGAGAGCTGGAAATGATATTTAAAAAAAATATGATAATAATAATAATATGATATAGCCACGAACTTTGATTCATAAAAACAAAATTTAGCTGAACATTTCCCTGCTCACTGCACTTAACATAAAAAAAATATGAAACCCTTTTCATTTTAATCGAGTTATGAAGTTGCAAAAAAAAAGGAAAGAAAAATGTTTTTATCCGGCACGTAAAAAATGTCAGACGAACACGGAACTGTACACGTACATCGAGGAAAAGTTAACAATAATTGGAGGCGCAGATGCAATAATAAAATTGTGTGTACTTTGGCTGCATAATTATTATATGAAAATGTAGTTCTTATTACGCACGCGATAAGCGAACAAATCATCGATTAAAGTCAACAACGACAGAAATAACAACACGAATTTCATCATTCGAACGATTTTCAATCTCGCGCAGAGGACGAAATCACTCTAACGATTCTTTTCCTACAAGCTCTCTTCTGTTCAATGCGTCCGCGCAAGACTTTGAATTCGGAATATAGCATAAACACGTCCAATGTGTCTTCATGCATGGCTGAATCACTCGCTATGCTCTTTAGGAGATATAGTAGTAGTAGTAGTATGAAATGCTGTTGCAAGCGGAGATGTACTGCCACGTGATCAGGCTGTATGCAGAAATTCGGTAAGCAAACCACGTTTTAGACCTCGATTCAACCCGAGTTATACGTATAGATACACACGTATGTATGATTGTACGTGCACCGAGGGACCTTTATATACGAGTGTGCATACGCGCGTTTACATGTGCAATAATACCCGAGTAAAATCGCTCGGACCAATCTATTGAGCTTGAAGGGCAATAAAGTTATAACGACAAATCGTTTGTGTATACTACGGGACTTTTCAAGATCTCGTGGAAGTCCTTGAAGTTATCTAGTACCTGACAACGCCAACGCGCGTTCGTCGGAATTTTCATCCATAAAAAATTCGACAGCTGAAAAAAATCGATTCCGACACAATTAAAGGCGCGCGGTGCGATATTCAAAGCTTTTTGAGCATTCATGGCAAAAACAGCCGCACGCAAAAGAATCCGGCGGATAGTCACCGTCGTGCTCGTCGTCAATCGTTGTTTTATTTTATTTTTATTTTTCTCGCTTTCCTGCCAACAGGGGAGTTGTTTCCAACTTCCATTCAGAAAAGTGGATCTATCGGAAAGTTGGCGCAGTTTTGCTCGCGCGCTTGTCTCTCTCTCTCTTTCTCCTCTGTTCACGGAAGCGTTATAGTCTTTTTCCGTCTCGATACAATGCCGCGTTTATATATCTACGCGGTGCTGCTGCCGCTGTGTGATAGTCCATTTTTCACTCATTTTTCAGAGGCACTTGGTAATGCGCGTAACCTTGCCACAGCCGCTGCCACCACCACAAACGCTGTAAAAAGCTCTTTAAATTCCAAAAATAGTCGTAACATCGCAATGCCAGACACTGTTCGGCGTGAAAAAGACGATAAAGAGACGAGATGGATGAGCGTAAAATTTCGGGCAATAATGGATTATTGTATTATGGATTTTACCGCCCCAACATTTGGATGGATTAACACGCGCGCGAAAAATCTATCAATCCGGCGTTACAAAGAGTCCGTTTGTTCGACAGCAATCGCATCGATGCCATACATACGTTCCGCGAGATCGTTCAATTATAGACGAGCTTTTAATTCCCTCATACCGATTTTAAGAGCCGTGCGCGCGCAGCAGCATTACGCACGACATATAATTAATGCATCATCGAATCAAAGCGAAAATGTTCGCCGTTTCAGCGCGCGAGTACAAAAGTTTTCCGCGAAACGAAGCCTGAAAATTGCACGTACGCGCCCGGAAACTTCGTGGAAACATTTCGCGATGTACAGCAAGCTGCTCTCGCGTACGCATACATATTTTGCGTGTGCAGCAGTACAGCAGCAGCAGCTCTCGCGGCGTATTTTTGAAATCGATCGTTTCGCTCTTTCTTCTCTCTCTCGCTGTATCTTAAATATATATATGAAATTTTCTCTTCTCTCTTCGCTCATGAACCGTATGATATGTACTCATCGCTTCGAATAGTAGTAGCAGCAGCCGCAGTAGTAGCAATAGTATATAGCTTGTCAAAGTGAAAACGACTTACTGCAATCCTCGTTGAGGATTCAAGTTTTGATTACTTTCGCCCGGATTTTCGGTATATAGGGTAGAGAGAGAGAAAGAGAAAAAAAAATCCTTTTGGCCGATAGTAAATTAGATGACGAATGAGATGAAAATAAAGTGATTTCGGATTTATGTACCAGTTTCCATTCATTTTTCCCGCCGCAAGCCGAAGCCTTTTTTTTTATTCTTTTTCTGCGCGGGTGTACGTCGAGGTTATACCTAGCTGTAGAAAGAGGAGTACGTATAGCGGAGCAACATACGATACGCTATACGTATACACATCCGTGCTGAAGCGAAAAATGTAAGAGATCGTTTTTTTCCGGACGAAATGTTTCTTTCGCAAATACATCCAATATCATAAATCCACGTCGAGAGATTTTTGCCGCTGCTAAACAACGATTCGAATTCGTGAAACATATATTTAAGTATACGTAAGAAATATCAAAATATGCCATTGTTAATGCGTGGATATCAAAACACGAAACGCCGCAGAGCTAGCTCTATGAATCATTCGCAGCGCGATATTAAATATTTCATCGTCTTTCCTATGGAGAAGAGAGAGAGAGAGCCTAAACTGCGCATCTATATAATATTGAATCTCACACACACACACTCTCTCTCTCGTTTCTATCGTCGCTGGAGCTCACTTCCTTTGAAAAGCACATCTCTATCTCTATCTCTCTCTGCTTTAATATAAATTATGCACAGCCATGTGCGAGCTGTGCGTGCATACATATATAGCTAGCATACGCGCTGTGTAGGACCGGTGCTCGTTTAATAGCAGCCTAATTATAACGCAGCTTTGCATTCTATATATCACATTCTCGCGTGCCACATTGAGTTATGCGAGCAGCGAGTAACCCTGCCCCCACCACCCTCCGGGTCCAGGGATTTATACTATATATGTACCGCCGTTGCCAATGCTTGACCGCGTATACGTACACGTATCCGTATATATAATGCGCAATTGAATGCGCGATGGGTGTAAGCTTCAGGCTTTGATACGCCGATGAGGAATCGGTGTGAAAAATATTTTTATCGCTCCTAATAAGTTACGTTTAATGGTTCGCGTCGTATGTAGAAATTCTATACGTTCGATTCAGCAGATGACTTGTAGGAATTTCAGCTATTTTATTATTCGAATCAGATTCACTGCACACGGTATGAAGCATTTTTAAGAGAACATTTATTCCTGAGAAAACTTATATTTACCTTGAATCTAGATTAAACGAATAATAATGTTTAAAATTAGTTGGGTAGTACTCAAGTAATTGAATCAACTCCTCGACATTTAAAAATTAGGATGAAAATTCGCTCCGCATGTCAACAGCTATGATGAATGTGGATCAAGCTGTGAGCAGTAGTAGAAAAGCGCAGCCACATACATGTATATAAATCCTATTGAAAGCTCGTCCAAGTTTATATTAGCTCGTTCAGCTCTATGAGTTTTAGTGCGTTTCAAGTGCGTCCGCACTCATATAGACGCTTTGCCGCGTCTATTCGATAACGCTCGAAGCTTGCGTGTTTCCCACGAGGCATTATAATTCCTGAATATGATAAATTGTTTATTTACTCTGAATCGCTGACGATGAATTATTCATAAGATTCGTGAAAATTTCGTCTTTCGTCTCGATAAAATCGCCTGCAACGGTTCTGCATCGGTGTAAGAAAAAATAGACGAAACATCTCGAAGTTTCACCGCTATTTAATTATTTATCCGTTAAGCTAGATGTAATATTGGATTTTTACACTCCATCGGCTTAAATTATTTATAGCTACTTGTTGAGAGAAGATGCTTTTTTGGGTTACACTCGATTTACTCTGCAAGCTCGATTCCACTTGTAGTTTATGCTAAGTAACTTAATCATTCACGGCGCCCGTAAAAAAGCGCCAAAAGAGCCTTAGCTGGTAAAAATTGTCAGCATTGAATGGCTAGTTTTTGAACAACGAAGAAGTTTCGTGGAGATTCAAGGGTCATTGAAACTGGACAAATAATTACCACAGGTGTGACGTTTTTTTAACATGTATTATGACAATATAATACTCTGCGTTATTTTGCTATTTATAATGATGATTTTTCGACTTTACAAAAATCGTGCACAGTACCTTTTAAAATGATTTTCAATAATTATTTTTTATTGTACATTTGACAGGTAAAACATCAATTTATAATGAAGATTCATACAGACGATTGAGATTCCACTTGTAGTTTACGACTTATACGATTATTTTGACTTTATCACTTGCAGATTTGCAAATGATGGTACTCGCCATCTAGCGGCAGAGGCTTAGAATGTTATTATCGTATTCAGAGTGCTTGCAAACTAATCTAAATTTTTTCAAACAGCTAAATTGTCCGTTTCAAGAAATTTAAAATGTGCATAAAATTAAATTTTCATTTTTTCGGTTATTAGGCCATTATTGAGTATTACTACCAGGCAGACAAATAAAAAGCTTCCTCTATGAGGAAGAAAAACAAGAAAACATTTCGAACGCTTCAAACAGTTTCGTTGACAATTGCAAAATTCACATGATGTAATTTTACGATCAGACGTTGAAAATTTTTACTCTCGATCACGGAAGAATAAAATGTGAAAAATAAATTCTTCCTTTTCGAACTCTTTATGTCTTTGCGTACCATTCGTAGCGATTTTTCCTGCTTTTGGCGCGCGCCTCTCTTACTTTCGCTCTCTTCGTCGTCTCTCTCTCTCTCTCTCTTTAACACAAAGCGTCCGAGCAAAACGCTGATGTTGTCTTTCCGCTTCTAGCCTTTGCTCTTCTCGAGTGTAAAAGCCATCATCCTCTGCCCGGGCTGGTATATGGCATCAGGTACGTGGAAAATATATACCTATATTATTCGCGTGTATCCTTTAAACGTAAGTGCACGTATAAAATTTGCTAAAAGTGTCGTAAAGCAAGTTTGCTCGCGTCTTGGACAGCAAACGCAAAAAAAAAAATAATAATAATAGGAGCGAGGGATTTAAATTTTTTTTGTTACTCCCCCCCCCAAGGCAAACGAGAAAATAGTAAGTGTATGCATTTCCGCGCGGTGGTGCACAAAAGGCGAAACTCAAGCGACACCGCGCACTGCTGCCGCTGCTCTGTTTACGCTCGACCACTTAAATATTCAAAGAAAAGAAAACTTTTTAACGTCTCCCCCCAAATTGTCCCTTTTCTTATAGCCTAGGTACGATATATAAAGAAATGACGTACAATATACTTTGAAGGCACCAAGGAAAATAAGTACAATCCAGCGTGCGCTCAGAGAGAGAGAGAGAAAAAGAGAGAGAGACAGACAGGGAAGCTCTTAAAGTTCCTGAAAAATGGAGAAATAGTCTCGCCTGCCAAGACACGCTAACTTCAACGAATCGCTATTCTTCACAAATGTTTGCGATGTATATTGTTTCTGTGCCAAGGCATAGAAAGAGGTATTATATATAGGAAACGGTGCGACAGCAGCTGGAGCTGCCAAACTCAATACGCGCACCCGTATACGCTGTACTGTACGCCGGGCGTATACGTGTACATCGAGTGTGTAAGTGGATGCACGTTAATCTGATATTGCAGCTGACATGTGCAGCAGTGCTGGTGGTGGCGGCAGCAGCCGCAGGGTACTATTAGCGCTGACCAGCGTCATTAGTTTAAGTAATTTCGAATTGGCATAATATGGAATAAAATCGCAGAGAGCTTTGAACTCGAGGCGAAAAAGCTCGCGTATTGATGTAACGTCGCAAGCTCGCGCTGCGTCAAGTATTTTTTCTTCTTTCTTTTTGCACTGCTGTAAAATATTTCTACAATTTTCCGACGCTCGCTCATAAATATATTCGCCGAGGAAAATCATAAAGCTCCGTTCTACGTGTGTATTACTTTTTTTGCGCGCACACATCCTTTACTTTTTTTTCTTTATTTTTTTCGACTCTCACCCTTGATGAATATTTCACGAAGCCGTCTTGGCTGGTATACATTACCACGCGAATACACACGCACACATACGTCGTGATACACAAGTCTCACCCTTTTCACGATCTGTACGCGTCGCGATCTGTGCTGCTGCTGCTGTCGGTGCTGAGCTGCTGTTACGTATCACACGAGGAAAATGTGCGCGCACGATACTCTCTTGACGTTTCTCGTGCTAGTATAGCTCTCTGATGCTCGCGTGTGCAAAGTAAATTTTCCTCAAGAGAAAGAGAGAGAGATAGACGTCTGAATCCGATCTCTTGCCGTTCTTGAAGCGGATACGAGGCTAAAAGCTCGCCGAAAGCTCTCGACGCGCGAGTTACAGCACGTGCCAAATGGTAGTGGAGTTTAGTCGAGCATATTTACACATCTTGGTGGGCGCTTTATGGGTATTCAATCGATAGAGGATATCGGACGAAAATATCGGCGGACATGACGAATCATTCGAAATGACGGATTTAATAGGGAGAGATCATTTTGATATGGAATGTCGCCGTTGCGTCCACTCACTCGCTCGAGCTCGATTCGATTGCCGAGATCGTTTACAGTAAAAGTTCAGCTCCCTAACAATATATTCCAATAAAAGCTATTTAAGCGTGTATTCAGCTTTGGAAAATTTTTGCGAACTCATTCGGATGAAAATAGATTTGACCGATACTTCCAGAATTATAGTACATGACTCGCGCGGAGTGATCGACAATTTTCTATGGCTTGTATACACGTAAGCGCGTTATCGCATAAAGACGTAAAAGGGATTGGTGCTCTAACAGGCGCATCGATCACAATTTTTCTTTTTATTCTTCATTAAAAAAATGATGATTCATCGGAGTCGGTTTAGAAGAAGAAGAAGAAGAAGCGGCCGAAAGGGCTTCCGAAAGAAATCCGCGCGGGGCTATAAAAATTGTACTTCGGCTGCTCGCGACAAAGGACGGACGAAAACTCATATAATACGTCAGGGTCGACGACGAGCAGTGGCAAGCGGCTCACAGCAGTGGAGGAATGACCCAGATAATTAAGAGGCGCACCAGGCAGAGACGAAAGAAAGAGAGAGAGAGAGAGAGAGAGAGAAAGAGAAAGAAAGACAGGGAGAGAGAGAGAGCGAGAGTGAGAAAAAGCTCGGCCCAACCTGATGCTGCTGCTGTTACTGCTACTACTACTGCTGCTATGCTACTAGTCGTTGACCCCGATTCGATATCTGTGCGCGCTACTGCCGCGAGAGTCGAGTAAGCCTAAATGTAGGCGGATATATAATGATATTTCAAGGCAGAGCTTCGGTCAACTGCTATACCTGATCGACTTTTATATAGTGCTAGGCGCTGGCATCAAGTCTTATTTCCCTTATTCGATGAAAAGAAAATCGAGAGAGAGATTCAAGATAACAAGCGGAATGTGCTTGCAGCACAGTAGCGCAGCAGCGTAGCGGCGGCGGCGCGGCACGAAAGAGGAAAAATAGAATCACGAGAGATAATATGCATCGCGGCGCTCGCGGTGGTGGTATATATACGAGAGAAGAAAAATAGAATCATGAAATAATGCGCATCGGAGCGCGAGAGCAGCAGCAGCGGCGGCACTGGTTCATCTCGTTGGGTTGATTTAGTGTTTTCGAACTCGCGCGGTAAAATTCACGCGCGCGAAAAATAATGCCGAACGCGTCGCAATTACCGCGCACGGAAGTGTGCAGCTTCGTGTGGCCACACGACGAATTATCGCTAACGAGCTTCGAGCTTAATTTGCCAAATCCGAAGGCCGCGCCGCGAGCCTGGTGGCATTTTATTTCGCGGATATACATAAAGCACATTTTTCGGCTGCGGTAAACATGCATAACGAACGCGTATATAAATTTGAGTTCGGTAGCATTAAATCGTGTCAAGAGTTTTTTCATTATGCGAGTGATATTTTATGTATATACAGGCGATATAAAGAGAGAGCCAGGCGCGAGTATATAGATTAACGTGTCGAATGTGGATTTTATAGCATTTAGTTTACACCGCACGAGGAAAATGAAGAAAGTTTCGTGAGGCGGATTGGGGCATCATCATCATCTTCACTGGCTTCACTCGTACTTAACTTTACTCGTGGGTCATTAATCAAAATATATACACTCGCGCTTTCATTCAAATCCCTTTCTCGACTCTCTCGAAATTTCAACTTTTCGACGTCTAATCAAACTTTTTGTACCCACTCGAGAGAGCTTTGTAGTATATAAGAAAGCTCTGCGGCTACATAAACCATCCCCCCGCATCGGTGAAGTTACTTCAAAGTCGTCGAGTTCTCGCGTGGTGCGACTAATTTTCTACAAATACGTCACCCCGTCGTGCATGTATGTGTACACAAGCTCTCGTGAGAGCAACTTATCATTCTCTGTAAAGTAGGCTCCTGCGCTGTCCCTTTGATCCATGCAGCGTTCTTTAAGCGAGAGATAAACACATTAATGCAATAAAGCGATATACTGCAGTAGCTTCTTTGTGCGATGAGTGTGTGGGTGTATGTGCTTTCGCATCGAAAAAATTACGTACGAGTGGACGCGCGAGTACGGATGCGAGTGTCGTCGTTATATCCTCGTCGTTTTCATTTTTTGTACTCGTCGAGCGAGCGCGCTCGTGAGCTTTTAAGCTTTGCGCAATATTTCTTTTTTTCCAGGAGAAAGAGCGAGAGAGAGAGAGAGAGAGAGAGAGAGAGCGAGAGAAAAGAGAGACAGAGCCGAAGGTAAATTGCATTTGACGATGGATGAAGGTTGTTAAAAGTTTCATTCGATTATACTTACGCATATATATAACGATACATGTGTCTCGAAGCTCTCTCTGTCTCTGAACACACGCACATATATCTATATGTATCGTACACGGGCGACTAAAAAAAGATTTCATCCAAAGTACTTTAGTTCGATGGTAAATTTTTTTATTCTGCCTCTGCTTCTTCTTTTCCCAGTATAAAATCTCTACTGATAACTTGAAAACAGCTTTCGGAAACTGCTCGCACGCGCGCTCACTCCGCAATTTTACATCAAAATCGCTTACTCGCGTCGCTGCCGCCACCACCGCGTATTCGAATTACACGCGCAGTGGCGATGATTCAAAGCGCCAAATCGAAACGATAACATTTATCTCGCGGCTTCTTTGAGCGCGCCGAGTGGTATATATACACAAGAGCGATGGAAATTGACTAATCGATAGCATTGCTTTTTTGTTCCAAGCCGACCGCGACTCGGCCGGGCCAAGAAAACTTTACTTCTTTTCTTAAGAGCACAAATCATCATCAAGAGCCATACGTGAGTTTGACAAAAAATAAGAAGAAGAAGAAAAAAAAGAAAGATAGAAAAAGAAAAAAGGAACTTCGCTCGTTGACCGCGCAGAAAAATGAATGCGACCTAGTTGTGCCGAGAGTCCTGCTGCACCACATAAGTGCAGTTATAAACCGTCTTCGTTTTTGATAATGATGACCACTTCTAGTATAGCCGTGACGATGAAATATCGTCCGTCGATTTCAAGAATTTGCGCGTTTGTTTGGGAATTCATGAGTGAAATAATTACAAGTAAACTTAAATTCGATTCAGTGATATGCGGGCGGCAGGATGTATAGTTAAACATCGCAGCTGATGAATGGGGTTCATGAATGTATAATGCGCTTTGAGCTGCGGGACAAGCGTATAATATATTTATCGCGTATCGCCTGCATTAGCTTACAAATAACACACGAAATATAAATGCAGTTTATACGTGCGTACCTTTTGGATGCGGCGCCAAGCGTGCAAGTTCCGCGTGGTATACTGGATATAAAAAGCCGATAGCAAAATTGATTAACGTTTTCGTATTATGCAAAAGCTCCGCGCGCGCGGCGTTATACGAGGTGATTAATTCTTCTTTTTCAATTAATGAGCGCGAGCTGATGTATGGAAAAATGATTATCATGAATTTTTTCGCTTTTCGGAAGTGGAGCTTTCACTGATCGCACTCGCTTATAATTTTTTTTTTTATTCAGACGATAGTCATAGCGACACAAAACACACTTAGTAAATTAAATGCACTGAGAACAATTAAATTCACATCAATTGTTTACCTCCCCCTGCGCAAAAGTATTAAAAAATTGGTCGCTCTTGGCAACATTAATCATAATCCTCGAAGCAACAAAGCTGCTCACACACGGAGTAGTTTTTTTGGTGTTCTACATGCAGCGTACATCACATAAGCCGCTATGCGAGAAAGATAGAAAGAGCGAGAGAAAATCTTCGACGTTGAATAGAATAGAAGAGAGAGAGAGAGAGATAGAAAAAAAGTTCATTCCATGGCATTAAACTTTGCACGCACGTTCTTTCTCTTATATACCATATAGCGTTAATTCCCTCGATGTTGTCATTTTTTTTTGTATGTCCTTCATTACATCCAGCGGAATATAATCGTTAGGAAACTCGCTTGGCTCTGCGGTATCGTTTACTTAATTAAAAAGTAACTCCTTATAAAAAATATAAAATTTTATATACCTATCTCGTTCGATGTGCGCTTCGAGCGCGCAGTAGATATGTTACGTTACGCGCGCGCGCGGTTCGAGTATAATAAAGGCTTGCGAGCGAATGCCGAAGAAAAAAAAGAACGAATGCGTATAATATACCTTTATCGGGTTTTTTGGATGGAAAGTACGTTTCTTTTTTTCCCGAGGATAGGAGAGCGTATAGGAGAGCTTTCGATACGCGAACACTATTTTCTTGAAATTATTCTAATTGATAAAGGCGTCGTAAAGGCGACTGCGAGCACGCGTATATATATTTTCGCGCGCAAGTTCGGTCGTATTCACGAGAGCTCCGGACTTCAAAGCTCCGATAATCAAAAGTTCGACGTACGCGCTACGTATTGTACAGTTTTCGGTTGAACGGAGAGCGAGCCGAGCCGAGCTGAACGGAGAGAAATTTTCGTGAAATGATCCGAAAGTCGTTGAAATAACGACTGCCGCGACCAAGTGCCATTATGAATACATGTAATTAAAGCAGAAAAGAGGGAGCGGGAGAGAATTGAGAAATTTCACGATTAACATTTACACTGAAAAATACTTTTCTACCTTTTCTTTCTTCTATTTTTTTTTTACTCGTTTTCAAAATTCAATTGCGATAAAGTTACGGTAGCCTCGGGGGGCTTTGAAAAGAAGCTGAAAAGCTTATTGTTCAGAAATTGAATGAGCAACGAGTGGTTTTTTGTTTCAACCTGTTTTTCATAGCCTCAACGAATTGAAAAAAAAAATCGGACAAGCGCGCCAGTGCTAACATTTCAATTCGCAGTGGCGCGCACATCAATATTGCGTAAATAATGTCTAGTTATCGGATATAATTTTACGCCATTTTACGCAAGGTCGAGGTCGATTTAAATCGTCAATGTCTAATCTAACGGATGCGATAAAGTATGAAAAAAAATCGGGAAAATCGAAACCACGTAAAAGATTCGTTCAACTTTATATTTATTATTAAAGCTTCACACGTCGTATTATAGAGCCGCTTGATCGTCGAGAGTTTGCATATAAAATTTTTATCTTCTCTAGAATAATATATTTTCCTATGGTAGAATAACTTGGAATAATAATTCAAATAAGATAATCTTAAAGCTCTGTATATAAATTTGAATTTAAAAAATTGCGATCACTGGAATAAACACGATTAAACCGGTACACCGCATTTAACATTTTAATTGAAAAAGCGCAAAGCCGTAACAGTATCGTAATTAGACCAGCTAATTTACACTATTAAAACTTATATATCTCTTTTTGCCCCTCCTCTCTTTCTCTCTTTTTAAGAGTTTCAAACCCAATGAGCGAACTAGACTGCGCTTCAAGACAAGTTTCGCTTGCGAGCTTTTCCCCTGTATATAAGTATACACGCAGCTTTCGGATGCTTCGGTAGTGCACGCTTATTTTTCCTTCGCTGCGTACCGACCGTAATCCTCTGTACGCTTCCTTCGATGTATATGAGAAATCAAGAAGCCGAGCACGCTTATTGGTTACGGATTTTTTTCTTTTATATCGAGGAAATATACATTCGAATGATAATATTTATTGAATAACTTTGCATTTAATAGCTCCGTCGGCTATTAATCTATCGATTATTCGAATGCAAAACAATGGCGAGCTATGAGTTATATCGGCTAAATGTGGCTCGCACACGCACACACCACCGATACCTAGCCATGGAGAATTTTTGCGGCTAGCGCAGAGGTTTTTGGCGTTTTCGCATGTACATAAATCGACGGAGCAGGGCAGTGCAGTGGCGAGCTCAGCTGCCTCTCGCGTTACAGCGCGTTGCAGCTTTCGCAGCTAGCTATCAGCTAGCTCGGGGCAGTTAAAATGTTTGGATTTACCTTTGGACGTTCTCAGATCTGTATACAACGGCGGTCGCGGGCGTGCACACGTGCACGTTACAAGTCGCGGCTGTAAACACGGAATGGCCCAAAGCTCGCGCGCGCTGTGGATGGCCTTGCTCGCTCGCTCGCTCGCTCGGGCAATGATTCACACATTGTTTTATTAATAAAACTGCTCGCCCGCAATAGCCGATCGGTGGATTTACTATCGTGTGCGCGCGCGCGTACGCTTACGCTTCATAGCGAGCTGGTTTTTTTTTCACCAGCGAGTATCAATTTCCGAAAAATAGCGGAAAATTAATTTCTGCGAAACATGCCAAGCGAAGGCAACTATATCGTACGTGCGTTGCGGGGGAGAAAATGATAAATTGGATTTTGGAATTTTACAGCGAGGCTCAGCAACAACAAAAGTTCAATACGTATTTATGAATGAAATTTAGCCACCACATGCTTTATTCAATTATTTTTATTATACCACTTGCAGATTTATAGAAAAAGGTACTCGCCATCTGACGGCGAAGACTGTCTTTAAATATGATTGAATTTCATTAAATTCTAGAAATATGAAAAAGTTTCTATAGAATATCACCAATTCCTACACCATGTCAATAAAAAAACTCAGTAAGTTAGCTTTGAATTTTAACCGTCAAAATAGCCTTTGATGCTGGTCAATGAACAAATCACCAGAGATATAATGAATTTATAAAATTATTTTGACTCTGTCACTTGCAGATTTACAGATAAATGTACTCGCCATCTGCCGGTGGAAGATGGATTTAATTATATGATTGAATTTTCATAAATTTTTCAAAATAATTCTAGATTTTAGATGAAAACTGCATTAAATCTAAGGTTTTTTTACAACAGTGTGGTCATCGCACATCACGTATCGTACGTACGCATTGAGACGCGGAAAGAACTCGCGAGAATTATACTCCGGAAATATTCTCTCCCACGTGCCGCATCTAATTTTCACCAATTAACCGTGGAGTACCTCCGTAGCACACACACACATAGAATTTCACCGGACGGGGATTCGTGGAAGTTAATTAAAGATACAAGCTGCAAAATTTTCAAGGTTTTCCAACCATGCCAGCGCGAGATCTCTCTGCTAATCCGCGTAAAAATCCTTTGGTCGGGCACGAGCTGCAGCGCTAAATACTGTGCCGGAAAAGCAATTTTTAAACGCGAGCGCGCAGCGGCAGCAAGGGTATGTTTTACACGAAGATGAGAAAGACACAGGCTGCCAGACAGAGAGCTCGAAATCTTTTGTTCGCGGTAATTCCTCTTGGCCGTAATAAGTATTTACTGCATATTTAGTATAAGATATATCATGTACTTGGGTTGAAGCGAGACAGAAGGGTGCAAAGTATACTCGAGAAAGAGCTCCGCCACGAGGTGAGTTTAAAGTGTGCGCGAGAAAAAGACCCGGGAAAACTCTACGTATTCCTGGGAAAGGAATTTTAATTATTTGCCTTTCTTTTTCGAGTGTCATTGTGCAAGTGTGTGTGTGTGTGCGCGCACGCGAGCGAGCGAGCGCGGGGTGGGCGCTTTTTTACGAATGCGCGCGCGAAGATGAAGGAAAAAAAAGGGTCAGCTGGCATGCAATCAAGAGGTCGCAAATTAAGGCTGAATCTGCGGTGATATTTTCTTTTTCTTTTTTTTTTGCTTTTTCACAAAACGAGAAAAAAGAGAGAGTGAGAGCGAGATTTATATATTTACGTATACTACACTACTGTACTATATACAACGTCAGGATTTCTTATTATCGAAATGAACGGAAAATTAATTGTCGAGTTTGAGTTTTTCGCATGCTCCGCACAGCAGAGCTTGCAATTAAATGCTAATCGGATTGATAATATTGGGACGAATCAATTTGCTTTTAAAATATTGGAAACTTAGAGATACGTATATAAATTAAGGGCTACCCGGGCAAGAATGCTCAAAATGGATAGTGGCAGCCTAAACAACACTCTACTCTAAAAACATGCTCTAATTTATACAATTATTTGCTCTTTGCCACTTTCAGATTTTCAGATAAAGGCACTCGCCATCTAGAGGTAAAAGTTTAAAGTGGTATCATCGTACTCGAAGTTGTTGAAAAATTAGTCTGAATTTTTGAAAATAGTTAGATTGTCGTATTCAGATCATTTAAAATCCGCTTAATACTTCGAACATAATTGTAAGAGAACTATTTTTTAGTCATTAGGCCATTATCTACGTTGAGCGTTTTGTACCTGGGTATGTAAGTAAGCAAAACCTCAAAATTTGCAATATGGCTCGTGCGATGCTTTTTTTTATATAAAAACAAACATTTGTACAAGCTGCGAGGTAAGAATGCCCGGAGTCCAGCTTAAACGGTGCACGGTCGCCCACGCACGTGCAAGCTCGCACGAGTGAGTTAAAGCAATTGGCCATCTCCTTCGAGACTATAATGCACGACGGCGTTTCGTGTCTCCCGCAGCAGCGCCAGTAACAACGACATAACAACGAAAACAACGACGCGGACAACTATATCTCTTCGGACAAGCGAACTTTATGTACCGACCTCTCCCGCGCGCCCCCCACCTCCCGAACGCGCGGAGCTTTCGTAAACAACCTAGTCTATTTGTCGAGCGTTTTTACTATACGTATATTCATGACAAATTGTCGTGCTCTCCGCTCCAAAGGCGCTGAGCTAAGAGATCTGTGAGGCATCGATATAATAAACTTGTTTATATATCTTTTTTTCTTTTTCACGACGCTTCAAATAAGCTCATACACGTTTTAGAGCAAATGCAAAGCACGCCAAACAACGTCGACAACAACATTCGTCATTTGGAATCACATTTCTTCGTATTTTCATAACGAAAGAGCACCAGCGTAATGTTTGCGAGCGCGCGTGGCAGCTTGACGAAATCACGAGCATATAATTTTATATTCTTCATCTTAATATCGCGAGCAGAAAGAAGAAGAAGAAGACGCGTCAACTAGTGTGCGGGTGGGCTCGAGTACACACAAACTCGCGAGGGAAATAAATACAAGCGAGCGCGCGCGCGCGCTCAAAAACGAATAAAACTTTCAGAAGTAGCAAAACGTGTTTAAGCATGCACGAGCTTGCGAGCGGTTCTTCCTATCTCTCTCTTTCTAGCGTTGATTTACTCAAAAAAAGTATTTTAGAGAATAATCTCCGTCCGAATCGATATACTTAATTTCGAGCGAGAAGCGTGGAGTAGCTCGCGCGCGTGCTAGCTGAAAATTCTATTAATACGTTGATTTTAGATCTCTCATCCGAATCGCGAATCTAATAGTCGGTGTTATAGCCTTGTGTATAAACATTGAAAAATTAGCCAGCGTACGATTTTCGATGTGTTTTTATACATGGAAAACTTGGATGTTAAATCGACCACGATGAATAATACACGGCGAAAAGTACAACGCGATACCCGAGAGCTCGCCGAGTGGTGGGCGTCAATTAATACGTGCCCCCGATTATTCGCATGTATACACACGTATGCGCGGGCCACGAAGGCAATGAAATCTGCAGCTGGCACTGATAACATCAAAAGCTTCTAATCTGAACGCCGATAGCTATTATAATCTAACGCAATAAAGCGCGTGTATACAGCGAGGCAGCCGATAATCGGAAGTCGCTCGAGCTTCCGTGCAAACGTGTATAGTAGTAACGCAAGCTCCAAAATTTTCATATACACGCGTTACATACACGTAAGACGAAGGGTTAAAGCTGCTACGGGCCTTCGACAAAGTTTTCTCATGTGTCACAAACGTGCATGCAGCAGTGCGAGAGGGATGGCAAATATAAATGGGGAGTGAAAAAGAACTGGAACGCAAGAGTCTAATACGATATACCAAAGCGCGAAAAGTCTTATATGTACGAAGTTATTGCCCTGACCTTGTTTTGCCGGCATCTTCTCGTAGCAATGGATCTTGAGTGCCTTCTGAGTGCCTCCAGAGGAAAGGGTCCGAGCTGTCCTGTTCAGCAGTTTCCGGTCGTCTTCTTTCCACTTTCTGGCGTTATACCTGTGCGTGCAGCCTAGGCCTCTGGCAGGTATAACTCTCTCTCTCTCTCTCTCTCGCTCACTTGCTGTGTGTATTTTCTTCTTCTCTCTCGGCCTGTGCGACCAAGAGCACACAAAAAAAACTTTTCTCCTCTTCTTCTTCTTTTCTTTCAACTCGAGTCAAACTCTTTGCCGCTGTTATTTCTTTCACTTTTGTGTACACCAAGAACGATTCGATTTTTCACTGATCGTATGTATCTGCGCAAAGGTAAGAAGCACTTTTTAACGATATTGCTCGTTATGAGAATCCGCAAGCTTCGGTGGAAAAAAATAATTCAAAAAACAATGATAATGAAATATTTGCAAAAATTGGACTGCTCGCGCGAGCAACAACACAATGCACTCTTCTTATAATGAAAAAAAAAAATAACCAGCAACGATGCAACTATATCGCTTCGACTGGTATATGATATATAAGAGTTTTCAACCGCAGAGCTATAATGCAAACTCTCATTAAAAAGTTATACACAGAGAGCACACAAAACGCGTCGAGCGCGCGATATGTATACTTTTCGCGCGCGCGAGCGCGGGGCACCGAGAGAAAATTTTGCACGCCACGGAAAATCTTATACGCACCGACTTCAATGTATACGACAGCTCCGCACAACGGCTTGAAACTTTATTTACGAACGAAAACAAAACGAAAAAATGAGTACAGCTATGAATTATTCTTTTTTACCGTTGTTACGCGCGTCTAGGCTCGCGATAATGACAAATCATGAAAAACCAGAAAAAAAAAGTTTACGCGTATTACGCGAACGCGCACCCCGAGAATCGAGAGAATCGCAGCTACTATCCCCTTTGACACTTAACGGGTAAAGTACGCGCGCACGGGTAATACTGGGTAGATAGAAGTTTCGCTCGTTGGCTCGAGCTTACTACTAGTCTCACGAGCGCACAATACGACGAATATACCCATTCTACATGTATAACACAGAGAGAGAGAGAGAGAGAAGAGAGAACGGAACTCTCTGTCTCTCTAGGTTTCTCGCATCGAGTGTTGGAGTGGGTGTGTGTGTGTGTCCGTATGTATCGCACCGCTGAAATTCGGGGCCGATCCAATCAGAACTTAAAACGAAGCAATCAAAACTTGATTGGGTGCCCCTTTCCCGCAGTGTGTCTCTTCTCTCTCGCAGCTGCAGATTCGCTACCCCGCACGACGCGACGCGCGCGCGCGTATAGTTTAGTGTGTACAACAATTAACTTACTACGATGTGTATCGCTATTTCTCTCTTTTCTACATAGGTATAAATAAAATATGTATGGACCTATGTTTATATAATTACTGGCCAGTCCAACGATTCGATCTCGTCGTCGGTGCGCGCTGGACGATCGTTGACCGCGTGATCATAGTTTAACCGGAAAATCATTCGAAAATAAAAAAAAAAATTGCAAAACACCCCGTGAGTGTGAGCCAAGCTCTGCGCGCCCGCCCGCACCGAAAAATTTTTGAATCTGCGCGCGACGATCTCGCGCCAAAATTCAAAGCCACATCTCGTTCTGGAGTTTCGAAATTCGTAATTTATTTTAAATTTAATTAAATTTTTTTTTCTTCGACGCAACAGCAATCCATGCACAGTATCGGTATCACTTTATTTTACTTGCAGGCTTTTGTTTGGAGCACGTGTGCGCGAAAGCTCTCTTACTCCTATGCTGCTGCTAATGCGCGATCCGCGAGAGCATGTGCTTTTCTATGCAACGAAATGCATGTGTATGCGCGAGAGATTGGCCGAAGCGCGAGCGATAGGGAAAACAAAAGCGGACAGAGAGAGAACAGAGTTCGCGGCGCGATGTCTGGGTGGCAACTGAGGCGTCGGCGTTTGCGATTCTATGCTGTAGCTGCGGACTGCCTGCCTGCCTGCCTGCCTGCCTATATAGAGGTGGGTAGTAGGTAGCTACTGCTTTTCGCGGGCGATGCTACCACTCCCACCCTCGACACTCGACTCACTTATGTGCCGCTGTACAGGGTTTATACACGAGCGCTCGGCGCCAGCGCCAAGTGCGCGACTGTATTATATCTTATAAGCGATAATACAATAGGGGAGTGAGGGATGATTACGCGTATGAATGTGAGAGGCCTACGTCGACCGGCGATGACACTACTTTATTTCATTTTTTTCTTCTATCCATCGAAGAAAACTAGCCAATATTCTTCGGGGAACAACAGCGACGAAAGTGTACGCGTCATCGGCGATCGAAAAGGGTTTCGAGTTGTGCAATACATATGCGCGCAAATAAACGGATCGTGTGTGTGTGTGTCCTTCCGGTGCACGCGCGGTAATCCGAAATTAATTATTTTTTTCGCTATAGCTGTGTTTTATCTACCGATCGATGAGATATGCGTGTTTTGTTTACATTAATGTCGTGCCTATAGATAAGGGTTTTATATATTTCGAGATAAATAGATATTTTCTAACTGAAATTTTTTTTTTTTTCGTTTTAGAAACTTATCAGCCAATGATCCCGAGCTTAAATTTGAAAGGGAATTTTGAAAAAAAGTACCAATTTTCCATGGTTACTTAAAATTATTTCGAATTTTCGAAAGCTCCACCCGGCCCCGCGCTTATCCAATATCGTTTCGGCTATACGTACAAACGGGGACTATATTTTCGTTTATCGAAAAAATCTCCAAAAGAAAAAAATAGATAGCTTTGTATTCCCTGGGTTGGAGTGCAAAGAGAGTGCGAGAGAGAGAGAGAGAAGGAGAAGAGAAAAAAATATAATGGAAATAAAGAAAAGGAGAAAGATTCGATTAGGATCTTTTTGGCGCGCGCTTAACTTTTTCCAGTTATATGAAGCAGCAGTTCGTACGTCTCTCAAGGGCATGTATAAGACGAAATCAAGGGGGATGATTTTTTCTTTCTCTCTGTTTTCTCGGAAAGTTTACGTATATCATTGACGCGATTACATTGGAGGCGGTGTATACAAACTAACGGAATATAATATTGGACCAATTTTTTCGCCTTGTTTTTTTCCGATTCGAAGATAGACGACGGTTAATATTTGTATTACATTCATAGAGAAAAAAAAAAGGAAAAAAAAACGGCCAGAAGGTACGAACGCGATATTTCGAACGGAAGAATTGATATTGATTTCGATATGTACACGGACAGCAGCGGATATCTGTACATCTCTAAGCCCATATGCCATTTGAAACTAAATCCCTATACATGTCTAACGGTACGTCTCGAAAAAATTGTGTCCATGTCTCTCGTGCTATATTTCGAACTCGGAGCAAGCTTTTAATATAACGCCCGGCGTAGTCAGCGTTACACTTTCGTACAGATGTCAATCTTTTCATTGTTGAAAAGAAAAACGGAGGGAATTTGCGACCTCTAAATCTGCCGTCTATATGTAAAAGAGGGTTGGCGCCTTATTTGTTCTGTTTACACGTTTTCACTTTTTGTTAACTCGCACTTTTCTTCTCGTATTGTAAAAAGATCGTTACTCTAATAACTTTTTATTCATTTAGTAAAGATTAATACGTTACTTCATTTCACTGCGATGAAAGTTTCGATTCACTCGCGACAAACGTTTACGACAGTTCGATGGACTTTCGAAAATCTCTGACCGTTGCAACTTACAAACTCCGTCCTCGTGCACTCAGCCCGCCACAAACTGCGCGAATGTGCCACCCCTCCCCGCCGCCTATACTCCTCTACTAACGAACCTCGATCAACGAGGAGTCGACTGCAACTATTTGCGTTCGGTCGGTATGTGAGAGCGCGCCATTTTCGCGAAAACCGTTTTCGGCTGCAGCAGCAGCTCCTGCTAACAGGCAACGCTGCTGCCTGCCTGCACTGCCCTGCCATGCCGTCACGCAAAACTTTGACAGTTGATTGAATGATATGAACATTATCAACTTGAAAGATTAGGAGTGCTTTTTTAGAATTGAAAATAAATCGTTTCACGCGTCTGTGCCATAATAATCCTTTTTATTCTACAATATGGCGGATCAACCAAGTACTTTAGTGAAAGGTTAGTTTATTATTATTATTATATTTGTTTTGAAAAGTATGTCATGAAAGGAATGCAACTTTCAAATTGATTTTTTGCAGAAAAAACTGTTTGTCCTTTTAAGGAAAAATGCTATCGAAAGAATCCAATACATTTCAGCGAAATGTCTCATTCGCATTGTAAGTTAGAGGAATGAATAAATTACAATAGTGATAATTTTTATGTCCTTTTAATACAAGATTTATTTTACAGTGGAAAAATTGATCGAAGATCAATTATATGGTGATATTATTTTACCTAGTCAATTGGGTTTTGAATGTCCAGACAGATCAGCGCTTTTGGAACAACTCAAAGTTTTGCAAATAGTCATGAGAAAAGAAGGTAGAGGTAAAGTTCATAAAGTAGCAGGAGAGACCAGTGTTGATAAAGCAACAGCCAGTAGTAAATATAGTACCTCTCCTAGAAAAGGTATGGAATCAGAAGACATGCAAACAAAAATAGAAAAGAATAGACAATCAGCAATAGAAAAAAGGAAATCAAAACAACAAGAAAATGTCTCTAAAAAATTGAAAGTTGAGAGTGATCCAAGTCTTCCAACCACATCAAAATCTAGTCAAGCAGAATCAAGAGAATCAAAAGATAAATCTGAAAATCTTGTGATCGATAGTTTTGCTGCTGCAGATAAAAGAGAAGTAAGATTCAAATTAAGGGATAGAACTTTGGCAAGAATGGCATCATCTGGAATAAAATTAAAATTGACAGAGCCTGGAGATTTTGCTATAAAATTTGCATTGTCAGCTCCATACCACTATTTTTTTAACAAAGTAGAAGATTCTAAAGTTACGCATGATCAGCAGTTCACAGTAAGTTTTCCAGAATTGTTGGATATAGGATTAGGTGAAATTGTCAAAAGCCTTCACATCAATTTTATGGTGGAAATTGGATGGCTGTGTTTACAATATTTGCTTGCTGCACAACCTGCCAATATGACAATATTTTATCATGAAATAGTAGATCCTCAATCTCATTTACCAGCAAATATTAAAGCTTTCAAAGTTCCAGTGCCTACAGCTTATAGTAGTCATCATACAAAAATATCCGTGCTTAAGTATGTTGATGGTGGAATTCGTGTAATTGTGTCAACTGCTAATATTTACAGCGATGATTGGAAAAATAGAACCCAAGGGTATTTACAACAATTTATAACAACAATTTTTCTAATACTATAAATGAAGCAATGAAAAATGTAATATATTTTTTTACAGAGTATGGGTATCACCACACTTACCAAAATTACCTGATGAAGCTAGTTCAGAAGAGGGAGAATCACCAACAAAGTTTAAAAAAAGCTTTCAAAAATATTTAGCTTCTTACAAACATACAGATCTTAATGAATGGATTAGCATTATAAAGAGAGCAGATTTTTCTTCGGTTAATGTCTTTTTTGTTGCTTCTGTACCAGGCAGTCATAAAGATGATAATTTCAATTCTTGGGGCCTCCAACGAATTTCAAGTATATTTTCAGATCATTTAATACTGCCTCCTGATGCATCAGATTGGGGAATAATTGCTCAAGCATCTAGCATTGGAAGTTTAGGATCAAGTATTGATGGTTGGCTTAGCACAGACCTTATTTCTTCCATGGCAAAAGGAAAAAGTTCTAGAATTAATAGAAATCCTAGCTTCCAATTTGTATACCCATCATCAAGGAATTATGCATCAAGTTTTGATTGTGCCGATGGATCATGTTGTTTACCTTACTCTGAAACAGTACATTTGAAACAAGGATGGTTGAATAGATATTTATAGTAAGATACCAAATTTAATTCACTGTTTTAAATTGATACATTTTTTCATAATAGTTGAAATTATTTTTTTTACAGTGTATGGAAATCTGATGAAATAGGTCGTACTAAGGCAATACCTCACAGTAAAACTTATGTAAGAATATCACCCGATCAATCAAAAGCTGCCTGGTTCATACTTACAAGTGCAAATTTAAGTAAGGCAGCTTGGGGCTCAGCAGCCAAAAAAACTCGTTCTCAGTACATTATGAATTATGAAGCCGGAGTAGTATTTTTACCCCAATTTGTGGTATGTTATTAAATATATGAAAACCACAAACATAAGTTTATATATTAGCATTACAAAAAATTTATTGCTTTTATTTACAGATCAATGAATCGACCTTTCCACTCAAACAAACGTCTGAAAATTGTTCTATTTTAAGACTGCCTTATGATTTGCCTCTTCAAAAGTATAAAGATTCTGATGAGCCTTTTGCTCATTGAAATTTCTAATAATTTTTTGGATAAAATTCGTGTAAATAAAATGTGCATTACACGTTTATGTTTGTTAAGTTTTTATTTTTGGATTATTATTGTATCATTTTGTTGTCATATTGTAAAAATGCCACGAATCATGAAGTGTGATCTATATTTTTAAATAGCTATACAAGTATTCAATACTTAATGAAAGAACTGATATTTATATTTTTGAATCACGAATAAAAAATTTTTTAAAGATTTCATGCATTCAATTTTCTATTTGAGCCGACTCCCGAGTTGCGTGATAAAATCCTGTTTAAATTTGGCGCCTGCGAAACGGTCTGCTAATTTCTTCGCGAATTTAAAAACTTGTCTAACCTAAATATTTTGCACAAGCACAACACTAAAAATCTTAATTTCAATTTACTTTATGAAAAGGAAATAACTTGAATCATCCTTATAATTGTGAACTTATTATATATTCTTTTAGATCTTGTGTTTAATTCTTTGTTTAAAAGTAATTATTGAAAAGATTAAAATATCATTGTATTTGTGTAACAATATTAGGTCAAATAAACTTTTCAGTTGTAAAAATGTATCAAATAGGACTTGAAGACATTAAAGTAAAACGAGTTAAGGGAGAACCAATTACAGATGCATTAGATCCTCATTCTTGTTTTTCTAATGAAATGACACTATCAGTTTATACTTGGATGAAAATGTATATAATGTGTGGTAGTAATCCAGAAGATAGAGATGAAATGAGAGATGTATCAATAGCTATCGCAAAAACTTTTCGTGATGATCCAGTACACATTAGTGAGCATGGAACTTTTTCAAAAAAGTTTCAAGAATCTGCTCCATACCATTACTTTCTTAGCACTGTGGATCCATCTAAAATAACACACCAACAACCTTTATCAGTTCACTTCCATGAAATAATTGATTACACTGAAGGTATCATAGTGGAGAGTTTTCACATTAACTTCATGGTTGAAATATCATGGATCTTGAATGAATATATGCTCGCTTGTCAAGATCCAAAAAATGACTATTCTCTATGGCACATTAGTAGATGCAAAATTTATGTATGATATCCCTTTTGATGTTGAATTGCAACAATGTAAAATGCCTGAGTTTGGCTGTCATCACTCAAAAATATCAATTCTAAAATATGATGATAACAGCGTGAGAATTATTATTTCATCAGCCAATTTATATGCTCAGGATTGGCATGGTAGAACTCAAGGGTAAGAAATGGAAAATACTTTTTTGGATTAATTTCTTGGTAGTGTAATAAATCATAAGTCATGTCTTTTAGTTTATGGATATCACCACGGTTGCCTTATCTTCCTGCATCTGCTGAAGATTCAGAAGGAGAATCCACAACAAATTTTAAACATGATATTATTCAATATCTTAGCTGTTACTCTGAACCACAAGTATTGGGATGGATTTCTTTGTTGTATAGAATTGATTTTTCAGCTGTAAATGTATTTTTCATTGGATCTGTGCCTGGATATCATGAAGGACCAAATTTGAATTTGTGGGGTCATTTGAAGTTGAAGAAGATATTATCAGAGCATGTGATTTTACCAGAGAACTCAAAAGATTGGACTGCGATTGCTCAGAGCTCAGCTGTTGGAGTTTATGGATCGTATTATCAAAGGTGGTTAAAATCACACATAGTCCAACCTATGTCACAAGGAAAACTGAATTTACCCAGAACACCACCTTTTAAATTTATTTATCCAACGCAAAGAAGTTATAATAACAGTTATGATTCTAAACTTGGAGTTACTTGCCTAATGTACAATAAAGATTCCCACATGAATCAAAAATGGATTAAAGACTACTTATGGTAAAAACAATAATTATTAAAAACTAATTTATAAAAAGAAGATAATTTTTAAAATTCTATTTATATTACAGCGATTGGAAATCAGATTCTACAAGTAGAACAAAAGCAATGCCACACATAAAATGTTATACAAGGCTATCGCCGGATGAGTCTGAAGTATTGTATTTTTTGTCAACCAGTGCTAATCTCAGTAAAGGTGCATGGGGTAAAATGTTAAGAAAGGATACAATTCAATATTTAGCTAACTACGAAGCTGGAGTTCTTTTCATACCACAAATTATGGTATTTTCAGTTTATCATCATGATTGATTATTCAAATAACTTGTTTTTTTTTTCTTTTATCATAATGATTTGTACTTTTTATCAGATTCAACGCTCCACTTTCCCGGTAACGGAATCGGCGTTCACGGAAGCGCCGATTTTCAAATTACCCTTCGACCTTCCTCTCTGACGCCCTACCAGACCGACGATGAGCCCTTCGTCATAATCCGGTGCCAGGACGCAAGGTTGGCCGTAGAGATAGATCATCACATTTACGAGAAACATCCCACAGCTATAAATATCTTTATGGGCAAAGTGCCCTCTTGTAGGGAGTATCACCGAAACGATTTCGACGACATCGATTACGACGACGACGAGGATCACGACGACGATTCGTCGCTGGACGACAGTCACGAGTGCGATTACGATCTGGAGGAAATCGACAGAAAATTCTGCGAGGCGTTCGAGTGTTGAAAAAATCAACGTACGAAGCCGATTGATGAATCGGAAACGAGATTATGTAAATATGTTTTGCATACATTATAATATCGAAACTGAATCGATACAATCGTTGGTATAGTTTAAAACTGTTATCTATCGAACCGGTGCTTTCCCACATTTTGAACAACTGTTTTTTTTTATAATTATTATATTATTTTTTCAATACAAATACTTGAAAAGAAGAAGAAAAGCAAGTGTAATTTATGTTTTTGGTTGATTGATTAACATTCGCTTTTGGCTTATTACCCATTCACGTACTCGTAAATTAGCCGACAAAAAACTAATTTCCCGCGAGCGTCAATGATTTTCATTATTCATCGTTTGGAGTATTATACTTTTAAAAGTCTCGAGCGAAACGACGACGTGCTGCATTTTTACACCATCGCGTCAAGAAACTGATAGGTGATACACGTGCGCACAGGAAGATCGCTAGAGCGACTTTTAAATTTTAAATTTGCAACTTTCGGTTGGCCCAGACATGCGAGACAGAGAGAAAAATATGCATATAATACGCGCATAACCAGAAAGGCTATACGGTAATCTGGCCGTTTGAAAAATTCTCGAAAGAAGCGATAAAAGCCAATTCTGTCCATGATGTAGCGGGGCTCGTATAGTTTATTTCTAAATTCGAGAAAGGACTTCCAATCGTCCTCTGTTTCTTCCTCCTTTGCTCATCCGTAAGGGCAATAGCCGCGAAATCGACGGTCGTGCGTGAGATTCTGCTCGTCGTCGTCGGTCGTCGTCGTCGTCCAGAAGAGTATATATATAAATTCCAACGCGAGTTGAAGAAAAACGAGTATACGCGTTATTACATTTTCGCCGAGGCTCTTCTCTCTCTCTCTCTATACTTAATGTTCTCCCCGGGATCTTTGTGCTGCTGCTGCTGCTGCTGCTGCCTGGTATATAATACGAGCGAAGTAGAGGAGAAGGAAGAAACGACGATAAAATAAAAATAAAAAAAAAGGAAGAAAAAAGGAAGCGAACACGAGAACGTTCCGAAGCCAGGACAAGGCGAAAGGGAAATTTCCATTGGTAGAGGAGAGTATGTAGTGTGTGCAGCAGCGACTTTATAGAGTGAAAACTATAAGGGAGCAACAACATCCGCTATGGGCTTTGTACGCCGAATGGCACTTTATGAACGGAGAATTACGCGATATGCGAAAATCCCCGCGGCGTACATACGTACGTGTTTTCATCCTTTTTTTTTTTTTGTTACCTCCTTCCTTTTTTCATGTTGTTGCTTGCTCTTCGCTCGCGTTACTTTGTGCAACGCGTGTGACGCACATACTGCACTACGTACGCGATCGAGTAAGGCGAAAAATCCCTCGATTATAATATTATGCACTTGCTGCGCGCGGCGGTGTGCAGTAACGCAACTTACACGTGTATAGTAAGTTGTTCAATTAATCAATATCGATCGACGATTTATATTTTCATTATCGTTGCCGTCATCGTCCTCTTTCTAAGTATTCCGTTTTTACTCTTTTTTTGTTATTGTAAAATTGTAACGAGTACGCAAATACGCACGTCGTTAGTTGCGCGCGGAAAAATTGAATCGTTCGTTATATTCTTTGAATGGATAATTATATTATATACACTCTATGGCTCGGATCGTGCAAGAAGAGAAAAAAAGTAGTGAACTCGCGCGTCGACGAATGCTAATAATCCCAAACTTCTTCCGAGAACGTAAGTAGATTCTAGTGTCTTTTGTAGAGTTTTTTCGGAGCCGTTCGCTCGCGCCTCGCGCGTATATCATAGGATAAAGTGAGAGTGCATATATATATATATATATATGCGGCAACCGGCAAAAGTGTTAAATAGTTTTGTCAATAAGAGAAATTCTTGCATGTTTCGAATATGTATATACATCGTACACATAATTGGGTTTTTGAAGTAATGGTCACGATGACGAGCTATTATATAGGTTTCATTTCTTTTTTACTCACTTACTTTTCAGTTTTTCGTAACGACGGTACGTGATTTTTTCCGGAATTTATTGATTAAAAAAATTAGCCACTCGTTACGAAATCGTCGTAACAATCGAACGATCGATATCAAAATCGCATTTATTTATTTAATTATTAATAATTACTAATTATTAATAATTAATCTAATATTTATACGAGAAGATTACAACATAGGAGAATAATCATCCTCTTGATATTAATTGTGGCCAATAATACCGATCACATATATCCGCTAATTGAATTCGTTTAAAATGATTAAAAATTAAACCGCTGTATAGGTGCACCGTAATACCATTTAGCAGCTAATCGATCGATAATTTCTCTCTCCAAAATTCGAACATACTCGTGTATAATTCGGTTGAAATCGGTCCAAAAATATCATTCGAATGAATAATTTCACTATACGTGCAGCTTCGTTATCTCCTCCCCAAAAAAAGTAACGAAAATCCCCAATCGATTCGCAGCTATTCACCCTCTTATCCCAAAAAGCTCGTGTAAATCCCTGCCGAAAATTTGTCACTGCCACATCCTCTTATCAATCTCCCGCATCGTCGCATAGGATATAAAGCCAGTCCGCAACATTCGGTCCGTACAACAACAGGCAGCAAAAAAGAAGCAACAACAGCGAAAGAATACTCGCTCGTACACGTCCACCTGAACGAGTAGAGCGACAAACGACACGACGAGGAGGTGAGGAGACGCGGCGAAGAGTATATAGTAGTCCTGATGCGCGCGCGCCTGCCAGCCTGCCTGCGAGCTCGAAATCATTATATATATAGTGGCGTCGGGCCGCGTGTGTTCATCTGCCATATACCTCCGCGCGACCATCAGCCGCAGCCGCAGCAGCAGCAGCAGCAAAGCTCTCTCGCCGCTTCTACACAAAGTTCAGTAGTGCTTCGACCGCGTAGCCGCGCGTTCAAAACGCGTGCGCAGCCCAAAGAGCAGAGACGTATAGAGCTAGGCGCTTGCGATTCGCACACCCACACACACACGATATTTTGCAGCATTACTCTCGTGTATAACATTTACAAGTACGTGTAGCTTGCGCGGCTCGCGACGGTGGATCGATCCTGTGTCACATGCGTGTCTGTGTTGTTTTCATTTTGTATTTCGAGAGATTCGTACAATTGTACACGTACTATAAGTAGTAGTACGCGCGTACGCACATACGACTGCAGTTGTTGTTACCGAGTGACAGCATTGTAAGACTCGACGATTTCGCAGGTAAGCTTTTGTTGTTGTTGTTGTTGTAATTTCATTATCACTCGCCGTTTTAATTCGAACGCGAGACAGGGGGTACGAAAATGGGATCGATAAAAAGGGAAACACATTTCGCCTGTCGGCCTGCAATCAGCTGATTCGTGTATATATACAGATATTGTGCACTCGCGTCGTGCTTGATGTGCTTTTCCGAACGACCGGGACTTGGTTAATTAGAAATGACTTAGTTGGATTGGATGACATTGTTGGAGAGAGAGAGATAGAGATAATTATGTTACAAAAATTAAAACTTTCGAGCCGATCGGAGTTGCTCAACAGATAAAGAATGTTCATTGATCGATTAACATTAAATTTGATGTTTTTACACTTTCTCTCCTCTCTTGTATTTATATATCTTTTTTTTACTCTCCGCTACACGTGCGCGTGTCACAGGATTATTATTATATACATCGAATGGGTACATAGTTTCCTGTTTACAATTATTTCGGCTCATTTTCGCTTGTATTTAATGCAATAAAAGCTCATAAAATTGAATGACATTACGAATCGAGCAATAAGAGTTAAATAGTTCTACACGCGTGAATTATTTATAAAAGCAGTTGTCAATGTAAATCGCGATCGTCGGCCATAGTATAAGTTGGCTGCACGCGGCTTATTTGGAGTAATTAGCTTAGTGCAGCACAAACGCAGCACGTTTACGTAGTGCTCTAGCGACACTATGTGTATACAGTTTCAAGTTAGAACACAATTAATTACGCGACAAAGACAACTTTTACCTCGTCGTCGTCGTCGTCGTCGTCGTTGGCGTATAGTCATAATACACTCGAACGCGCGAATCAAGTACACTTGAATTTTATTACACATTTTTCGTCGTCGTCGTCGATGAAATCGCGTTGACTCTCGCTCTCGATTAGAGGCTCTCTTTCTTGTCGCACGCGTCACAAAGATTACGATCGCAAGAGCTGCCAAAGTGTCTTTCTCTCGTACCCATCCAAACAAATCTTGACTTCCTTTTTGATGAATTATTATTGTTATTATACAGCTTGCCTCGCAAAGAGAAGCAAAAGTAAAATAAACGCGATTACCCAAAAGCTTTCGTTAATTCAATAAACTGCGTAGAACGCAAAAGGACCATCTTTGCAAAATTCATCGTCTACCTTTGTGTAAGTTCATAGCCGTGTCATATGTACGCGTGCCACTCGCCAAGAAAAATTTCAAGTTTCTGCTCTCATTATGTCACTCATGTCATACAATGTGTTCTACACAGCAGCAGCAGCATAGAAGCTCTCGACGCACCTCGCGTCTTCTCCTACACACATGTACGAGTGTATTCTTATACAGTTTTGCTGAAATAATGTATTACGCCCGCGGGAGAACAAAAAACTTCGCTTTCTCTGCCTCTCGTGTCTCTCTCTATCTTTGTGCGGGACCATTAAATGAGAAAAAAAAGGATTGAAATAATTAGAGCACTACCCGGTGAACTATGAGCTGCCTGCCTGACGCAGAGAATCTCGTCGTCGTCGAGCGATGGAAACTATTTTTCTTTCTCGATCGCACGCGCGTCATGGCTCGCGCGCTCCACACACACACACACGCGCGCGCGCTGCACTATAAGCCTTACTTAACTCCAGAGAGATATATAGTATAAAAATGTGCGCGAGCATGTGCTCGATTACTCGGCTATGGTAGCAGCAGCAGCAGCTCACCAATGTGATGCAATTTACGCAACTCCGCTCGGCTCGAGCTCGAGGCCTGCACAGTACGCAGCGCCGATCTCGTATACACACGTTTCGTTGGGTATATTTGGGTCGCTTATCCTTACCCCCATGACCAACTGACCGAAGTCTGTCTGAGCCGTGCGAGGTGCTCCTCGCTGCTGCTAAGGCGCCTACGTACGCATTCGAGTTTTTCTCTCTCTCGCATCGCTCGCTCGGACTTTCGCGTTTCGTTATAGGTACACGTATATATCGTTAATCACGTTCACTTTTTCCCGGCAATGATATTAATATAAAAAAAGGGGCGCGCGACGCATTAGCCGATCGACGATTTCAACTTATTTAGTGGATTTTAGCATAGATCCTCGATTTTTGCATATGAACTCACGCGCGCGCGCGCGGATCAATAAAAATATTATTATGAAAGGTGGGTGGGAGAAATAATGAGAACCGATACGAAAAAAAAAGATCGTGCGTGAAAAACCGGTCTCTCTCTTTCTCTCTCTCGCTCGCTCGCTCTATCAAACTGCAGCAGAAACGCACACGGTGCAGCATTGCAGCCGACGCAGTCTCCCGGATCGACGGGATATATATCGCTTGCCAATATACGCGACGCACCTCGCTCGATCATAGCGCGATCGATTCGACACTTGTATTATATCAGTGCGCGAGTGTGTGTGTGCCGCTATTAAATAATAATGTCCAACGAGTAATGTAATCGCGGATACAATGTTCATCGACGCCGGATAGCGAAGTAGCGTCGAATCGAGACAACAGAAGCATAAAAAAAAAAGGAGTTTCATTCGAGAAATTTCAATTACGAAATCGCGACGCGCAAATATCGCGCGCTAAGATCGACAAATAAGCGTGTACGTTTTGTTACGCATAGGCACGTATTTATTGTTTGTGCAAGTTTGTGTGATTTTTTTTTTGTAGCCGAAAGAGAAAATTAAGAGAGCCGCTCGAGTAGACTAGACGCTCCGAAAGCTGTCAGAATGAAATCCGCAGAAGAGGTATATAGCATATAACATTATAGCATATAGCCAGCCACGCGCGCGTTATATAGCTGACAAAAATTCGAGTTCTCTTTTTTTTTTTTGCCTTATAGCGCGACGAAGAACGCAGAAAAAAAGTAAAATAAAAGGAAATCCACGACCTCAATGTAACTATAATAAGTTGTGCAAAGAACTTGAATATTTTACCAAATAAAAATCTATACTTACGGTATATTTCTATCGTTACTCCAACGATATATAATGTATTACATACGCATAACATGCAAATGCACGAGGGTAAAAAAAAATGCGAAAAATTCGTCCTCGATGAAAAGAAAATTCATCGATTAAAATTTCTCGCACGACGCAGAGTACATGCATTAGATCGAATCTCAAACGCCGCACAAACGAAAGAGAGAGATCAGAGAGTGAGAGAGAGAGAGAAATGAATCACAAACGCGTACATCAGGAAGTCCATTGAAGGAATGCATTTTTTTTTATCATCTATTGCATTCGTGCGTATGCATGCATGCAGCGGCGCAAATATATAGATATGCGTCATCGTCGTAGTCGTCGTCGACGTCGTGGAATCATGATGTTTTGCATCATATCGTACATAAAACTCGTCTGGGGAAACAACGGCTGCATCAACGGCCGACTCGAGCGTCAGGCTAGAATACATAATATTAAATCCTTTGAGCGTTAGTTCGTTTAAGTATATAAATCCGCCGCTGCAGTCGCAGGCAGGTCAAACGCCAGTTTTTCAAATGCCAATATCGATTCGCTTGACCTCGCGCTTAGCTCTGTATACGTACAAGTGAGCTGCCAGTAGCCGACATGCTCTTTGCGCGAGCCCGAGCACATGCACATCCGCCTTTTATTATAATATGGCGTATATATTTTTTTTACATCTTCGGTATATAGTATTCGTTGCCCGATAAAATTGATTGAAATTGTTCGAGTCGTACGGCGAGATAAGTGCATTTCATTGAAAAAGGTAAAAAGGATGAGAAAATATCGATTACGCGTGTAACTTCTCGGAAGATACGCGTTTTCAATTTCCATCTGAAAAGAATCATAAAGAGTATTATTTCATAAAAGTATAAATTAACGAAATAGGAAAAAAACCGTGGCGTCGTCGTCGACGAAAATTGACCAGGACGTTTTTCCAAGTACAGCAGCAGCAGCAGCAGCAGCAACTCGTCATCTCGTTGTGCGTTTGTTAATAAGTTGTATTATTTTCGTGTTGACTTGCGAAACGACGTGTATACAGAAACACTTTTCGCACTTAACAAATTTTATTAATACTCCGGTACACACGCATAACTCTCTACGCACAGCTGCTTAAGGATGTTTGAACGTACTTTTTTTGTGCTCTCGTATACTATAAAAATTTATTGGATAATAACGTGTGTGCCATCCGTGGAAACGTGCCAACACACAGTCTCAATGATCAGTAATGCGGTTTTCGATCTCGATACCACGAATTGTTTTTCCCTCGCATGCTTTTTGCTCCTTTTTTTTTTTTTGTTATATCGTCGTATTCCCGTAAAGCTTGTCCGAGTTTCGGAGGCGCCGCGGTCTGCAGCAGCAGCGGCAGCCGCGTGATAGAAAAAGGGAAAGGAAATTGATTAAAACGTATATACCACGCGAGAGATCTCTGAAAGCCGGTCGAATTGACGGCGGCGGGGGCTAGCACAGGCCAAATACACTCGCGGCGGTATTTTGACGTATACGTTTCAAAATATGATCCAAAACTTCTTATATTGCTCGGTGCGGCACATATTATAAAATATGTATAAACATGTGCCGTAATATAGTTATGATATACGCTCAGGTTAATTGGTCAATTTCATTACATTAACTTGGCCAAATACGCGCGATCGTTAAAAAAAAACATGATTCCGGGAAGCGGCGTTAGATCTCCAGCATATTGTGTGTGTGTTTTTTCATAACACGATCGAGCTAATTCGTCGCGTAGCGGTGTTTACGATAAAAGGTGCGCGTCGTACGCGCATCGTCGTACGTACGTACGTACACGCGAGTGATATATCGCCGCGACGTCGTTTTTATACGAGCTTATATTACACAAATATATAATGTCCGAGCGCGATGATTGGAAATCCACGCGTAATTCCCGAACTATAATCGCAGGTTGAATCAAACGTGACTAGATTACTTTTGTGTTCGGTGAATAACAAATATCATGTGTTGTACTATATATATATATATATATATATATATATATGTAATGGTTTCTTCATGTTTACACATCGCCTAATGCTATGTCCGCGACGTGTGTTTAGCGTCGCGTTGTGTTGTGTTGGCCGCGACGCGAGCTGTCATCCGAATTCGTAAGATTTTTGTGTGTGTTTTCTTTTTCTCTCGTCCATTCTTTGGGAATTGCATAATGAAAAAAACCAAGCCTCTTTATTATTATTCGTTAGTTAATACCCGCCGTACGTGCGGTGTACACACAGACGTTGGCTTGGCGGCGGTGCGCGCGCGAGTTTCATCACATTCGATCAATAAATATTGAAATGTAATGGCGATCTCGCGACGCCGTGAATCGGCAATTGGCTTTGATTTCATTAGACGCGCGTATGTGTGACCTTTTGAGAAAATCATCATCGGACGTTGTATTGAAATCGTGCTGCTTTATAGCTTTGTAAGAAAGGGTGAAAAGTGAACTACAATACGATTTCGAGATAAACATCATCGCGAGTAAGAGATTTTGACCTATAACCTATCTCTCTCTCTCTCTCTCTCTTTTGCGCGTCTGTTAAGATATACACTACTATACACAAACGCGAATCGTATGTATATATACAGTATATGAATGCGATACGATGCAAATGAGCGCAGTGGGTCTCTTTATATTATACACACCATCAACCTCATCTCATTCATCTTTCTCTCTCTCCATATATACAAACCTCTACATTATAACATTGTGGGCTTTTCAGGCTTTGGCATCAACGTCGTCGTCATCTGTGGCGGCATCGTCTTCTTCTTCTTTTTCTTTTCACCGGACGACGAGATCGTCAACCCTCTGAAGCCCAGCGCGTAATACATGCGGACGACCTCTTCTCCTCGTTATTACGTATACATGAGGCAGCAGCAGCAGCAGCAGCTTCCACCCACAGAGCCTACTACTACTACCTACCGTCGACGACGACCGGAGAGTCAAGCATAAGTATATAGCGAGAGAAGGAGGAGGGTCGTGCTCCGCTTTTGCACGTCAGAAAACTTTTGATACGCTTCTCTCTCTCTCTGGCTGCGGTGCGGAAAATGTCGCACTGTGTCGTCGTTGCGACGACGACGACGACGACGAGAGGCTAAAAGCGCGAGCGAGCGACGATGGCCAAGTACCTCGGCGCCTATACACGTAACGACGAGTCTCGAGTGTTTTGAGCCCCGTCTTTGGTTTCTATGATAATATGTACGAGGGAAAAAGTTGTTATTTTTTTGCCATAAGGACGACGACCCAGTCGTGATATAGATAAACGGACGATATAGCGAATTTAGATATAGACAGGAGGGGACACGACTTCTCTTCGTTGCAAAACAGGTAAACTCATCTTCTTGTGGACTTATCGATCTCGAAGCTCAAAGCGAGCTCGCGAACAATAGCATCGGCGATCGTCATAGGCGAGTTTCGAATAATGTAGACGCACAAAACTCATCTCACTCTCGCGATTGCATAATCTTTCGAGCTTTCTTTTCCTTCATTTTTTCCCCAAACTTAAATTGCGCTTTGAATAATGTATACGTGAAAAATGAGCATCTTCCGACAATTCACGCGTGCGCGCGCGCGCATTGAAATGTTAATTGGCAACTTTGGTGACTTCAAATTTGTGTTTCAAAAAGTGAGCGCACACACGCGTGCGTGAACTTTTTGCCTTTGACTTGCAAAACGGTCAATATAAACGGGCCGTCAATTCGGAGTAATGTTTTTAAACTTTTTCTGTTAAATAATCGCGCGCACGATGCAGTTGCACATAGCATATACGAATTACCTGTTCTGCTGCATTATACGTACAGGATCGCAATCCTCTGTCTCTCGAGTCTCGGTGTATACAAAACCGGATCCTGCCTACCATCTTATAACTACTCTCCCTTTCTTCTCATTCCTTCTCGCTCTTTCTTTCTCTCGTTCACGATAAAACCTCATCGTTATCTTTCTTTTTATTT
Source organism: Trichogramma dendrolimi (assembly GCA_034770305.1). Classification (NCBI taxonomy): domain Eukaryota; kingdom Metazoa; phylum Arthropoda; class Insecta; order Hymenoptera; family Trichogrammatidae; genus Trichogramma; species Trichogramma dendrolimi. Next base: position 508,298 of record JAPMIB010000114.1, on the reverse strand, counting down.
TTGTTACAAAAAGCTGACGCCTCCAAGTTCAAGGCTCCCACGATAGCAATAAAGACGAAGCAGAGGACGAAGAAGAAGACTCGGGTGGAGAAGAAGCGGCAGCCGAGGTGGTGCATAGAAACGTCGAGAACGAGAGAATTGCAATTCATCGAGTGGGGCTAGCTGCCGCGGCGTAAAAGGTTACAAAATGGATACAACCTGTTGGATACTAGTCGGTGCGCTTGGGGCCCTCGTGCTTCTCTACGCCCTGTTCGAGGTGCACTACTTCCTGCGCATGCTGATCACCGTCTTCTTGGCGAGGTTCTGCCGGAAGCGGGTACACATACTGGAGGAGACGTCGGTCTACGGTGCGTTCGCATCACCTCATTATATGAATATTTCCTTTCCTTCTTTTTCTTCGATGATACTATCGTTAGGGTTTTTTCTCGATGAAACTGGAATGTATATAGCGGTGCAGCGAGAAATATCAATGGAAGCTTTTTCATTGAAGCGCGTGACAGTTACAAATAAAAACAACAACGGCGATTTGAAAGAATGCACGCAGGTTCCATCGTGCATCGCGAACGGGTTCAAACATCTTTTCTCCAAATATAAATATTCAAAGGCTATTCTTACGAATAACGCTTCATATATTTTTATCCGGTTTTGTCGACGCACGTCGATCGTTTGATCAAAATTACAGGCGCATTTCCACGCACGTATATTTTTGGGATGGCGCATAGCAGCAGCAGCAGCAGCAGCAGCACAATAACAAGCGAAGATAAAAAAATTATAAATCTAAATGCGATTTAATTACCGCTGATACGCGTGCGTGACTGGCATGCGTCTGTGCAAATTATAACGAAAATGCATCGTGTTTACCTGCGCGCGTACGGCCATATAAAGTTTACAATCGTATCCAAGGCTCGGGTAACTACTGTGTAGTATCGACTTCGCCTCAACCCAGAAGAGAAGAATAGACGGACGGACGGACACGCGATGTAAATGAAGAGCCAGAGAGTGAGAGATCGTTCCCAGCTGATTACTGCAGCGAACTATAAGAGCCGCAGCAGCGACGCTAGTCAGTTAGCAGTGATCTAGAAACGGAGTCTTGCAGCGGATATAAAAAATCGTTGTTCAAAGATGAGCTCGTGTACCTCGTCGTCCGTCTTTATACGCAATTCCAGTCGCGTATACGTTGATATCGATGAGAAATTTGCGGTATTTTATAAGACACTCCGTCCAGACGCAAGCGAGAAAGAGAGATCCGGGCGCATACTTATACAGCATTGTAATACGCCTCTAGCGTCGTAGGATTATTATTGAAGGTCGGTAAGGCAACGGGAGACCCCATAACGTATATAATACGCTTCTCACGTGTAATGCGCACAACGATGCGATGCGCTTTTCTCGCGCTATATGACCTTGCCTCGTCGTCGTCGTCGTTGTCGTCATCGTCATCGTCGTCTTCGATGTGTGCAGCAACTATGTAATGCAACTGTGCGCGCACGAGAAAGAGGAGGCGGTGGTGGTGGTAGTTGTGGCGTTAAATACATTCGCGCGATTGCACGTGTGCACACGCAGCTGGGCTACCTACTATGTGGTAGTGGCAGTAGTAGCAGCTCTCGCGTTACAAAAGAGCCGTACCGCATAACGCGAATGTTTTTCTAATTCGATTACACTGCTGTACATACGTACGTATAAAACGCATCGTCGAATAAATCATCCTTCGATTGCGGGCCGGATTTTATGGTGTACATATCGTAAAAATGCTAAATCGTGCGTGCGCATCGATCTTACGTAACTTCGAGACGCCTCCCCGCGGTGCGCTGCAGGTGCTGCACTCCCAAAAATTAATTATCCTTTCGTGAAGCTGCAAATTGGCGCACGGACGAGATCGAGATTCCGCGTTGTACTCTGCGTACACATGCGATAATTTTTAATATATAATATGATAAACGAGCTTGATATCCTTGAATTTCTAACTAGACTTCGCGAAAGCGGGGGATCGATATCAGCATCGTCGTTCATTCCGAGTGCATACTTCGTCTGGGCGTCGCGTCGTAGCCTACTTGACGAAAAAAGAAAAAAAGAAGGAGAAAGAGAAGAAAATTTCGACACGAGCGCGGTGTTAAGGACACGAGGATCGTTTCGATGCAAGACGGCGTGCGCTACATTATATATATATACCTACACGCGTCGTCGCGCCTGCGACAAATAACACGTGTATACGCTATAAGTTTCAAGATCGCGCACGTACCGAGTGTGTGTGTGTGTGTGTGTATTTACGAAAGGAGCCAAGTAAAAGAGTAAAAGTTACGGCTTGATACGAGAAATCATAATGGCATTCGTTACCGATCTCTACTCGCGAGCTTAAAACGTGTATATTTACAAAAAAAAAGCGGAGATTTCGTTTTAATCCGCGACACCACACGATATCCTATTCGCGTATTATATACTTTTCTTTTTTTTTAAATCTCATTAGCGCGCTCCCGCGAAGGCAATGGAAATTTTTCGGGCGCTGCGCGAAACGATAAAATTATAATTCAGCAGTTCTGAAGCGAACGCTGCCGCAGTTGCATTACGACTTCCGCGGTCAATACACGAGACGACAACGATCGCACAAATCAGGACTCGCTGCACTCGCGACGACGACGACGACGACGACGTTTCAGGATATGCCTCGGGACGAGCTTTTTTTTTCTCTTCTCGCTTGTATCGAGATTAATTAAATTTCCACGCGATGTCGGAGTCGCATTATGCTTTACAATCATGTATAATACGACGACGATTATTTTTATACATTCGTCCAGTATTTTTACTAGCTCGATAGAATGACTGTAATTGAGTCACGGAGAAGGTATAGCTATACACGCGCGCTGCTGTGTTTATACTTTATTATGCGCTCGTTGCGGTTTGTATACGTACACGTATTATATACTAGACGATGATCTCGCCATCTATATGCGCGCGTGCATAGACGAATTAAGCGGGTCAATTTGCGATGACACGTTGGAGACGTGTGCAGTGTATAACTTTACAGTCGTGTGTTATACACACATCATTAGATTATTACACGATGCATCGTTACAATTGTATCGGAGCTTTTTTCACTGTATTGTGACTCGCAAAAAATAAAACAGAGTCTATTATCTAACGATCGTTAACGCTCCATTGGTAGTTCTTTCTCTCTATTACATTCAGCTACATATATAAAGACTATAAATAAAAGAGCCGCTGTAGCGCGATAATTCATTACGCGGAGAGAGAGAGAGAGAGAGAGAGAGAGAGAGAGAGAGAGAGAGAGAGAGAGAGCCAGAGACATTGCATCAGAGCAGAAGCTAGCTAGCTTGCAGCTATGCGCGTGGAAGCCTTATAATTTCGCACAAAAGTGTGAACCCTCGCGTTGGCGCATACACAGCTCGCGACACGTCGACGGCGGTTAACCTTGACATAGACCGTGCCACTGTTGTGTAGTACTAGGTATATAAATATAATCTTAGCTGCAGTACGGCAATATGTGCATGCACTCATCGTTGCGTCTTTCTCTCTTATTTTAGCTGCTGCTGCTGTATAAGAGCAATATTTATCGATTTTATTTGCTCTTTTTCTCTCTGTGCTCTATACGAGGGCTCGTATATCGTATACTTCCGAGCTAGTATAGCGGCAAACTCTTTTGTTTGTCTTTGGCTTTTCCCCCGTTAATTTTCCTTGTCCTTATACACTCTTCTTGTATACGTTGTACACGCACGGCTATCGCATAGAACGAAGTAAAGAATTGCTGGCGAATACTTTATCGGGTTTCAAAGTTGATTGGAACCGAAGCTGTATAAGAAGAAAGCAGCTCCGTCCGCTCGAGTAGACTCATTAATTGATTTTTGCTTTTGACAATACTCGGCGAGAAAAAAGAAATACAAATGATATTTTTTCTCTTCGGTCGTTCTCAAGTTTCGAGGGTTGCGTGAGCTTTTATCGCAACATCGGTCTTACATACATCATCTGCGAATGTACATCAGCATTAATATCGTTGTATGCTTCAGCCTTGAAAGCTCGTGCCAGCAAAAAAGCACGAGACTGAGCTTACAAGCGGCATTACAAGCCCTCGAGCTTTGCAATATTAATTTTTTCCTCCTCTTTACTAAATTAAACGCTCTAATTTCCTATTATTTTTTTTTGTATTTCATTTACAGGCCTGTGCACGACGACCGACATCGACTGGCTGCTGAATCACATGAACAACGCGCGCTACCTGCGCGAGCTCGACTTCGCCCGGGCCGACTTTTACGAGCGCACCAATCTCTACCGGGAGATCTGCGCCCAGGGCACGGGGGTCGTGCAGGGCGCCGCCACGATACGTTACAGGCGCTTCTTGCGGCCGTTCACGATCTACAGGATCGCCTCCAGGGTAAGCATGCCTGCAGACAATCATGCGTCCTCGTTTTTTTTTTCTTTTCAAAATTTTCTCTCTGTCTCTCTCTCGACTTTGACAGCTGCTGCGAACAAAAAATTGACCCCTTTTTTTCATCTCTCTCTCTCTCTTTTGCAGATAACTTACTGGGACGAAAAGTCCATCTTCATGGAGCATCGCTTCATCACGCTGTCGGACAATTTCGTGCGGGCGGTGGCGACGTGCCGCCAGCGGGTGCTGGACTGCAGCGCCGAGGCCGTCATGGGCGCGCTCATCGATCGTGGCGTCAAGCACAACGGCAGCGCCAACAACAACCTGGAAGCTGGTCACACGCAGGTATTGTATATTATATTTGCGGTAATTCATATAACGGCTGATAATTGTGTGCGGCAGCTCGCGCCCCTTCCCCCGTGTGTCACAGTCATGAAACAATAATAACGCGCGCGATTATTGATTTTTTCCCGATGTGTAAAGCTCTTTATTATTAAATACTCGTCGCCTCCTACTCGGGGATTGAGGACGTTTCAAACAATGTACCCAAGTGAAAGAAATGGGAATCCAGGTTAATCTGACTGGTCTTTTCTCGCTCTCGCTCTTTCAATATAACGTCAAATTAAATAATAAACAATCGTCATCGATCATTTAATATTTTTTTCTATTTTTTGTCACCTTCTCCGCAGATACCGCACGTGAGGCCGGAGGTACCTCCCGACGTGGCTCGCTGGATCGAGAGCAACGAGATCTCGTCAGCGAATCTGCGCGCGGCCAGTCGTTCCGCCGCCGCGGCAGCTAATCACATTCCTCCGCCGCCGCCGCCTCCACCCTCGGCTCACAGCATATCGACGCGTTGCTGACAAATGCAGTTGCTCGAACAGCAGCAGCTCGAACAGCAGCAGCGGAGGCAGCAGCAGCAACAGCAACAACAGCAACAACAGCAGCAGCAGCAGCAACGAAAACAGCAGCAGCAGGTGATCTACGTGACGACTGTTGTTTAGGAATATTTAAAAGAGAAAAGGACTGCGCCGGTGCCATGTGCTGTGCTGTGCTGTGCTGTCTGTTTGCGTATGCTCAATATGCATAATTCAATTCTTCCTATTTTATGTACGATTTTTAATGACGGCAAGGTCGAAGTTTCTAGTCTACGTTTTTATTCTATTATAAACGCGAACAAATAATTAGTGGCGACTCATGACGCCGGTTTATGTGTAACGCGAGACAACAAAAAACAAAACAAAACAAAACAAAACAAGGAATCATATTGATTCGTCGGGATTACGAGTCATTGTACGTATCGTGGTTTATATGTACTATGGCTCTATAAGAATGTGCTGTGTGGAGGGTGTACTGGATCGGGGTTGATTATCCAGATTTTTTTCTCTCCAAAATTACGCGCTCTACGCGTAAATTATTTTTAAGAATCGCGCGTGCGAGGCACAACGAGAGTTGTGTTGGTCGCTGCTGCGCTGATGGAAGAAGAGTTAACACGATGTGTAATTATAAAATTTTAATTATATTTAGAAGAAATTCAAAATTTTCATAATTATACTTTTTTATCGTTTCTCTCTCTGTCTATCTTTCATTAAGGCGAGTTACGTTTATGTATATTTTAAGGACTCTACCTTCAAAGAAAATCTCATTATAAGAAAAAAAGAATTTGTGACGTGATGTTTTTTCTGTGTTACAATGTGTAGGTTTTAAGCGACGCTGGCTGAATGAATGGCAAATTCTCATTATAATTGTAAAAAAATGACGTATTTTAATCTGAAGGTACTAAAATTATTCGAGTATTACATTGTATACATTCCAAATATCATTGCTTTGAAACAAGATTCGAAAGGAGCTCGTGTACCAAGACATAGTGTTTAATTATTTAAATTTAAGATGTAATAAACTACTGCATTCGAAAATTTTACCGATTTTCGTGAACGATGCACAATAAGATTATTTCGTAGTGTGCGATGCATGCCATGTGTGCGTGCGCCGACGATTATCTGAGAATCGATGCTTTTCGTATAGAAACGATCCTGACTATTTGATACTGTTTTGAGATAAATCGATTGAGAGATACTTTTTCGAAAAAGGGAAGCTACAATTTTGAATCGTTGAAAAATATACTGGTATGTTTTTTACGTCTGATTGTACACCGAATTTTCCAGAGAAAAAAAAACTTTTTAATAATCGTGACCGACAGTGAGACATTTTTCCAATGCTATATCTGGAATATAGTCTTATTATAAAAATAATACAAACGAATTGTAAATAATGATCGATGATAATCCACACTTTGCCTTCAACCAATTGTATGAAGTATTTGAATATATCCTAAGATATAAGTTTTCTAACACAATTTTCTGAAAGTAAAGACAAAAAAAACTTGTAAGAATGCTTTCAGCTAGGGCGTAACTAAAGATAAGTGTTGAAAAATATTAACAAATTATATCGAACTATTATTTTAATCTATCATTTGAAAAAATATGCCTAAATATTTTACTAAAACGAAGTTTGAAAAAAGGACAAAAAAATACTATTCTTCCACTATTCACTATTTGCGTTTTTTCGATAATTTTTGTATGATTTGCTTTGTACTTAAAGAATACGTGCATTTAAATTTTTAATATTTAGATCTCTTTGTATTTACATTTTTATACGTAAAATTGGACATTTTCTCTAGTTTACGTAATTTCTATAGATACGTAGGTAATAGTCATTCATAATAATGAAAAGTAAAACATGAAATATATGATATTGCTCGTATTCGATGTTAGCAACAAAAATGAGCAAGCTTGTCTTCGTTGGTGTTGCCCTGAGTGAAAACGAAATATGTTAAATTGCATCTGAAAATTGTTTAGCGAAATAGTCGAATAAAATAATATTGGAATAAGTTTTGATTTGTACGGGTGCAATGCAAGCGCTTGTCAATGATTTAGAAACAATTTTTCCCGCAACAAATCGTATGAGCAGTTTCAGCCAAAGACTTAACAAAAATCACGACTTTGCGTTGTGTAAATAATAGTAAAATGTCATCTCATCGAGATGTAAGCTTCGCGTACACGTGTAATTTTATTGAAATATAATGGAAGTACGCAAAAAAAAAGAGAGGAAGCAAGTTTACTTTTGTTCGTATTTAATTTCAAAGATTTCTGTTATATCATCACAAGAACAAGTCAATAGATGTTACAGTGCTACGAAAAAAAAGTAAAAAAAAAACTTGTCTTCATTCATTTCGTCCAAACGCTCCCCTGTAACCTATTTAAGCCAGAAGCCTTTTCCGATTACCAGATCACCCTGATTCACTCCACGTCGGCAGAATTTTACACGATGGTAATTATACCAAGCTGCTCGTTCTAAATGCAGTCGAATGATTCAGCTGATTTTTCTCTTACCCACGATGTACCCTCGTACAGTTTCGCACGCTTCACGTTCAATCAGGGTCGTCGAGTTAATTTTTCCATAAATATTATTAAGCACGACCATTACTAGATAATCCAATTTCCTTCTTGTTTTATTCGCTCGCGAGGCTGCTATCAATTATTCAACGTTCGAATATTCCCGCATTTTTGCGTTCGATGCGTAGGCACCGACGTCAGCTGATTGGACGCAGCAGCAGCGAAGCCAGACCAAGAGCGAGAGAGGAGTAACGGGGCCACACTCTCTATATACATGCTACATACTACATAGATATATAATGCGTATTGTATATATACTCGTCTGACAACATTGCTTAGGTATATGTGTGCTTCACCGGTATATGCGCAGGCAAGTCTGCGTCTTCCACTGGACACGCGTACATCGACGCAGTCTCTCGCGGGCCCGTGTTGTATATATTATACTTTCTCCACATAAAAGTTTAGTTTGCGAATTGATTTTACGTAGGCACGGTCGCGAGTCCATCGATATAGTTTTTTGATTTAATAACATCTCGAAACGATGATCAGTTACTTTTCACTGGCGTGCATCTGCATCGCTTACGTATTGTTTGACGTCAATTACTTTCTGAGGATACTGTTTACCATCGGCTATGGCAGGCTGTTCCAAGCGAAGAAGAAGATCTTCGAGAAGACGTCCATTTACGGTATTTACCTTATCGATTTTTCTAGACGATATCACGGTGGTTACGATTTTTTTTTTTGCTTTTTTAAATCTCGATAGAGAACGAGTGGAAAAATATCGGAATCATTTCTTTTTTTAACTCTTTCATAGAGGCTGGATTTAAATTCGATCTGTACGTTCGACAATATCGCTGTGCGCTACAGAGATCGTTTGAGATTCAGGGCTGCTGCTGCATTTCATTACAAAGCCTTTTAAAATTCAATCGTCTTGTACTCGCATGGTTCGAGTATATGACTCTGTAAATGAGAAAGCAACGTTTTTTTATCTCTATCTCTCTTTCTCTCTCTCTCTTTCGCCTAGAGCTAGGCCAAGACTGTCATTTTTTTTTTGCCGCGTTGTCGCGCATGAAAAATAATAACCGCACGCGAGTGAACTTTAGCAACTTGCGTGAGCGATGAACTGTTCGTATTTTCTCGCTTTTTCCGCCGCGACTTCTTCGCGAATCGGCGCACACTGTTACTTTTGGTGAAGAAAATGGACGATATCGATTGACCGGCGCCAAAACATAGTTAAAAAAATGAGATTGGTTTAATTTGAAAGGCCATTGCATATAACGTTTGGGAAATATGGTGCCAAACGTATTTACAAGAGTACACATCCTAAAAGACACGACTTTTTTGCTTTCCATTTTGGCAGATGTTTCTAGGAGAATCAATTTCATAGAGCTTACATTTTTTTCAATAAGTTCAGGAAGAAAAAACCTTAATTTTGTTAAACGTGTCTCTAGGTGCTCGGCATCAAATGTTGGATCAATTAGTATTTTAGAGTGAAATAACTTTAAAATCGCATCTTTTTTGCATTAAATATAATCCCTCAAATTATCAAGTCTCTCATGCATTTCATTTAATAGCCCCAAGAAACATTGTTGAAAAAACAGATCGATTCTCTCGCATACTTAGACGTTTCAATGTTCATTATACGAAAATCTTATGTAATCCCAGCGCGAAATTTGCTGTTCTTTACGTCCCTTGTTTTTGTTTACGTTAGCTGTAAATTTTTTTCAATTGTCAAAAACTCAATTCAATTGATTTTTTCAAAAAATTGATGATATATATTTAATTCATTTTTTTTCTTAAATGTTTCTAAGTGCTTGGAGATTTCTAAATAATTAAGTAAATCACTGAAAATTCCTCTGCGAGTTCACGAGTAATTTTTTAAGCTATTCTTCTGATTGATAGCTCTGAAATTAGTATGATAAAAAAAGCTGCATCGATTTAAAATATGCCTATGCTCGAACCACGAAAAAACGCTGACTACACATTCGGTCGTTATGAAACTAAGTCCGAAACATTTCGGATATTCATAAGTAGTTGCGCGGGGCCACTGTCGTATTTTTTGTTTTAGCCATACGTGATGAGGCTCGTATACGTTGGCGCTTTGCTCGTCTTTGCTCTCACTCCGATTATTTATTTCGTTTTCAGGTAAAAAGCTACAATGCTTTTTTTTCATCATTTTTACTACTTTTTTCGTTACGTTAACGCGAATTATAAAACAAAAAAAACGATCTGTCACGCTCGTGTCAAAAGTTAAAAAAGAGTAAAAAAATCAATGAGACTCTCGCGTTCATATCATTATGAATAGAAAGTTAATCAAGCTGAATCATATTATAGAACGAAATTACGAGTTCGCGAGCTTGATATATATTTCGATGGTGCAGCGTCGAGTAGCAGCGTCGGCTCAAAATTGTTCCATTATCGCGCCGTCCTAATTTTTCCGTGCAATGGTGATATAATGTGTCTTTTTTTCCGTTACGCAAACATTGTAAAAATGTAAAATTGAAGAAAAAAAGCCAAAACGTTATAATTCCATGCCATTCGTTCATGCTAATTTACTCCGAATTATTCATTTCTTTTCATTATGCCTTTTTTTGTTATACCTTCTCTAACTCTCACATTCGCATTAATATCGTATGAATAATTGCAGGTATATGTTTGAGTATGGACGTGGATATTTTCCTCAAACACATGAACAATGCGAGGTACCTGAGGGAGCTGGATTTCGCCCGTTTCCACTACTACGATCGTTCGGGAATTTATGGAGAAATTGCTAAGAGGGGCGGGTGCCGTGCAAGGCGCCTCGTCCACCAGATACCGTCGTGCCATACCCATTTTCACACCGTACAAAGTCACCACTCAGGTATGAGTCAACGCACACCCATACACACATTCGATTTTTCCATACCAAAAAGAAAACCATAATCAATATATGTTGACAGCTCATCTACTGGGACGACCGCAACTTCTACCTGGAGCACGAGTTCATCAGTCTGTCGGACAATTTTGTGCGCGCCGTTGTTCTGAGCAAGCAGAGCGTGACGGGCCTCAAGGTGCCGGTCGCCGAGATCATAGAAAAAGTCGAGGCCGGCGCCAAGCGGCCGGAACCCACTGCCGACCTCAAGCTCTGGCTCGACTCGATGGAGGAGTCGTCGCTCAGATACAAGAAGACCAAATAAACAAACTTCATATATGTACATCCGATAGAGACTTGATGGATCATCGATTCTGTTTATTTCCTTTTTTGTTTTTTGTTTGATCACTGCTACATTAATTAATTGTATACTATTTTTTTCGAATAAGGGTTTAGATATTTTGTATATTAGCATTACAAATAAGAACGATCATATGTTTAGGAGTAAGCTATTAATTGCCAATGAATTGGTAGCGGTTTTTCTTATTGGTTGCCTGACTATTGATTTTGCTTAAAATTAAGGTGCATACTTAGAGTCTTTAGATCTTCGAATACGATTAAGTTGATGTACTTGATGTTGTAGAAATGTTTCGTTGTAAGGCGCTACTTAAGAAAAGAAAAAATTAATCAAAATCAATCGCTAGATTTTTATACACTTGTAAAATATGGTAGGAGAAAACTATTTTTCAAAGACAACGTTGAATAAATTTTAGTTTTTTTATATAATTTACGTGTTGAGTAATTAATTATAACAATATCTCTCATTTCAATTTATACATTCCCAAACGATCAGGGTCGTGTTCCATTACCCCTCTTCGGAATCTCTGCAATATCGACGTTTCAGAAGGTAATTTACAAGTATTCGCGCAACGGCTACGAAACAAAAACCAGAGATGGCAGCAACGTAGTCGAGTATACGCGGCTGCAGATATCGCGCGCCGCAACAGGTGAATCTCGCGATCTCATTACTTTTACGAATTAGTTCATATTATCTTTCCATTTAGAAGACTTTTTAAATCTAAGCAGGCAGTTTATGAGACGATTATTCTATCTTATATAAGTTTTTAGAGTGAGCAATTTATAAGCGCTGTGATTGGTCGTTCAGCAGTTGGCTATAGGACGTTTTGTGGCGCGCAAATAATTTTGCAGTAAGTTGAGAAAATGGAATATTAATCTATTGACGGTTTGAAACTAATTTTAATTGATTTCCTTGAGGGGGCGTTGAGTCGAACAGCCGATCCATTGTGTATTTGTACAATTTATAAAATAATCTTCGTTTTTTTATTTTTCTATTTTAAATATTGAAAAATGGGAAAATGGAAAGAGAAAAAAGAGTTGGGCTAGTGCATTATAAATATGAAACAAAAATTCAAACCAAAATTTGTGGATGAGGTAAACCGCATGCTTCCCACGTATCCACTATGCGCAAAATATGAATGAATAAAATATAATCTAAACGTAAAATAGAATTCAGAAATTTTCAAGGCTTCCATAATAACTTAAAAAATAGTAGATTACGTAACAGGAATAAAATAATAGAATATTCGTTTACAATACATCAAAAAAACGAAAGTTGAGTTTTATGATAACTAATAACACGGTCATATATATTTGGTTAAATTTAAGCGCGCCGCGCATTTGATGCGTTTTTCGATAACAGAATTCGCAAACATCTCGAGCAGACGAGTTTCAACATGTACGATCTGTTGTCACTCAGTCAACCGACCCGCATCTATTGTATTACTGCAGTACCTTAGGTACGTACGTAGTGTCCTTAAGTGTAGTGCGTGTGATCAAAGTAATAATCATGAGCGAAAAAATAAAAGTTGTGGAAAAAACTGAACAATCAATTAAAAAGAGATTGAAAATAACGGATTATTTTTCAAATAATCAAAATTACAAAAATCCAACTTCGAATGAGAGCGATATTCATGCTTCAAGTAAGTATTCACTTTTTTTTATGTGCGGATTGATTCTTTTCTGTTATTTCGAAAATAGCGTATCAGTTCACAGTTGGCTTATGTGGCGTGTATTTATAAAAGCTTGTTGCAGTTTGTTTAATACAAAAATGGTTCGATAGATTTTGTGTATTAAAAATTTAAGTCAATTATGTCGAATTTTCGCGAAAAAATTGGCTCAGTTTTTTATAGAGTTATTACTTTCATGCATAAATAGATACATTATACACGGAAAAACGTTTGACCATGTTTCACGCTCGAATTCTGAAAACAAATCAAACGCGAGTTTTACTGAACTCGTTTCGTCACCAGCACTGAGCGCGATTCAGCCTCAGGACTGAGCTGAGACCTCAGAGACTGACTTAAGATCATATTTAGTACTGGACAACTCGAGGGCGTTTCGCACCCCGAGACTGAGCATGAATTGTGCTCGACTCAGAGCGCGAATGTATCTCTCTGTATTCGAGCGTGAAACATGGTCAAAAGTTTTTCCGTGTAGAAGCGAGAGAGTCTCATGGGAGAAGCAGAGAGATGGTCGTTAACGTAATTAATAGTTTTTATATATACGCGATCGAAGAAGTAGCAGTATTGCGCGACGTCGCGTGCAATTTTATTAACGTCGAGTGCAGTTTTTAATTTTAGTTGCATCACTCGGCATATACCTACGTTAATATATTACACGCATCCGCATCGACCAGAGCAATCGAGGCGTTCTCCATCTCTCCCGATCCACGCTATCCGCAAAAATGTCATATTCTTTCCATTGCGAGAAAAATTGTAATTATCGTCGCTGGAGCAATTGAAAAATAATAAAGTTGAAAGCTCTTGGGCAGCGAAAATAAACTTATATTCTTTGCGCTCATCTCTCTTTATATATACACGTAGCGCACCACGAAAGCAGCAAAACAACAATCGTGAATCCAACAAAAGTAGCAGCGGCAGCAGCAGTCTCGGCCGCGGCGCATCTAATTAATGTGGGCGTACGGCGGCGTTTTATTATTGCCACTCTCTCGCTTTGCTCGAGCTCGGAGCGTATTTAAGCTCTCTCATCTCATTACTCACGCAGGAGATGGATGGACTTTCTCGCGTTGTTTGTGTGTGCGTGGATAAACGCTGTGGTCGAGCGAGAACTCGCCGCATGCACGCGTCGCTTTAAATGCAAACACGCGAGTGCACACAACATCGATGCAATTGAGCGTATTGTGCATCTCTTCTTATGGGAGCAATAAGTGGCGCGGACATTCGTAAGAGTCGGTGCGATAGCAGCAGTGCAATAGTACATACGAACGCATGCACACATTCTTCGCGTACGCATTGACGCGTGCACTATACATGTGTAACGCGGTGCGCGCGGCTTATTATATTGTCAATTACGAATTGCGCAATGTCTGCGCGCGGCCATGTAGCACGCGGCAGAGGGAATACGCCGCCCAATGAACGGTTCGCGCGGCATGATGCATAATATATATATTTTCAACGTAACGAACAGACGGAATCTAGCATCGAGCGATCGATGAGTGTGCCGGCACCGAAATACATCGCAATCGCGTCTCGATTGATGAACTCTTTATGTGTGCACGATATGATCCACGCGTGTATGACGCACTTACGAATTTCAATCATCTACAGCCACTGTTACCATGCACCGCAATAAAAATTTTCGCGTACGCGATAATGTTATGTCTTCGTGTCGTCGTCAATTAGACGAATTCTCGTTTGTGTGAATTTTCTCGGTGTATTTGAGGAGTTTCAATTGCGCTATAAGATGATTTTTTTTTAATATTTATATTTTTGATTCGTGTGTAGATAATAATAGATCTCGGTTAAGGTGTCGTGGTTACGCATACACAATTTTACCTACTTTCTTTCGAATGATCGGGTGCTTATTAAAAGAAAAATCGAAACTCTGTTTTTTTTAAGTTTATTTATTTAAATGATCATATAGAAAATCTGTAACAGATCATCTTTAAGTATTTCAGATGATTCGAGTAGATATTGATTTGACATGGATATCGCGTTGCATGTTATATAGACTGTGAAGGCGTCGCTTTAGGGACTTGAGATAATGTTACGAAACGATAATGGATATTGTTACAACGACAGCATTCTAGTGCTCCGTGTAGGGTACGTGAATAAGGTTTACTTCCTTCGGCGGCCAAACAGATATTGCGTATATCTTCGTTCATCAGTTCCTCGATGATCATGTCACAGCAGTTAATCGGAAGTCGATAGTGCAGCAGCTCCCATAAAGAATTCCCAGCCCATCGCAAGAAAAATCTCCTTGACAGTGTCTCGCACAGATGCACAATGCAGGCCTCAAAGTGACATTTGCGTAGGTGACGCAGTTTTTTCGAATCGACCAACTCGAAGAGATCCGAACGAGCGAATTGTTTTGCGGCATCCTGGGGGTGCAATTGGATCAGGTCGTATAGTGTCTGACTCGAATTTATCTTTATATTTTTCGCTTTTTTCACGAAAAACTTGTTATCGTACCAACGTTTTTTGAGATCCTGCGACTTCTGGATCAAGCCGTACCTAGCTAATAATGCCATGATCGTCAAGGCTTCCTTTCGGTCCAGTTCGTATCCTTTCTTCTCCAGAAGTTCAACGAGTTCCATTGTGCTCATTGCTAGATATGATTTGAAATAATAAAACGTAGAGCTTGGATCTAATACTTCGTAGAAGTCATCCATAGTTGGTAAAGCGAAGCTGGACAGATCAGCACCCCGTTGGAGAAGTACATCGACAGTTTTAAATGAAAGATTCGCCACGGCCAATTCAAGCGGTGTCCGGCCCAAATAGTCTCGGGCATCGATTTTCACCACATGATTTTTTTTGTTACAGATCTCGAAAAAGGTCTTCGCCAAGGCATGCTGATCTCTGCAATCATTGCAAATCGTGTGCAGAGCTGTAAATCCTCTCACATTGGCCAAATTCGGAGAAGCGCCTTTTCCCAGCAGATATTCGGCAATCTTGTGGTGCTCGGCTTGCAATGCCAAATGCAGCGGTGTGTTGCCATTCTTATCCTGGACGTCGACATCCACCGTCTGCTGAATTTTTTCGTTGATCTCGAACAAGTACTCGAGCATAATATTGTCGTTTTTTTCACAAATAGCATGCAGAGGTGTCATTCCTTTTGCATTGGGTAAATTCGGATCCACGCCTCTTCTTAGCATCGATTCGACTACGTCTTTTTCTCTGCATTGCACAGCTGAATGCAGCAGCGAGACTTTAAATTTTGGTGCGAGGCAATTGGGGTCGTGTCCGAATTCGAGGAATCTCTTGGCGACGGATTTACAGTTAGCTTTGCAGGCCACGTGGAAATGCGTAACTCCATTTTCGTCGACGTAATTCACGTCGAACTTGTCGTAAATTTGAAAAAGATAAGTCACGAGTCGGTAGTGCTGGCGTCTATCCGCGTGATGCAATGCAGTGGTGCGACGTAACAGAGGCTTGCCGTCTTTATCGACGTCGGGTACGTCTGTGTAGCCAGTCCTAATCACAAACTCGATAAAGTCTTGTTCTGCACACGCCAAGGCACGTATTAGAATGACATCAATTTCTTCCTTTTCAAATATATCTCGGAGATTTGGAATATTTCGCCTCCAATCTATGATAAAATCATCAAGTGGACGGAACAATTCTTTTTCATAACATTCCGTCTGCCAATTAGCTTCTTCTCGCCATTTCTTTAAAGCTTCTAAGCGATTTTTTTCGCTCATTTTCATATACACTCACACAACACAGTCACTTGTAATATGAAATATTCTTTACTTTGAATCACGTGCTGTATTCGATGCGATCTTTCACTGTTCACTTTGTGGCGTCTGGACACGTACTGATGCATACACTGCGATCTATACAGGCAAAGTAAAAAAATACGTGGACGAAGCTACGTACAACTAGTATAGTTAGAAAGTTCAATTCAAGCGTAGTAGGGACGGCGCATGTGCGTTTGGTATACTAAAACAGTAATAGTAGCATATGGCTGGGCATATAGGCCACACCCCTACATCGCTAGTCGGACACTTTCTAATCTTTATCTGAATAAACTACTCTGGCTTTACGGAGAACTCGAAAAAACTTAGAAATTAGACGCCTAACAGACACGTTGCAATTAGACTACTTATACGCGACAGATGCTACATCACATCGTACGACTCGATCGTTTGAAATCCGAATCGACCTTTGCCTTAGCTGTTAGCTTAGCGTTAGCTGCAGTGCTCTCAAAAGCAGCACCCGCAGTAAGCGCGAAATTAGAACTCGTGTGAAGATTATAAATTAAATCATTCATTGTAATTTTTTTTTCATTTATCAGAAAAAAACATGATTTCAACTCTAATACTGTGTCGACAAAGCTGAAAAAAACATTAAAATTAATTTTACCATTCATATTTATCATTAATCAAACTGCAAATATTTTTGAAATATTTTCATTTTTTTCTTTTATTTAATCCATTGTTATTTTACGCCTCATAAAACGAAATTTTCAAACTAAAAAATAGTTTAGTAGTCGAAAAAATATAGAGGGTTCTCGAAAATTCAATTACTCGTCTCGATCGACTCAAGCCTTTGTAATATGTGCTCGAGAAATCATTTCAGCAATGTTTTACAGTGATCGATTCGGATGGCGGAGTGTAAAATTTTCCATAATCGGTAATTACGGATGTATAAGTGCTCATTATCGACGTAAAATGCCCATTTATTCTTTCGTCATTGCGCGCTGCAGCGTTTAAAAATCATCTTTATAATGGCTCACCACGGCGCTCGAACTTATTCGATGGAAAGGAAACTGTTTGCTTTCAGAGTGGATTTACGATATGGAAAATGTGTACCACGCGCTCTCCTATGTGTGTATGGACAAGAATAGGCGCACACACGTGTGCGCAACACATCGACAGGTGCTTAATCGATTGCCGAGTACAATGGATCGACTTTTCTCTCCCTCCCTCTCTCTTACTCTTTCTCTTTCGATATTCTATAAAGATATATATGCGTTAACGCGTGCCCAAGTGTACATCATGCAACTCTGCTCTCAGACAATGATAAGCTTCCTTTCTCTCTCTCTGGCTCTGCTGAAGCTGGTCGCGCCACTGTTAATGCTCTCCCACGCGTAAAATCTCGTGCACTCTCTGTAGGGCTCCGATCGAGGCGTGAAAATTTTATTATTTACGATATGTCTACGTTTGCTGCCGCGTACGGGTGCGTTGTGAATTTCTCCGTGACTCCGATGTGTGAAAAGAGCACCCGATAAAAGGTTTTACTTGAAAAGAGCGTCGACCTTTTCGATGATCATTATTTTCGACATTGCGAAAGCAGCCAACTATTCTTTTCTGTAATTGCTAGATGCGCTTAAGATAATTTTGTATTAAAATTTGAAATTGAATGCACGCAACTAGTACATATTCGTGGCCCATGAGTTTTTTAGTAGTGCGTCTAGATTATTTTTTCGAGCACAAATCTCAAAGTCCACCTGCAGGCCAAATTTCTGCGATAATAATTAATCCCTCTTTTGCTCTGTCCATGATGCAGGCAATGTATCATTTATACTCTTGGACGCGCTCGCAAAAGCGAGAGAGAAGCTTACGTCACGTGGGAAGTCGACTCACTTGCGATGATGATGATGGTGAATTGGCAATTCAGTGGCGTTGGTGGAGTGCCGCAAGTCCCGATGGACGCGCTCGGGACGGTTTTTATGTATTATTATTATACATACCCTATAAATCGATGTACGTTGCACAGGCCAAAGATGTCCTCTTATTTGGCTCGTCTTTTACATTATTAAACAATTTACTTTTTTTTCATTATTTTTCAATGCTGAGAATAATAAAAGAGTCGAATGGCCGGAGGGCATCGAGCCCGACGAAAGTGCGGCGATCCGAAATCGGACTGATTTCTGGATGCCTCGTGGAATGAACTCTTGTATACATATAGATATACGGGCTTCGCGTAAAATGGGTTTGGAGATTTTAAATTTTAGCTCGGGCGCATTATTGCCCGGCGGAATCGTAAAACTGCGCGACTGATGTAATATAACATTTTATGAATCAAGTTTTCGCATATAAGATTATGAGACTTTGATATTGTAACATAATATATAATAGAGCCGGTGTATATTGATGGGTTTTAAACAAATATCTAATTGTACGTTATGCGTTGTGAGTTTTATCGCATTTTCAATGTAATGCAGGAATTTCGAAAGATGTCTCTTAAAAATTTGAAAAAAAATTCAGTTCACGAATTTGCATAGAAAGAAAAAAATCAGCTGCTCTACTTTTTTATAAGCTGAATGTCGTGATTATCAAAAAAAAAATTTTACCGTGTTTCAATGAGATGACCAAGTGTGTGCCACAACGATATCTTATTATTTCAGCACATTTAAAAAGAGAACCAAAAATCTCCAATGTGCTTAGGCGCGAACGAGCAGAAAAGCCTCGCGTCTAGTGAGAGCACATAATTTTGAGAAACACACGTCAGAATGCTAAGTACGGTAGGTTACGAGCTGTAAGACAGCTTTTGAACAGGCGCGTATACACGCAGCGCTGCGCGACACTAAACACCGGATATTGATAATCCGATGCTGATTTTTTATCTTGCACCTTTCTCGCGTATGTAAACGAGCCGTGTGTACGCTGTATATGTACTAAACGCGCGTTTCGCGCATTGACAATCGCGCGAAGTGCCGTGCGTGTGCGTTACCTCGCGGTTCGCAAGCAATTTTTCATAATACATATCTCAACGGGGCTGAAGGAAAAATAAACACGCGATAAATGCACCCATGCGAAATATTGCCAAATTATCCAAGACGTTTGAATTTTTTTCGTTTGCCTTGGGTTGCTCCGAATCCGCGTGCTTCTTTCTAAGCGCTCGGAGAGCCGCACATAATAGGCCCACGACAGCTGAAAAGGGAGGCAAAAGAGACGATGTGTCACTTCTCCTGCTTCTTCTCTTCGTTATGCTGCTGCGGCTATACACATACGTTTCGACTTCCGGCCAATTGCGGACAATTTGCCATCATCTATGATCTCCGCACATTGAATTTCACACAGGGTCCAGTGGATAGTGGTGATGTGAGTAAGTGTGTATGTTTCAACGATCGTCGTGCACAAGACCGACGTGAAACGAGAAATTGGTCGGAACGTTTCTCAGACTGATCGATAAATGCACAATCACAAAGATCAATCAGACATACTGTAAAAAACCTTAAATTTAATGCAAATTCGATGTAAAATTACAAGCATTAAAATTAAATTAACCAATATTAAAATTTATTTAAGGTACATTCAAACGAAATCTTCGTTAAAAATGCCGGTATCAGTGCTGATTTCCTTTTTCACATGAGCTGCGCAAAAAAGTACGCTGATCCAATTACATACATTATTTTTATGCAAAATGAATGAAAAGAATTCCCTTTCATATTCAAATTAATATATTTTTATTGAAAATTTATGTTTCAATAGAGATATGTTCTTTGGGTTTGTTGTTTAAAAAATTTTGAATACAATCTTGATAGCCAGCCTCTACCGCTAGATGGCGAGTACCTTCATCCGAGAATCTGCAAGCGCCAAAGACAAAATAATTGTACAAGTCAAAGCACGATTACGAAAAGACTAAATATTTTTTTTGAATAACAAAAGATTCGATGTAAATATTTGAACAGCGCGATCCCGCGGGCACGCATCTGATCTCGCTCAAATTCAATGGACGTCGTATATTTTTCCTTCATTATTTGTACTTGTTCGTCGCAACTGGTATCGATTTAGAAGGGATATTTTTGCGTCCTCGTTCTCCGTTGCATTTATACACGAGAGACATGCGTATCGAACTCCAGCACCGTAATACCCGTTACTTATGTGTACGCGGCTGCAAATTAGTAGTCGTTTCACGCTCGTATTGTCTTCTCTCTTTCTCGAGCTTGTATACACGGGCTCGTTTCGCGCGCTTATTATTCTCTCTTCATTCTAGGCGACGCTTCAATATTTTACCATATACGTGTGAATCATGATCGTGTTTACATACTGCGAAGAACAGAAAGAGAAAGAGTATAACGTAATGATAATAACAAAAATTACAGCTTGATTTTAGCCTTTCGTTATATCTTCCCCTTATAAAATTTTGTGGTCGAGGGAAAATGATGTAAATAAAGTCGACTAAGAGGCCGTGATTTAGCGCAGTTGTATCGTTGTCTTTCTAACGGTTAATACTTGGTTTTAAATATCCTCTCGCCAAACACTCACTAGAACTCGTGTAATTTTTTTCAATCGTTTTAAAATTCTTTAATATTGAACTCGATTCTTTTATTCCCTCTGGTCGATATGTTGTACATAACTTCGAATGGAAGATGGGTAGAGAGCAGTGAACATATATCGAAAGATACTATGATAAAAGATCTGAAAGAAGACGTTGCAGACAAATTAAAAGCTGAAAAAGAGAAGCTGACGCTTTTCGCTAAAAACGAATTGCTGGAAGATATAAAAACCCTCCGTTATTATAAAATTGAATCGAATGGAGAAATTAAGGTAAAATGATTGGTCGCTTATATGTTTAAATTATTTCATTTTTAGAGCATCTTGACTGTGATCTTTATCATGTTACTTTTTTGGGTATGCAGGTACTGATTTCAAAAACATCAGAAGACGAACAAAATGTCTTCAAAGTGGGCTCAATGTGGAGCTACAGAGAGCAGATGTTCGAAGTTGGAATTCACAAAGAACTTTTCGATTTTATATACATAGATGTTACTAGTAAATGCGAAAATAAGACTGTTTCAATCATTTGCTCGAAAGAGAATAAGCAAATTGTCGATGAAGCAGACATCATGAAACTCACTTCAGGCAATGAAACTTTAGCCAAAATTTGTGCAATAGGTTCTAATTTCAGAGTTATTAGACAACTACCGCTATCTATGGAACAGAATCCATACCGTTTAAAATATACCTACAGGTATGATGGAAAATATAAAGTTGAAAAATATGACTCAAAATTGGAAAATAATGGACGCAAAACGTGGTGTTATTCTTTACGTCGAGATGATGAGACACCCGTAATTCTTACGAAAGCATCGACATTTAAAACCATCGAACGAAACCCTCCAATTAAAGATACGATTGGACCAATTGCTGGAATAGAAGTTGGTTACATGTGGTATTACAGAATCCAAGCAACAGAAGCTCTTATGCATCGACAACGCATCAAAGGAATATGCCAGGTAAATGATCGAGCCAGTTCGATAGCATTATCGGGTGAATATGAAACAAATTCTGATAATGTAGATTTGATAGTTTACACGGGCTCGGATCATTCTGCATATCTGCTCAATGAGAACAAATGCTTGGCAAAGAACTGCAGCGAAAATGTGGATGATAACGGTAGTATAAATAAAAAATGGAGAGAACGCACTGATGGCGTCAGAGTAATAAGAAAACTGGAGCTAGTTAAGGATAAACTGTACCCTCGAAATAAATGTTACCGCTATGATGGGATATATAAAGTGGTTGGTTATTGGGTTGAAAAAGAAATCGAAAAGGAGCAAAGAGAAGAGGAGAGAAAAGAAGAAGAAGTGGAAACTATATCATTTTGGCGATTTTTATTAGCTAGGCATGATAGTTCTCCTTTAATTTGTCCAGAAAATGTTGTTTTATCAAAAGTAGAAGAAGCTCTGTATGTTACGTCTGACATTAAAGAATGCATTTATAAAATTAAGGTTGGAGATGAATGGGAAATCAAAGAACATATGTTTGCCACCAAAGTTCACACGAATCTTGAAGCTGATATAAGTGTCAACTCAGCTGGATATGCGACTTCGCTTTTTTTGTCTCATCCTAATGGCATCAATATTATTGACAAAGGAAATTTCATCGTTTACACTGGATTGGATGGAAACGACTTGCACAAGGCTTTAGCTAAAAATTGCTATTGTGAGTATGATCGACGGCTTCGGCCAAACGGACACGTTTCAGAAGACTGTGAAAAAGGCATTCCCGTCAGAGTTGTAAGAGAAACAGATACAAAAGTATATCGGTACGATGGGCTTTACTATGTCGTTGCCTATTGGGCGGAAACCAGAAAAGAGCAACCCAAAGTATGGCGATACATACTGTCAAAAGCTGAGGAGGTATGTACAGTAAAAAACCGACAAGCTAACTTTAAATCAAAGTAATAATTTAAATACATAAGTGATCCACATACTTTCTGTGCTGTTTCTCTCTCTTTCATCCGCGCGGTCTTCCTCTCTTCGCTCTATTCTTTCTCTCTTTTTCTGCGCGCATGTACGCAATGACGAGCTTGCACTCTCGTAACCATTAGTCAGATATTGCGTCATGGCTGCCGTTGTTCCGCGATACGTATTATAAGTTTGCAGATTAAATTTAAGCTCATGGACTCGCTGCATGCAGGGTCCGCCTTATCTGGAGATTGAGAAATAGTTTACAATCAATATTTAGAGAATTTATAAGTAATGCCCACTCGTGATACGGGTATTATTATTATACGCGTCGATGAAACTTATCTTCTGCATCAACGAGTCGAATCGTCGGCAATCATTCACGAGACGCGTGCAGAAAAATCCGCCGAGTGCACTTTCTTTGATTATACAGCAGTATGATCGCGGATATAATAAAGTTTCGGCATCATAAACTCGTGAGAGAGGTACGATATTATAAGCTTTGTTCATGAAAATATGTGTTACAAATGTATCTCTGAGAGAATTGCGAGGAGTAGGTGGTTTCTTTTCTCCATGTGCGCCTGTGTGTGTGTGTGTGTGTGTGTGTGTGTGTCACGCAGTACGCTTGAATCTCATGTGCAGTCGTATATCGAGTCAACAAGAGAGAAATAGAGAGATAATTAATAAATAATGGTACTCGGTAAACATGATGTGCAGGCCATAAAGAGGCAATCGCTGACGCCGCTGTTGCCCCGGGCCGGTCAGGACTCTATTTCTCGCTCTGTCGTGTGTATATGGACAAATCCCAAAACAAAAAAAGGTGAAAATTTTTTTTGGGTGCCCAGCGGCCTGGACCCCCGCAAATTTTTCCTAGGATCTCTAGGAGTGAGAAAAAACGCGTGAACATGAAATTTGAAAATAGTTAATTTTTTTTTGGTCACTTTTGTGTTTAAGTCACTTTTGTGATTTCCAAGTCGTTGAAAAAGTATCAAAACTCACCTAAAAAAAAGATCTGACTACTGTATTCGATAGTAAATTTCCTCAGCTTTCTAATGGTATTATTAGATTTTCCGAAATATCCAATTTTCACCGAGAAAATTGCCATCAAACATTGAGGGCTAAATATGTCGAAAAATTCAGTACGGTAAAAGTGAACTTTTTGGTTTATTTTTGATTGTTTCTTATGAAAATTGAATATTTCGAACAATCTGATACTACCATCAAAAATCTGAGAAAATTTCCTATCGAAAGCATATCTTCATTTATTTTTTAAGTTGAATTACAATCCTATACAAGCGAATTTATTTTACTGTGTTCGCTGTTTTCTGATCCCGAGCTGTTTTCAGCTCGGTCGCGCGGATTACAGCGTTGCGCGGCTCGCTACAATCGGAATACGCTCGTAATTAGACTAAAAAAATAAATGAAGATATGCTTTCGATAGGAAATTTTCTCAGCTTTTTGATGGTAATATCAGATTTTTCGAAATATTCAATTTTCATGAGAAACAATCAAAAATAAACCGAAAAGTTCACTTTTTCCGTACTGAATTTTTCGACATATTTAGCCCTCAATGTTTGATGGCGATTTTCTCGGTGAAAATTGGAAATTTCGGAAAATCTAATAATACCATTAGAAAGCTGAGGAAATTTACTATCGAATACAGTAGTCAGATCCTTTTTTTAGGTGAGTTTTGATACTTTTTCAACGACTTGGAAATCGATTAATAAGTCATATTTACGTAAAAAGATGACTTTTCGGCGTCTTAAACACAAAAGTGACCAAAAAAAAGTAACTATTTTCAAATTTCATGTTCACGCGTTTACTCAATCTGAATAGACGAGTAGAAACTTGAGTGACCAAGAATAACGTTTAAAATTGAAAGAATTTATGAAAATGTATTATAAAAATTAACATATTTTGACCGTCTTTTTTCTCTTACATCTCATTTTTTATTACAACTACCATCTTTAACTATTTAAAGTTCGGATTGGAATTGAATGCAATGAAATGTGTACGTCAAATTATGGTACTGTTCAGTTTTGATACTTCATAGAATTGTTGGTATTTCAATAGTTATTCAATCTGGCATATGCACGTCATAAAATAAATCAATACAATTCATCTATTGCATAGTCGAAACCAAACGATAATTAAAATGTAGCCGTAGTCATGGAGATGATAACTTTCGCGCGATATTGACAGGGAGCAAAAGTGCTACTTTCGTCCCCGAATTTGAAGATGAAAGTACGTACTTTCGAGCATGGGATGAAGAAAAATTTTTTAGCCCATTTAAATAATTTTTACCTTTCGCTCAACGAGCGTTTAGATTTTCGATTTAAATAAGATTTAACGATCTATTTTTTCTCTTTGAATGTCTGAGCCAACCCCAAAAAAATTCGACAACTATGAGTGACAGGTATTTCGATGCAAAATTTTATCACCTTAAATTTTATCACCTTAATTTTTTTCGTAAATCGAAAAAAGCGCATTTGTTCCTTTATAAAACGGCTCAGCGCGATCATCTATTGAACAAATGTGAAAGCATCGTTTGGTAGGTTTTTGTCTCACCTTTCCAACGCCGTATTCAGATTTAAAAACTGCCTTAATTTCGCCGAGATATAGCTGTTTTTGTGCGATGCGTTTTTGTAACTAAAAATTCAGTAATTCGGCTTCGGGTTCTCGAAAAATTACGTTTTTCCTCACTCTTTACAACATTCTGAGAAATCTATCGGAGCTACCGAAACAAAATTTAAGCCAAAATTTTGCAAAAGTTACTCCAAAAAAATTAGCGTAAATTTTGTCTCGATAGTTCCTATAGATTTCTCAGAATGTTGTAAAGAGTGAGGAAAAACGTAATTTTTCGAGAACCCGAAGCCGAATTACTGAATTTTCAGTTAAAAAAACGCATCGCACAAAAACAGCTGTATCTCGGCAAAATTAAGGCCGTTTTTAAATCTGAATACGGCGTTGGAGAGCTGAGACAAAAACCTACCAAACGATGCATTCAACTTTTCTCAATGGGTGGTCGTTGCTGAGCCGTTTTTTGAAGGAACAAATGCACTTTTTTCGATTTATACAAAAACCACGTTTTTCGGCACAAAATGGCTCATAACATCTGAAATAATGCACCAATCTCAATTTTTACGCCGGATTCTGAAAGGTGATAAAATTTTGCATCGAAATACTTATTGCTCATGATCGTCAAATTTTTTTGGGGTTGGCTCAGACATTCAAAGAGAAAAAATAGATCGTTAAATCTTATTTAAATCGAAAATCTAAATGCTCGTTGAGCGAAAGGTAAAAATTATTTAAATGGGCTAAAAATTTTTTGGGATTCATTTTTAGGCATATGGAAGACATTAAGATTGTAAAATCGAGGTTTTGAAAAACTTCGATTTTTTTGAATCAGTCTAATATACACATAAGGTGGGATCGATGACGTAACGTCAGCCCCAGCGTCGTCGCTATGTTCTCTTTCTTTCCTTCTCTCTCTGCTGCTGCTTTCTATATCACATCGTGCTTTGTATCCAATTTGCTGAATTATGCGAATGACCCGGGCGGCTGTGTGCAATGCACACTGTGCATGCATCGAATGATGACTACGACGATTATCACGACGACGAGGGTGTAACGGTCAATATAATCGCGCGAACTCGCAGAGGATCATACGAGCATTTTAATTATGATGATTTGATGATGAGCAACTGATTTTACGCCTGCATTTTATCCAATTTATATACCTCGATCGTATAAGAATCGATGTGTAATAGTAATAACGATGCATTGATCATTCTTAATTTGTTTTATTAATTATATCATATATTAATGGCAACTTTGTTTTCTCTTTGTTACAGATTTCTCTCGAAGATTTGAATAAATATGTATTAGATCTTTCTTCAAGTAGTAAAAAAAAAACGTAAAATTTTATAATTGAATGAAAATATTTGTACTTTATTTTGTAAATATTAAATTTTCTATTCATATTTAATCAATAAATAATAATTAATAATAGTATTTTTAATTTTATATAATCAGTTTTATGTCCAATTTTTTTCACCTACCAAAAGCATTAATCTCTCAACAGTTGTCCAATTTCTCGGTGCTGTCAGTGCAGCCCGCTAAAGCTCTCGGTCAGATTCGTTCGTGCGCTTCAATTTTGACCATCATTACGTACACAAAGCAACGCACGTTTATACATCTTGGTTAATCGAAGTGTAATTAGATCTGCAGATCGAACGACAATGAGGAGGAGAGGATATATGGTATATATATGGGCTATTCCAGAACAGGTGTGGCAGGCCAAAAAAATGAAGTTGAAACTAACCATATACTCTTCAAGAACACAATGAAAAATGAAAATCCTGAAAATCTCAAAAACATGGTTTTTTCCTCATTTTCCATGTTTTTTGTCTCTTTGCAAGCTACCAAATGGTCTGTAATATAGATTCGGTTACCGAACTTTATCAGAAGTTGTATTTGTATAAGAACATGTTTTAATATTGGCTTATTTGAGGTATACGAACAACTTTTTTTTTTACTTTTATGGTCTTTTACACTATTTTTTCAATTTTAAGGGGTTTGAGGTAATGAATGTCATTTTTGAGTAGAAATTTGATTTCTACATCTAATTTACATGAAAAAACATCGTTAAGAAATTTTTTCATATTCATCCCAGAAAAGCAGAGTAAAAAGCAGAATATGCCAAAAACATGAAAATCCAACTTTGAGCCCCTGTAGATCCAGGAGGGTTATTGGACTTAGGGGGCTGAGATTTTCAGAATTTTCATTTTTCATTGCGTTATTGAAGAGTACATGGTTAGTTTCAACTTCATTATTTTGGCCTGCAACACCTGTTGTGGAATAGCCCAAACATATATGTATGTGCTGGGCGCACAAATGAGAGAAATGCAGAGCAAAAAGACGCCGAAAAAATTGTGCATATAATAGGCGCGTGCGAGCCGCGAGTGAAATAAGAGAGAGAGAGAGAGAGAGAGAGGAAAAAATAATTTACTCACTGTACTCTCACCATAATAATCTTCGCAATAAGAAAATGGCACACAAGCACACACACACACACACGCTCCAACGATTATTATAAATTATACGTTTTTTGCATCTCTCTTTCTCTCTTTCTTTCTCCTTTGCTGTGTATTTTTGCATTACGCGCACGCATATCTCTACGTATAGTACATATAATATGCGATCGCGAAAAAAATCGCGTGGGGATGCGTGTGTTTTCTCCCAGATAACGATATAAAATAAATGCAAAAAGATACCACTGAGACGCGTAGATTCGCGCGCGTGAGATTAGTATACATGATATAAGGCGTATAATTCTGTACAATGGTAAAAAAAAAACAAAAAAATGTATGATGAATGATTTAATTTATAATCTTTACACGACTTTGAATTTCGCGCTTACTGCGGGCGCTGCTTTTGAGAGTACATACTGCAGCAAACGAAAGCGAAGGTCGATTCAGATTTCAAACGATCCATGCACACGATGTGACGTAGCATCTGTGCGGGCTGCTCCGTAAAGCCAGAGTAGTTTATTCAAATAAAGATTAGAAAGTGTCCGACTAGCGAGGTAAGGGCGCGTCCTATATGCCCAGCCATATGCTACTATTACTGTTTTAGTATACCAAACGCACATGCGCCGTCCCTACTACGCTTGAATTGAACTTTCTAACTATACTAGTTGTACGTAGCTTCGTCCACGTATTTTTTTACTTTGCCTGTATAGATCGCAGTTTATGCATCAGTACGTGTCCAGACGCCACAAAGTGAACAGTGAAAGATCGCATCGAATACAGCACGTGATTCAAAGTAAAGAATATTTCATATTACAAGTGACTGTGTTGTGTGAGTGTATATGAAAATGAGCGAAAAAAATCGCTTAGAAGCTTTAAAGAAATGGCGAGAAGAAGCTAATTGGCAGACGGAATGTTATGAAAAAGAATTGTTCCGTCCACTTGATAATTTTATCATAGATTGGGAGGGAGAACTTCCAAATCTATGAAATATATTTGAAACGGAAGAAATTGAGGATATTCTTATGCGTGCCTCGACGTGTGCAGAACTAGACATTATCAGGTTTGTGATTATCAGGTTTTGTGGTAGTAGTTGCGCGGGGCCACTGTCGTATTTTTTGTTTTAGCCATACGTGATGAGGCTCGTATACGTTGGCGCTTTGCTCGTCTTTGCTCTCACTCCGATTATTTATTTCGTTTTCAGGTAAAAAGCTACAATGCTTTTTTTTCATCATTTTTACTACTTTTTTCGTTACGTTAACGCGAATTATAAAACAAAAAAAACGATCTGTCACGCTCGTGTCAAAAGTTAAAAAAGAGTAAAAAAATCAATGAGACTCTCGCGTTCATATCATTATGAATAGAAAGTTAATCAAGCTGAATCATATTATAGAACGAAATTACGAGTTCGCGAGCTTGATATATATTTCGATGGTGCAGCGTCGAGTAGCAGCGTCGGCTCAAAATTGTTCCATTATCGCGCCGTCCTAATTTTTCCGTGCAATGGTGATATAATGTGTCTTTTTTTCCGTTACGCAAACATTGTAAAAATGTAAAATTGAAGAAAAAAAGCCAAAACGTTATAATTCCATGCCATTCGTTCATGCTAATTTACTCCGAATTATTCATTTCTTTTCATTATGCCTTTTTTTGTTATACCTTCTCTAACTCTCACATTCGCATTAATATCGTATGAATAATTGCAGGTATATGTTTGAGTATGGACGTGGATATTTTCCTCAAACACATGAACAATGCGAGGTACCTGAGGGAGCTGGATTTCGCCCGTTTCCACTACTACGATCGTTCGGGAATTTATGGAGAAATTGCTAAGAGGGGCGGCGGTGCCGTGCAAGGCGCCTCGTCCACCAGATACCGTCGTGCCATACCCATTTTCACACCGTACAAAGTCACCACTCAGGTATGAGTCAACGCACACCCATACACACATTCGATTTTTCCATACCAAAAAGAAAACCATAATCAATATATGTTGACAGCTCATCTACTGGGACGACCGCAACTTCTACCTGGAGCACGAGTTCATCAGTCTGTCGGACAATTTTGTGCGCGCCGTTGTTCTGAGCAAGCAGAGCGTGACGGGCCTCAAGGTGCCGGTCGCCGAGATCATAGAAAAAGTCGAGGCCGGCGCCAAGCGGCCGGAACCCACTGCCGACCTCAAGCTCTGGCTCGACTCGATGGAGGAGTCGTCGCTCAGATACAAGAAGACCAAATAAACAAACTTCATATATGTACATCCGATAGAGACTTGATGGATCATCGATTCTGTTTATTTCCTTTTTTGTTTTTTGTTTGATCACTGCTACATTAATTAATTGTATACTATTTTTTTCGAATAAGGGTTTAGATATTTTGTATTAGCATTACAAATAAGAACGATCATATGTTTAGGAGTAAGCTATTAATTGCCAATGAATTGGTAGCGGTTTTTCTTATTGGTTGCCTGACTATTGATTTTGCTTAAAATTAAGGTGCATACTTAGAGTCTTTAGATCTTCGAATACGATTAAGTTGATGTACTTGATGTTGTAGAAATGTTTCGTTGTAAGGCGCTACTTAAGAAAAGAAAAAATTAATCAAAATCAATCGCTAGATTTTTATACACTTGTAAAATATGGTAGGAGAAAACTATTTTTCAAAGACAACGTTGAATAAATTTTAGTTTTTTTATATAATTTACGTGTTGAGTAATTAATTATAACAATATCTCTCATTTCAATTTATACATTCCCAAACGATCAGGGTCGTGTTCCATTACCCCTCTTCGGAATCTCTGCAATATCGACGTTTCAGAAGGTAATTTACAAGTATTCGCGCAACGGCTACGAAACAAAAACCAGAGATGGCAGCAACGTAGTCGAGTATACGCGGCTGCAGATTCCGCTCCCGGCTGGATTATTGCGGATTCCTCATTTACCCATGCTCAAATACCAATGTAGACAAGTTACAAAAAGTTCAAAACTTATGTTTGCGTATTGCTATGGGCTACCGTAACAGCACCCCTCTGAATGTTATGGCTGCTGAATCCAAAATGCCTTCTCTATCCTGTAGATTTAAAATTCTTGGCTACAATTACATTCTTAAACATTTATCACTGTTTAAAAGCCGCATTATCGAACAACTTGAATCACTCAAGGAAATTAGCGAAACCTCTATTTATACAATGAATCACCAAAAATCTCTCCTACTAGAGTGTTACAACGAAGTCTGGTTCTACAATCTCTCAATCTCTCGTTATGATCGGCATTATAAATATTCTAGTCCATTTTATTCAGCCTTTATCTCTCCACAGATAGACTTAGTCTCCGGTAGAAAAATAAGAGATTCCTTAGACCCTAATGAGGCCTTTATCACTAAATTCGAAGAGTCCTGTGATAATATCGAGTATATTGATATTTACACAGATGGCTCAAAAATATCACTTGATAAAATTAACGAAAATAATAACATGAGTTGCACTGGTCTCGCGGCCTGGTCTAAGAATGAGTATTTTCCACTATCCTACCGAATCCACGATCTCGCTACAATATTTACGGCAGAGTCACTTGCGATAATCTTTGCACTAGACAGAATCAAAGATAGTGATAACTTCTTTTTTAGGATATTTACTGACTCAGAGTCAGTGCTGAAGGCGCTTTCGTCACTACTAGCCAATCAGAAAAATAAATCAATGCTTATTACTAAAATCAAAGAAAAAATTTTTGAATTAAACAAACTAAACAAATCAGTCAAATTTTATTGGGTCCCATCGCATATCGGGATTATAGGCAACGAGAATGCGGACTCTGACGCGAGATCTGTGATAACATCGAGATCATTAAATCAAACTGAGATCCCATACTCTGACATATTTTCTGTTCTCAAATGTAAAGCGTTGTTAGCAGACCTCAATGTAGTATTGGATAAATCAAAAAATTCAGGAAAGCATTACTTTGATAACTATTACAAACAAGAATCTAAACCTTGGTTTTTTAAATTCAATAGTCTTAACAAGAAAAGCCATTGTGTCAATCAATCGAATTCGGTCTAATCATTATTCATTAAAAAACAGTTTAGAGAGATTGAAAATCACAAACTCCAAATACTGTGATTGTGACGATCAATCCGAGGAAACGGTGGATCACGTATTATGGCAATGTCAAAAATTTCGAAAAGAAAGATCAATAATGTTCAATAAGTTAAAGAATAATACTTATCATGAACCGTATTCCACCGTTTCACTTATTTCCAAAAATCAAGCTGAAACGATAATTCCCTATTGCGGAATTCATAAATTCCATAAATATTAATATTTAGTATTTAACTTGTAAAGTATCATGTTATAAAATCAAAGTTGATTTTAATTTAAAAATGTAAAATTTTAATGCTAATTTTAAGATTTGAACTTTGTAAGTAACTCTTGTATATACTACATACTATGCCATCTGTTGTTACAATACCTCACTTTTTGTTCTGGCAATGTAGTTTTCAGCTATGCCAACAAAAACTATACTAAATGTAAATGTAAAATGCGGCTGCAGATATCGCGCGCCGCAACAGGCTAATCTCGCGATCTCATTACGTGAATAATAATTCGAAACAATGCGAGTCGCGCGACGGCGCGCATAGTTGCAGTTCGTTCGTCTGTGAACTAATGCCTATAGAGCTGAAATGTGACTGGCTGTCAAAGTGAGAGATGATGTCTGACGGAGCGTGAAATGATGCATAGGTGCGGAGATATAGGTAAGTTGGTAAAATATTTACGTAGATATAAACAATCGCGATCATCTCGAAATCTCGAGAGTGGAGTTTTTCATATTTACCGATTTTTGTAATACATCGCGCTTCGCACTGCGTCAAGTACTCATCTCGCCTTCGGGATAACGATGTAGCACACAATGCACGAAGAAAAAAAGGAAAAATTAATCATTACCTCGTCTCCTTCCATTAAGAAACATCGAGCACGATTGTTTATTGCCACGCGCGTGCACCAACATAGTTGCTAATTACACGCGTTTCCACCAGTCAGTCCAGGATTTACGGTTCACATCGATTCGTGACGCTTCATCGAGAGACAACTGACAGAAAAAGAGAGAGACAGAGAGAGAGGGAGAGAGACAGATTTTTCGTTATTTTTCTTAGTATTGTGCCAAAAGCAGCACCAGCAGCAACAGCGTCAGGAGTAGTTGCGACAACCATACCCGTAAGAAGGTATACGAGAGAGAGAGATGACAAAATGTCGATTACAATAATAATTTACTGTTTGCCGCTTCTCGGCGTCACCCTGCTTTACTTGCTGTTCGACGTCAACTACTTCCTAAGATTCACACTGGCGATTTGCTGGAGTCGCGTCTTCAATCCGCGCAAGCGAGTCTTGGAGAAGATCGTCAATCACGGTGAGATCGTATGCATTTCAATTGATTATTATTTTCGTTGTGAACGAGCACAGTGGCTTTATTGATTTAAATTCGATGAAATTCATGGTAGGAATTTTGAATATTTGTATGAACATATTTTTCATTGTTAAAAATTCGTGCGAATTTCCATGTAAAAACTCGTTCAATTGTTATTTTTTTACACTTAAAGTGTAAAACAACAATTAAATTGACTTTATGAAATAACATTAAATTTAATAGTAGGTATTTGAGAATGAACCTAATTACGACGTATTGGTTGCTAATAACGACATTAAATTCTAAAAGCCTGTTTCGAGGTTCAACATGTGAAAGCAAAAATAAATGTACGTAGAACAACTAGAAAATCCCTGTTTAACTTATACAATTATTTTCACTTTGCCATTTACAGATGATTTACAAAAAATGATTGCTCGCCATCTATTGGTCGAGACTTTAAATGATATTATTGTATTGAAAATGGTTAAAAACTTGGCTCACTTTTTGTAAACAGTAAAATGGTCATTTACGAGTATAAAATGCGGTCAATATTTGTAACAGATTAATTGGAAAAGAAAAATGTCCAAAAATAAGTCAATTAATAATAATGTAATTCAGATCATTTGAAGTTGTCATTTTTTGGCATCAGCCTATTATTAATGTTGAACATCTCTACCAAAGATTTTTTTCATTATAAAATTCAAACCATAAATACAAAATCTTTGATCGCAGCTTCAATACTGCAAATCTTTTCATATTCGAAAACTAGTCGATTAACACGAAACCTTGTAATTTGTATAAAAGTTGCGATCATTAATTTCAGCCACTTTTTATGTCTCAGCCTTCACCTTCGTTTTTTTCCCCATTGTCGCGTGTGATTTTATTGAACTTTCCTCTATAAAACAGGCACAAGTTGAATATAATAAAAGGGAAAATGGTTTTTTTACACGTAGGCATCTGTCTGACGTCGGACATCGACATATTTCTGAAGCACATGAACAACGCGCGCTACATACGCGAGCTCGATTTCGCCCGCTCCTGCTTCTACGACTGTTCGGGCATATTCCGGGAAATCAGGCGCAGAAAGGCCACGGTACTTCAAGGCGCGACCTCGATTAGATACCGCCGGCCCATAAGTATCTTCCAGCCGTACAAAGTCACCACGCAGGTATAGTACAGTGAGCTTCTCCATATAGCTGTGACACTTTCTCACGTGTATGTATAAAACGATAACGATCTCTCGCTCGCTCGAGAGTCGGCGCTCACACAAAAATGTGTTTGCTCGTCTGTGTCGCATAGCTCATTTACTGGGACGAGAAGCGCCTCTACCTGGAGCACGACTTCGTGAGCCTGTCGGACGGATTCGTGAGGGCCGCGGCGCTGAGCCTGCAGTGCGTCCAGGGCGCGAGCGTGCGCGACATCGTCGAGGCGATCGAGCCGGGCTGCGTCAGGCCCAGGAAACCCGAGGCCCTGAGACTGTGGCTCGAGTCGATGGACGAGTTCTCGCTGCAGTTCAAGGCCGAGAATCGACTGGACAAGAGCAAGAAGAAATCTACCGCCACCGAGATCAAAGTCGTCGATTCGAGAACGTTTTTACCCATTGTCGATTCTCACGTCGATCGATGAATTGTAAACTCTGTTTTATATTATATTTTTGTAAATACTGCACATGTGACATTGAGTTGTACTCATTTCAAATCGTCTTTTCCTTTTCTCTGCGTCGACGAAAAAGCTTCTCTATGGTATATTACCGAGATTGACCGAGCGATGTCGCTGCTCGCTCGCAAGCTGTGTGTCTGGGTTTTACAATGCATGTAGCATTCTGCGGTTGGCGGAGAGCGCGGATTTACCTTGGTGCAGTCCGCGATCTGTGCTCATCCGATGGTGCACGTGACCGACGACGGTAGGGCAAGGCTTCGCGAGTTTTGTTTCTGTTTTTTGTTTTTGTTTTTGTTCTTTTGACGTGTTCCTTTGATGAGTGTGCCGGGCTGAGTTGGTGTGTTTTTCATTAAATTTGTGCAGATCATATTATCACGGATTAAGAATCATCAGAAGATCGCCCCACGAGCTTTAATAATAGGTGAGTACTAACTTGGACAGACTAAACGATCTTTTACAAAAAATAATATTGAAGCACCGCCTGTCGCCATTGATACGTGATATATATTTCAATTTCGACGAGCAATCGTATCCATTTACAAAAGTAAACGCTCTAATATAACCACCGAGCGATCTTCAATACAATAAACCCAATCGGCGTAATTTGATTAAATTTCACGAGGCATTGATGTGACGCTCTCGTATATAGTAATAATAATACTATATGTACCAGTGCACAAAGAATATAAACGAAGAGTTGTAAACGGACGACATACGATATTACAACGATACAGTTTGCTTGTGCACTTGATAAGGGGGACAATCGGTTCAACTTATACATATAAGTATCGTCGCTCGTGCACACTATACAGCAATTTGAAAGCCGATATCTTTTTCGCGTAAATTTTTTCACATAGATTCTCTTTGACAATGCGGCCGAATGCGTCGTTGTTTCTTTTTGTTTTTTACTTCTTTCCGTCATTATTTCAGTGTTAACAACGCGACGCCGCGAATGAGAGTGCAAAAAATAAATAAAAGCAGAGTCGATTTCGTTTTTCTAAGAATATTATGTATCGAGCTATATTGCGCTCGTGCGCGTGTGTGTGCACGATTCGTGGAGAACAGAGCGTCGCCGTGCACGTTATCGTTTTTAACGCGAATACATTATATTACACACACTAATATATTATACCGAATTCGAAAATTGACATATTACGCGCGAGCGTAATGAAGTATAATTTCTGTGTCTCGAGATATAAATCGTACTGTATATTATATGAAAATATACGAATGTAAGGTGTACGATGGTTTTGAAACTTCGCTCGGCAGGCAAACGGATCGTCACGACGGTATTATAAGGAAAAGCGAGAGAAGGTTTTTCTTTGACGGGGCGAGCGCGCGCGACATTTTAACGTCGTCGTCGCAGTGGAGATCTCTCGCTCGCGAGCATTGCGGAGAAATCGAGTGGTATATGGCTGCTGTACAGAGGATTTTCTAAGACACCACGATGTGTTTATAATAATGGCGATTGAAACGCGCGCGTCGAAATGTGAGTGAGGTGCCATAGACGGACAAGCGCCAAAATGAGAAAAAAAACAACAACCGTGAGATTCTCAGACGATAGCGCGAAAATTGCCAGACGAAAACTAAGATAATTCAAGGATCGATCATTTCGATACTGAGTTGTTATTTATTAGCGCGACTTTTTTTGCTTATTTCGTTCCCTCGCGAATATCGAACAATCCATTTTCTGAAACAATGCGCGCGAGTCTTTTTATTTCTATCCTTCACGCGGTGATACATATAAACAATCAATGTGCAGCTGTACGCGTGCGTGCATGCAGTACAGCGAACCGAGACTGGAAATCCACGAAAAAGTTTCCAGGCAATCAAAACTCAACAGTTCACGGGATTTATTATGCCATATACACAAATGTTAAAAATAGTTTCCTCCCGTATAAAACGTGCCTGTCCAGCATAAACACCGACGCGAGAGAGAGAGAGAGAGAGAGAGAGAGAGAGAGAGGAGAGAGAGAGAGAATATTTTGAGCTTTCCATTCTCTGGTTCGAATTGCTATTGTAAAGGCCATTGCGATTGGGTCAATTTTTTTCTCCCTCTCTCTCAAACACTGTGCAGTGGAAAGCTCTCGTAAATACAGCCGAGAACGCACGGTGAAAACTAGGAAAATCGCCGATAGAGTTATATCCTCGCGATAAATATTTAGGTTAATCAAAGGTCGATGATGCAAAAAAAAAGAAGGTTTAAAATAGCCTCCGCGTCTCGTGTATAGGCCTCTTTCATACTCTCTTGATTTATTCGAGATGACCGATACTCGCTCGCCTCTCTCTCTATCTCTCTTCTCCTTTCTATCTCTTTCTCTCTCTCTCTCTTTCTCTTCTCTCTCTTTCTCTCTTCTCGCTCTCATCTCTCCTCTCTCTCTCTCTTCTGCGCGCGCGCATTCATTACCATAAACTCTATTTATAATTCAACAATACAGTACGTGAAACACTTGCGGCGCACACTTTCTTGTAACATATATTTATATATGCTATACAATCGTGCGCCGCCGCTGCTGCTGCTGCCGAGAGCGCCAAAGATTAATCAAAAAAAACGAGCAAGTGCTTTTTAACCACATGCACACTCATGTACACACAAGCGTGCCTGGTGAAATATTATAACGTCTGTGTGTCTGTTCGCGCGCGCTCATGGAGCAGCCGAGGGCTTTCTATTCGAAAATTGCTCGGGCGCAAAACAAGAGATCTTAGATGCGATGCTTGGGCCCTGTTTTTTTTTTAAAGCTCGATTCAGTGCAGTGGCAGCTTATAATGCTCGAGAAAAGAGCGAGCCGAGATATCCTTTTGAGATCAAGTCTCTGTCTCTCTCGCGTGTGCTCGAAGCGTTACAAAAGTCATTTGACGGATGTCTACTTGTAAACAAACTCGAATTTCGTGTGAAAGTATATTTACCTCTCGGCAGATCCCCTTCGTATTATATTCATTCATTTTTATTTATTATCGTTAACATTTACATCAGCAAAAAAAAAGCTCTCTCGTATGTCTCAACCGCACGAGTGCAACTAAAACTGCGAATTCCATAATCTTGTTACAAGCTCATTAAACGTTCATTTCCGTAAATGGTTTATATAAAGTTTCCGCTCGAGCGCTCGCCTCGTACATATAAACAGCAGCGGCAGTAGAAGCATCAGCAGAGTTGGTACTTTACGTGTACACGCGTGTATGTGTGTACACTGCATACCAACACACATTGACGCGCGCGGGCACATAATGGCCTACGCTGCGGCGGACACTGCTTCGGCTCGACCGAGTACACTATCTGCTAGGCCCTCATCATTAGCCTTGACGAGATGATTTAGATGTCGACGGAAAGAATTAATTCGCCGACGTCAAACCGTGTGTAAGTGTATTAGTACGTAGAGAGAGAGAGAGAGAGAGAGAGACGAGTTACGAAGAGCTCCGTTTCATTTACATAAGGTTACGCGCGCTAATAACCATATACAGTACTCGAGGTTGATGAGCGCCAATTTTCGTCGAATTAAAAAAAAAATTATACATATCAATGCGAGCTCGCAAGCATCGTCGCTCGAGTTAAGAGATTTCGTTCGGCGATACGAGAATGCGCGTAAAAATAGAATACGTATATGCACTCGTGGAAATGTTGAGTGATCAGTGAGTGCTAAGATAATGAAAAAAAAAAACACAGGTGATGAACGTTAGTGCCATATTTCATTTCCCCCGCTCGTTTCCTCGCTTATGGAATCGACCCGTAAAACGCTGACGAGTACGGGGCAAAGAGTTCGATCCGCAGTATGCCTTGTATTTTTACCGTCGACGATGAGGCAGTCGGTTCGTTTCAAAATCGTCTACTACTGGGCCAAATTTTTCGGCCTGTGTCCCTTCGATCACCAGCGCCAAGGAGGAGTCGAGGATCAGCCTGAAATTCTCCGTACGGGGCTCGCTCTACAATCTCGCGCTCGTGTCCGCCTACACGTACTGCTACGGCATCGTCATCGTCTATCGTTTCGAGCTCAAGCTACCGCGCGAGTCCACCCTGATCATCGCCGTGGACGCCCTGGGCCTCACCTTCCAGTACTTCGCGATCATGGTCTGCTGGGTCACGCTGACCTTCCGCGTCGAGCACATCGACGACCTGCTCCGGCGACTCGCTGCGATCGACGACACGGTGGCCCGGGCGCCGCTGGACTTGGCCCGCTATCCCGGCGGCGGCGCAGGACGGGAAAAGTTCTACATCGTTCTGCGATTCGGCCTGGTGAACGTCATGTACGCCTCGCTGTTCATGTCCGATTACCTGTCGATGTCGCTCTATCGGAAGTTTCGCGAGCAAGCCGACGCCTGGTTCTGGTACAATTTCCCCAAATTCATCATCTACATCGTCTACCTGGTCTTCGTCGAGTCCATCGTCGCTCTGAGGCACTATTACACCGTGCTCAATCGCGAGCTCGCGCGTCTGTTCGATTCCGACGACGAGTACGGCGGCTTTTATCGTCGGAATGCGGAGCGTCGACTCGACGCCGTGGCTCGCGCCCACGACGATCTGACCGACGGCTTGGCGCGGCTGACCGATCTCTTCGGCCTGTTCATACTGTTCGCGCTGCTGGCCGTGTTCATTCACGGCGTGGCCGACGTCTACTACGTCTTTCAGATTCTCAAGTTCGGCGACTTCGAGAACAACAGCGACGTCAACTCGTACGTCCTGAGCTTGCTCTGGATCGGCTCCAAGCTGCTCGGCATCTATTTCATTTGCACGCTGCCGCACACACTCTGCAGCGAAGTAAGCTTCTCGATTGAAATGCTCGACGATAGATATTGCCCGTTTAATAAAAAATTGCTATTTCAAGTGTTTTGAAGTAATTTACAATGAATCGGCTTATTTTGAAAGATTTTTCCGTTACAATTTTACTGTTTTAAAAACTTAGACCATTTTGACCCACTTTAAATAAAATACTACCGCTTTAAACCTCCACCGGTAGATGGCGAGTACCTTCATCTGCAAACTTGCAAGTGGCAAAGTTAAAATAAATAGTATAAGTTAAACCACGGTTTTGAAAAAGTTAACGATATTCCGTAACTTTCAGCGATTATTATGCTACAAATGCACATTAAAAGCAAGCGCAAATAGTGATCATTCAAAATAAATCAAATGCAATCGATGAATAACGTATGTTTAGGTTATAATTTGCACGAGTTTCATATAATCAAAATTAATAGCAATTATTGTACAAAAAAAAAAACGCAGAGCTTTTATGCAAAAGAAACTTTGATGTCTAAAAACTGATTCAAATTGTTGAGCATTTCTATCAGGGACGCAATGTGAATTTATATCGATCGTTTCTTCTTTATAATACAGTCGCGTTGAGACGTACGAGCTTTGTTAATTTTTCAGGCCAAAAAGACTATGGTGGTCTTGGAACGAGCGTCCAATACCAAACATCTGATGAGGAGTTGCCGAGATAAGGTTTTCTAAATAATTTTCATTGCATCTGCGGGACCGACATTTCAAGGCTTTTATCTTTTCGCAGATGAAGGTATTCATGTTTCAATTGCGCCACAAAAGAATAAGCGTGTCGTTCGTTGGCCTATTCAACCTCAATGATTACTTGCTGCGTAGCGTGAGCACGATGATGTTTTTTCTTATGTCTCACACATAGAATCTATTCTTTTGCTTCTTCAACAGCTCGTCAGTACGAACATGATGTTTCTGGTTTTCATGTTTCAACTCAACGATTTGGTGGGCTGAATCGAAGAGAGTTCGATTTTCGCAAAAAGAACTACCATATATTTAGAAATAGAAGAAAAATAGATGTGACGCGCGTTGGCGACATCACATGATTATCGACACTCATCCATTAGTATTATTATTTTATGAAAACGCTTTTGCTCGTGCAAAATTGATTATAACCACGAGGAACGAAATCATTCAGCAGACGTGCAATTGCATCAAAGTGTTATCGAACGCTTCGCGAGTAACACCGATGTAATTGAATTTTTCCGACGCTATTTTACGCTCGCCTCATATCATGAAATTGATAAAACGATTTCTGATAAAATCGTACTATTGTTACTTGAAATTGATGGGCCTGTGCCCGTTCACCGTGGCGCTGCCCGGGTACGAGCTGAAATTTTCCCTGCCGGGCCTGATCTACAATGCGCTGCTCGTACTGCTCTACTCGTACTCGTTTCTCAACATCTTCGTCAATCGACTCGACATCCAGATATTCAACGAGACCGCCCTGACGGTCATCATGGACGCGCT
Organism: Trichogramma dendrolimi; assembly: GCA_034770305.1. Classification (NCBI taxonomy): domain Eukaryota; kingdom Metazoa; phylum Arthropoda; class Insecta; order Hymenoptera; family Trichogrammatidae; genus Trichogramma; species Trichogramma dendrolimi. The sequence continues at coordinate 467,180 of JAPMIB010000114.1, read as the reverse complement.
CACGCTGCAGCTGCAGAACTTGGCCGTCGTGACGTTCTGGATTCTGGCGATGGTCCGGCTGAAGGACGCGCGAACGATCTTCGAGGCGGTCGGCGACTGCGAGAACTGCAGGCGCGAGCTGGCGATGCCGTCGTACCTCGACGAGAGGTATCTCCGCGTGATTCTGCGCTTCGTCGCGATCAACGCGGTCTACTACGCGATATGCATCGTCGACTACCTGTATCTGATCAAGAACGCGAGATACAGGGAGAGATCCGGCCACTGGCTGGTGTTCGGCGTCTGCTCCGTCGACGTCTTCGTCATCTACGTGCTGTTCGTCGAGTTCATGCTCTACGTCGAGTACTATTGCGGCCGAGCGAACGACGAGCTGCTGGTCCTGTCGCTCGATCGCGTCGACTACGCTCGCGCAGCGAAACGACTGGCCTCGATAAGCAAGCTGCAGAGATCGCTGCGCGACGCGATGCGGCTGGTGACTCGATTTTTCGGCGTGCCCGTCACGTTCGCGATGATCGCCCACTTTCTCAGCCTGTTCACGGATCTCTATTACATCTATCAAGTGCTGAAGTCGATGACGTTCGACGACTACGTCGAAGCCTTTCTGGTGTGCTCGTTCTGGCTCAGTACCAAGTTCATGGTGACTTATTTGCTCTGCTCGATCGCCGACTCGACCTGCGTCGAGGTAAATTTGTCAATGCGATCGCGCGCCGAGGTTTTGCCTTCGACCTAATGTATTTTTTTTTTTTTTTTGTTCATGCAATAAAGGCCAATTACGCGACGGTGGCGATGAATCGAGTCGCTGCCAAGTATCATCGTGCAGAAGTTGTCATGAGAAAAGTTAAGAAATTAAAGTGATACACCTCATATACTTTACGAAGCCCGATATAATAATCCATCTGTTTTCCCATTCTTCTCTCAACTACAGATCAAAATCTACTTGTTTCAGCTGAAAAGCCGAAAAATGCGCGTATCCATATACGGTCTCTATGACATCGATAATTATTTATTTCGAAGCGTAAGTACATATGCTGATCAAGAGAACCATCGTAGAAATGCTCCACACAATGGCCGAATAATCAAAAAAAGACAATAACATTTATTTAGAATACACTATTACGCAAATATTAAGCGCATTTTAAATTGTCTGAAAATGACATCATTATTTGAAAAATCTGCAAATGGCAAAGTAAAAATAATTGTATAAATTCAAACACGGTTTTGTATTGATAACAGGCCAAATTTCATTTGATCACTCTAGGCAATAATAAACAAAATTCGATAAACATACACTTATTTTGATCTCATCTTAGTACATGGAAATAATATTTCGACAAAGAGAAACAAATATTCTTCTAGTTCCACTGAATAATATAAAATTCATAAGTCTTTATTCTTAACTTTTTCCAACTTATCGGGAAGATGAAAGTTCATCATCGAATCCTACCAGCTTGCTTAAAACAACACAAAAAAGAATGATCGAGTGTATTGAATTTTATTTTGGAAACACTATATCACCGTTTATAATGATTGCGACTTAATTGGATTAATTTCTAAGTACAGTTCCAAGCGTAGAAAATTAAAAAACCGCTGCCAATGTATTGGCAAGTAGCTTCCTCATACTTTTTTTTAACTTCAAAATGATTTGGAAATATTAATACCATCTTTTCTAATTTGTTCACAAAACAGTTTCAATCATAAATTATTTCTCAACCAAACGATACGAAAAAGAAAGAAAAAAAAAATTTTCCCAAAAAATAAATTTTTTTAAAAATCGAAAAAAAATAAATTTTTTTTGTTCGTTTATCGCTAAATGAAATTTTCTGTCTTCATCCTTAATCCATCAATAAACAGTGTTTTGAAACATCATAAATTTTGAACACGAAACAACACAAAACTAAGAAAAAAGAAAAAAATCATAAAAACCAAATTTCATTTTCAAAACGTAACTTTTCAAACTTACGGTGAATCTTTACACTTTTTATCTTAAATCAAAGGTTAAAAGCTCTTCCTTAAAAAAAGTATTACTTTTATTAAAAAAACCAATTTGTTTTAGAACAAATATGACAAAACTAAAAAAAACATGAAAAAAAAAAAATTTTTTCTCGAAAATCCCTCATAACTTTTTAAATTCTTAACGCAGAACTAAAAATGATGTTTTGGCTTCTTCCTTACATCAAAACGAATAAAATGAGATATCTACAGTAATGATACGAACTAACATCATCGGGTTATCACTGCGCACATCCCAACACACGCACACACACACATACACACACACACACACACACACACACACACACACACACACACATACATACAGACATGAGACAGCAATTCGGTCTAGTTTAAGAATATATAAGTAAAAGTACTATACCATTATTAGTTATGAAAGTCGAAAATCGGTCCGTCACAAAGCTTCCTCTATGAGGAAGCAATAATTATTGAATGTTTATTTAAATGGTAATTTACAAATATTTCATATGATAAAAAAATGACCATTGAAATTATGTGAAACATAATTTACATGACATTTTATGCTTATAAAATGTTGCAAAAAACGTTACTCTTTTGGTCTTTATTTGTCCAGTTCTAATATAGCTCTCACAAATTTGAGAAACTTTCTCATTAACCAAAAACTTGCCACAAAATGTCGAGCATTTCATTCCAGCCAGAGCATTCTCGCTCGAAACTTGTCTCGTGTGCTCATATACGAATGTTCGCTTTACAGCTTCTGACAACGACACTGATGTACCTGGTATTTATGTTTCAAATCGACGGCATGGAAATATAGAAAAAATTTCGACTCTGCAAAGAAATGTTGCAATCAATGGCTATTATAATGCTCGTAAACAAGGCAGTATGATGATATAATATAATTAAAAACAATCACAAAGCCATAGAAGCGAGAGAGTCTCATGGGAGAAGCAGAGAGATGGTCGTTAACGTAATTAATAGTTTTTATATATACGCGATCGAAGAAGTAGCAGTATTGCGCGACGTCGCGTGCAATTTTATTAACGTCGAGTGCAGTTTTTAATTTTAGTTGCATCACTCGGCATATACCTACGTTAATATATTACACGCATCCGCATCGACCAGAGCAATCGAGGCGTTCTCCATCTCTCCCGATCCACGCTATCCGCAAAAATGTCATATTCTTTCCATTGCGAGAAAAATTGTAATTATCGTCGCTGGAGCAATTGAAAAATAATAAAGTTGAAAGCTCTTGGGCAGCGAAAATAAACTTATATTCTTTGCGCTCATCTCTCTTTATATATACACGTAGCGCACCACGAAAGCAGCAAAACAACAATCGTGAATCCAACAAAAGTAGCAGCAGCAGCAGCAGTCTCGGCCGCGGCGCATCTAATTAATGTGGGCGTACGCCGGCGTTTTATTATTGCCACTCTCTCGCTTTGCTCGAGCTCGGAGCGTATTTAAGCTCTCTCATCTCATTACTCACGCAGGAGATGGATGGACTTTCTCGCGTTGTTTGTGTGTGCGTGGATAAACGCTGTGGTCGAGCGAGAACTCGCCGCATGCACGCGTCGCTTCTAAATGCAAACACGCGAGTGCACACAACATCGATGCAATTGAGCGTATTGTGCATCTCTTCTTATGGGAGCAATAAGTGGCGCGGACATTCGTAAGAGTCGGTGCGATAGCAGTGCAATAGTACATACGAACGCATGCACACATTCTTCGCGTACGCATTGACGCGTGCACTATACATGTGTAACGCGGTGCGCGCGGCTTATTATATTGTCAATTACGAATTGCGCAATGTCTGCGCGCGGCCATGTAGCACGCGGCAGAGGGAATACGCCGCCCAATGAACGGTTCGCGCGGCATGATGCATAATATATATATTTTCAACGTAACGAACAGACGGAATCTAGCATCGAGCGATCGATGAGTGTGCCGGCACCGAAATACATCGCAATCGCGTCTCGATTGATGAACTCTTTATGTGTGCACGATATGATCCACGCGTGTATGACGCACTTACGAATTTCAATCATCTACAGCTACTGTTACCATGCACCGCAATAAAAATTTTCGCGTACGCGATGAATGTTATGTCTTCGTTGTCGTCGTTAATTAGACGAATTCTCGTTTGTGTGAATTTTCTCGGTGTATTTGAGGAGTTTCAATTGCGCTATAAGATGATTTTTTTTTAATATTTATATTTTTGATTCGTGTGTAGATAATAATAGATCTCGGTTAAGGTGTCGTGGTTACGCATACACAATTTTACCTACTTTCTTTCGAATGATCGGGTGCTTATTAAAAGAAAAATCGAAACTCTGTTTTTTTTAAGTTTATTTATTTAAATGATCATATAGAAAATCTGTAACAGATCATCTTTAAGTATTTCAGATGATTCGAGTAGATATTGATTTGACATGGATATCGCGTTGCATGTTATATAGACTGTGAAGGCGTCGCTTTAGGGACTTGAGATAATGTTACGAAACGATAATGGATATTGTTACAACGACAGCATTCTAGTGCTCCGTGTAGGGTACGTGAATAAGGTTTACTTCCTTCGGCGGCCAAACAGATATTGCGTATATCTTCGTTCATCAGTTCCTCGATGATCATGTCACAGCAGTTAATCGGAAGTCGATAGTGCAGCAGCTCCCATAAAGAATTCCCAGCCCATCGCAAGAAAAATCTCCTTGACAGTGTCTCGCACAGATGCACAATGCAGGCCTCAAAGTGACATTTGCGTAGGTGACGCAGTTTTTTCGAATCGACCAACTCGAAGAGATCCGAACGAGCGAATTGTTTTGCGGCATCCTGGGGGTGCAATTGGATCAGGTCGTATAGTGTCTGACTCGAATTTATCTTTATATTTTTCGCTTTTTTCACGAAAAACTTGTTATCGTACCAACGTTTTTTGAGATCCTGCGACTTCTGGATCAAGCCGTACCTACTAAATAATGCCATGATCGTCAAGGCTTCCTTTCGGTCCAGTTCGTATCCTTTCTTCTCCAGAAGTTCAACGAGTTCCATTGTGCTCATTGCTAGATATGATTTGAAATAATAAAACGTAGAGCTTGGATCTAATACTTCGTAGAAGTCATCCATAGTTGGTAAAGCGAAGCTGGACAGATCAGCACCCCGTTGGAGAAGTACATCGACAGTTTTAAATGAAAGATTCGCCACGGCCAATTCAAGCGGTGTCCGGCCCAAATAGTCTCGGGCATCGATTTTCACCACATGATTTTTTTTGTTACAGATCTCGAAAAAGGTCTTCGCCAAGGCATGCTGATCTCTGCAATCATTGCAAATCGTGTGCAGAGCTGTAAATCCTCTCACATTGGCCAAATTCGGAGAAGCGCCTTTTCCCAGCAGATATTCGGCAATCTTGTGGTGCTCGGCTTGCAATGCCAAATGCAGCGGTGTGTTGCCATTCTTATCCTGGACGTCGACATCCACCGTCTGCTGAATTTTTTCGTTGATCTCGAACAAGTACTCGAGCATAATATTGTCGTTTTTTTCACAAATAGCATGCAGAGGTGTCATTCCTTTTGCATTGGGTAAATTCGGATCCACGCCTCTTCTTAGCATCGATTCGACTACGTCTTTTTCTCTGCATTGCACAGCTGAATGCAGCAGCGAGACTTTAAATTTTGGTGCGAGGCAATTGGGGTCGTGTCCGAATTCGAGGAATCTCTTGGCGACGGATTTACAGTTAGCTTTGCAGGCCACGTGGAAATGCGTAACTCCATTTTCGTCGACGTAATTCACGTCGAACTTGTCGTAAATTTGAAAAAGATAAGTCACGAGTCGGTAGTGCTGGCGTCTATCCGCGTGATGCAATGCAGTGGTGCGACGTAACAGAGGCTTGCCGTCTTTATCGACGTCGGGTACGTCTGTGTAGCCAGTCCTAATCACAAACTCGATAAAGTCTTGTTCTGCACACGCCAAGGCACGTATTAGAATGACATCAATTTCTTCCTTTTCAAATATATCTCGGAGATTTGGAATATTTCGCCTCCAATCTATGATAAAATCATCAAGTGGACGGAACAATTCTTTTTCATAACATTCCGTCTGCCAATTAGCTTCTTCTCGCCATTTCTTTAAAGCTTCTAAGCGATTTTTTTCGCTCATTTTCATATACACTCACACAACACAGTCACTTGTAATATGAAATATTCTTTACTTTGAATCACGTGCTGTATTCGATGCGATCTTTCACTGTTCACTTTGTGGCGTCTGGACACGTACTGATGCATACACTGCGATCTATACAGGCAAAGTAAAAAAATACGTGGACGAAGCTACGTACAACTAGTATAGTTAGAAAGTTCAATTCAAGCGTAGTAGGGACGGCGCATGTGCGTTTGGTATACTAAAACAGTAATAGTAGCATATGGCTGGGCATATAGGCCACACCCCTACATCGCTAGTCGGACACTTTCTAATCTTTATCTGAATAAACTACTCTGGCTTTACGGAGAACTCGAAAAAACTTAGAAATTAGACGCCTAACAGACACGTTGCAATTAGACTACTTATACGCGACAGATGCTACATCACATCGTACGACTCGATCGTTTGAAATCCGAATCGACCTTTGCCTTAGCTGTTAGCTTAGCGTTAGCTGCAGTGCTCTCAAAAGCAGCACCCGCAGTAAGCGCGAAATTAGAACTCGTGTGAAGATTATAAATTAAATCATTCATTGTAATTTTTTTTTCATTTATCAGAAAAAAACATGATTTCAACTCTAATACTGTGTCGACAAAGCTGAAAAAAACATTAAAATTAATTTTACCATTCATATTTATCATTAATCAAACTGCAAATATTTTTGAAATATTTTCATTTTTTTCTTTTATTTAATCCATTGTTATTTTACGCCTCATAAAACGAAATTTTCAAACTAAAAAATAGTTTAGTAGTCGAAAAAATATAGAGGGTTCTCGAAAATTCAATTACTCGTCTCGATCGACTCAAGCCTTTGTAATATGTGCTCGAGAAATCATTTCAGCAATGTTTTACAGTGATCGATTCGGATGGCGGAGTGTAAAATTTTCCATAATCGGTAATTACGGATGTATAAGTGCTCATTATCGACGTAAAATGCCCATTTATTCTTTCGTCATTGCGCGCTGCAGCGTTTAAAAATCATCTTTATAATGGCTCACCACGGCGCTCGAACTTATTCGATGGAAAGGAAACTGTTTGCTTTCAGAGTGGATTTACGATATGGAAAATGTGTACCACGCGCTCTCCTATGTGTGTATGGACAAGAATAGGCGCACACACGTGTGCGCAACACATCGACAGGTGCTTAATCGATTGCCGAGTACAATGGATCGACTTTTCTCTCCCTCCCTCTCTCTTACTCTTTCTCTTTCGATATTCTATAAAGATATATATGCGTTAACGCGTGCCCAAGTGTACATCATGCAACTCTGCTCTCAGACAATGATAAGCTTCCTTTCTCTCTCTGGCTCTGCTGAAGCTGGTCGCGCCACTGTTAATGCTCTCCCACGCGTAAAATCTCGTGCACTCTCTGTAGGGCTCCGATCGAGGCGTGAAAATTTTATTATTTACGATATGTCTACGTTTGCTGCCGCGTACGGGTGCGTTGTGAATTTCTCCGTGACTCCGATGTGTGAAAAGAGCACCCGATAAAAGGTTTTACTTGAAAAGAGCGTCGACCTTTTCGATGATCATTATTTTCGACATTGCGAAAGCAGCCAACTATTCTTTTCTGTAATTGCTAGATGCGCTTAAGATAATTTTGTATTAAAATTTGAAATTGAATGCACGCAACTAGTACATATTCGTGGCCCATGAGTTTTTTAGTAGTGCGTCTAGATTATTTTTTCGAGCACAAATCTCAAAGTCCACCTGCAGGCCAAATTTCTGCGATAATAATTAATCCCTCTTTTGCTCTGTCCATGATGCAGGCAATGTATCATTTATACTCTTGGACGCGCTCGCAAAAGCGAGAGAGAAGCTTACGTCACGTGGGAAGTCGACTCACTTGCGATGATGATGGTGAATTGGCAATTCAGTGGCGTTGGTGGAGTGCCGCAAGTCCCGATGGACGCGCTCGGGACGGTTTTTATGTATTATTATTATACATACCCTATAAATCGATGTACGTTGCACAGGCCAAAGATGTCCTCTTATTTGGCTCGTCTTTTACATTATTAAACAATTTACTTTTTTTTCATTATTTTTCAATGCTGAGAATAATAAAAGAGTCGAATGGCCGGAGGGCATCGAGCCCGACGAAAGTGCGGCGATCCGAAATCGGACTGATTTCTGGATGCCTCGTGGAATGAACTCTTGTATACATATAGATATACGGGCTTCGCGTAAAATGGGTTTGGAGATTTTAAATTTTAGCTCGGGCGCATTATTGCCCGGCGGAATCGTAAAACTGCGCGACTGATGTAATATAACATTTTATGAATCAAGTTTTCGCATATAAGATTATGAGACTTTGATATTGTAACATAATATAATAGAGCCGGTGTATATTGATGGGTTTTAAACAAATATCTAATTGTACGTTATGCGTTGTGAGTTTTATCGCATTTTCAATGTAATGCAGGAATTTCGAAAGATGTCTCTTAAAAATTTGAAAAAAAATTCAGTTCACGAATTTGCATAGAAAGAAAAAAATCGGCTGCTCTACTTTTTTATAAGCTGAATATCAAAAAAAAAATTTTACCGTGTTTCAATGAGATGACCAAGTGTGTGTGCCACAACGATATCTTATTATTTCAGCACATTTAAAAAGAGAACCAAAAATCTCCAATGTGCTTAGGCGCGAACGAGCAGAAAAGCCTCGCGTCTAGTGAGAGCACATAATTTTGAGAAACACACGTCAGAATGCTAAGTACGGTAGGTTACGAGCTGTAAGACAGCTTTTGAACAGGCGCGTATACACGCAGCGCTGCGCGACACTAAACACCGGATATTGATAATCCGATGCTGATTTTTTATCTTGCACCTTTCTCGCGTATGTAAACGAGCCGTGTGTACGCTGTATATGTACTAAACGCGCGTTTCGCGCATTGACAATCGCGCGAAGTGCCGTGCGTGTGCGTTACCTCGCGGTTCGCAAGCAATTTTTCATAATACATATCTCAACGGGGCTGAAGGAAAAATAAACACGCGATAAATGCACCCATGCGAAATATTGCCAAATTATCCAAGACGTTTGAATTTTTTTTCGTTTGCCTTGGGTTGCTCCGAATCCGCGTGCTTCTTTCTAAGCGCTCGGAGAGCCGCACATAATAGGCCCACGACAGCTGAAAAGGGAGGCAAAAGAGACGATGTGTCACTTCTCCTGCTTCTTCTCTTCGTTATGCTGCTGCGGCTATACACATACGTTTCGACTTCCGGCCAATTGCGGACAATTTGCCATCATCTATGATCTCCGCACATTGAATTTCACACAGGGTCCAGTGGATAGTGGTGATGTGAGTAAGTGTGTATGTTTCAACGATCGTCGTGCACAAGACCGACGTGAAACGAGAAATTGGTCGGAACGTTTCTCAGACTGATCGATAAATGCACAATCACAAAGATCAATCAGACATACTGTAAAAAACCTTAAATTTAATGCAAATTCGATGTAAAATTACAAGCATTAAAATTAAATTAACCAATATTAAAATTTATTTAAGGTACATTCAAACGAAATCTTCGTTAAAAATGCCGGTATCAGTGCTGATTTCCTTTTTCACATGAGCTGCGCAAAAAAGTACGCTGATCCAATTACATACATTATTTTTAATGCAAAATGAATGAAAAGAATTCCCTTTCATATTCAAATTAATATATTTTTATTGAAAATTTATGTTTCAATAGAGATATGTTCTTTGGGTTTGTTGTTTAAAAAATTTTGAATACAATCTTGATAGCCAGCCTCTACCGCTAGATGGCGAGTACCTTCATCCGAGAATCTGCAAGCGCCAAAGACAAAATAATTGTACAAGTCAAAGCACGATTACGAAAAGACTAAATATTTTTTTTGAATAACAAAAGATTCGATGTAAATATTTTGAACAGCGCGATCCCGCGGGCACGCATCTGATCTCGCTCAAATTCAATGGACGTCGTATATTTTTCCTTCATTATTTGTACTTGTTCGTCGCAACTGGTATCGATTTAGAAGGGATATTTTTGCGTCCTCGTTCTCCGTTGCATTTATACACGAGAGACATGCGTATCGAACTCCAGCACCGTAATACCCGTTACTTATGTGTACGCGGCTGCAAATTAGTAGTCGTTTCACGCTCGTATTGTCTTCTCTCTTTCTCGAGCTTGTATACACGGGCTCGTTTCGCGCGCTTATTATTCTCTCTTCATTCTAGGCGACGCTTCAATATTTTACCATATACGTGTGAATCATGATCGTGTTTACATACTGCGAAGAACAGAAAGAGAAAGAGTATAACGTAATGATAATAACAAAAATTACAGCTTGATTTTAGCCTTTCGTTATATCTTCCCCTTATAAAATTTTGTGGTCGAGGGAAAATGATGTAAATAAAGTCGACTAAGAGGCCGTGATTTAGCGCAGTTGTATCGTTGTCTTTCTAACGGTTAATACTTGGTTTTAAATATCCTCTCGCCAAACACTCACTAGAACTCGTGTAATTTTTTTTCAATCGTTAAAATTCTTTATATTGAACTCGATTTCTTTATTCCCTCTGGTCGATATGTTGTACATAAACTTCGAATGAAGATGGGTAAGAGAGCAGTGAACATATCGAAAGATACTATGATAAAAGATCTGAAAGAAGACGTTGCAGACAAATTAAAAGCTGAAAAAGAGAAGCTGACGCTTTTCGCTAAAAACGAATTGCTGGAAGATATAAAAACCCTCCGTTATTATAAAATTGAATCGAATGGAGAAATTAAGGTAAAGATTGGTCGCTTATATGTTTAATTATTTCATTTTTAGAGCATCTTGACTGTGATCTTTATCATGTTACTTTTTTGGGTATGCAGGTACTGATTTCAAAAACATCAGAAGACGAACAAAATGTCTTCAAAGTGGGCTCAATGTGGAGCTACAGAGAGCAGATGTTCGAAGTTGGAATTCACAAAGAACTTTTCGATTTTATATACATAGATGTTACTAGTAAATGCGAAAATAAGACTGTTTCAATCATTTGCTCGAAAGAGAATAAGCAAATTGTCGATGAAGCAGACATCATGAAACTCACTTCAGGCAATGAAACTTTAGCCAAAATTTGTGCAATAGGTTCTAATTTCAGAGTTATTAGACAACTACCGCTATCTATGGAACAGAATCCATACCGTTTAAAATATACCTACAGGTATGATGGAAAATATAAAGTTGAAAAATATGACTCAAAATTGGAAAATAATGGACGCAAAACGTGGTGTTATTCTTTACGTCGAGATGATGAGACACCCGTAATTCTTACGAAAGCATCGACATTTAAAACCATCGAACGAAACCCTCCAATTAAAGATACGATTGGACCAATTGCTGGAATAGAAGTTGGTTACATGTGGTATTACAGAATCCAAGCAACAGAAGCTCTTATGCATCGACAACGCATCAAAGGAATATGCCAGGTAAATGATCGAGCCAGTTCGATAGCATTATCGGGTGAATATGAAACAAATTCTGATAATGTAGATTTGATAGTTTACACGGGCTCGGATCATTCTGCATATCTGCTCAATGAGAACAAATGCTTGGCAAAGAACTGCAGCGAAAATGTGGATGATAACGGTAGTATAAATAAAAATGGAGAGAACGCACTGATGGCGTCAGAGTAATAAGAAAACTGGAGCTAGTTAAGGATAAACTGTACCCTCGAAATAAATGTTACCGCTATGATGGGATATATAAGTGGTGGTTATTGGGTTGAAAAAGAAATCGAAAAGGAGCAAAGAGAAGAGGAGAGAAAAGAAGAAGAAGTGGAAACTATATCATTTTGGCGATTTTTTATTAGCTAGGCATGATAGTTCTCCTTTAATTTGTCCAGAAAATGTTGTTTTATCAAAAGTAGAAGAAGCTCTGTATGTTACGTCTGACATTAAAGAATGCATTTATAAAATTAAGGTTGGAGATGAATGGGAAATCAAAGAACATATGTTTGCCACCAAAGTTCACACGAATCTTGAAGCTGATATAAGTGTCAACTCAGCTGGATATGCGACTTCGCTTTTTTTGTCTCATCCTAATGGCATCAATATTATTGACAAAGGAAATTTCATCGTTTACACTGGATTGGATGGAAACGACTTGCACAAGGCTTTAGCTAAAAATTGCTATTGTGAGTATGATCGACGGCTTCGGCCAAACGGACACGTTTCAGAAGACTGTGAAAAAGGCATTCCCGTCAGAGTTGTAAGAGAAACAGATACAAAAGTATATCGGTACGATGGGCTTTACTATGTCGTTGCCTATTGGGCGGAAACCAGAAAAGAGCAACCCAAAGTATGGCGATACATACTGTCAAAAGCTGAGGAGGTATGTACAGTAAAAAACCGACAAGCTAACTTTAAATCAAAGTAATAATTTAAATACATAAGTGATCCACATACTTTCTGTGCTGTTTCTCTCTTTCATCCGCGCGGTCTTCCTCTCTTCGCTCTATTCTTTCTCTCTTTTTCTGCGCGCATGTACGCAATGACGAGCTTGCACTCTCGTAACCATTAGTCAGATATTGCGTCATGGCTGCCGTTGTTCCGCGATACGTATTATAAGTTTGCAGATTAAATTTAAGCTCATGGACTCGCTGCATGCAGGGTCCGCCTTATCTGGAGATTGAGAAATAGTTTACAATCAATATTTAGAGAATTTATAAGTAATGCCCACTCGTGACACGGGTATTATTATTATACGCGTCGATGAAACTTATCTTCTGCATCAACGAGTCGAATCGTCGGCAATCATTCACGAGACGCGTGCAGAAAAATCCGCCGAGTGCACTTTCTTTGATTATACAGCAGTATGATCGCGGATATAATAAAGTTTCGGCATCATAAACTCGTGAGAGAGGTACGATATTATAAGCTTTGTTCATGAAAATATGTGTTACAAATGTATCTCTGAGAGAATTGCGAGGAGTAGGTGGTTTCTTTTCTCCATGTGCGCCTGTGTGTGTGTGTGTGTATGTGTGTTGCACGCAGTACGCTTGAATCTCATGTGCAGTCGTATATCGAGTCAACAAGAGAGAAATAGAGAGATAATTAATAAATAATGGTACTCGGTAAACATGATGTGCAGGCCATAAAGAGGCAATCGCTGACGCCGCTGTTGCCCCGGGCCGGTCAGGACTCTATTTCTCGCTCTGTCGTGTGTATATGGACAAATCCCAAAACAAAAAAAGGTGAAAATTTTTTTTGGGTGCCCAGCGGCCTGGACCCCCGCAAATTTTTCCTAGGATCTCTAGGAGTGAGAAAAAACGCGTGAACATGAAATTTGAAAATAGTTAATTTTTTTTTGGTCACTTTTGTGTTTAAGTCACTTTTGTGATTTCCAAGTCGTTGAAAAAGTATCAAAACTCACCTAAAAAAAAATGACTACTGTATTCGATAGTAAATTTTCTCAGCTTTCTAATGGTATTATTAGATTTTCCGAAATATCCAATTTTCACCGAGAAAATTGCCATCAAACATTGAGGGCTAAATATGTCGAAAAATTCAGTACGGTAAAAGTGAACTTTTTGGTTTATTTTTGATTGTTTCTTATGAAAATTGAATATTTCGAACAATCTGATACTACCATCAAAAATCTGAGAAAATTTCCTATCGAAAGCATATCTTCATTTATTTTTTAAGTTAATTACAATCCTATACAAGCGAATTTATTTACTGTGTTCGCTGTTTTCTGATCCCGAGCTGTTTTCAGCTCGGTCGCGCGGATTACAGCGTTGCGCGGCTCGCTACAATCGGAATACGCTCGTAATTAGACTAAAAAAATAAATGAAGATATGCTTTCGATAGGAAATTTTTCAGCTTTTTGATGGTAATATCAGATTTTTCGAAATATTCAATTTTCATGAGAAACAATCAAAAATAAACCGAAAAGTTCACTTTTTCCGTACTGAATTTTTCGACATATTTAGCCCTCAATGTTTGATGGCGATTTTCTCGGTGAAAATTGGAAATTTCGGAAAATCTAATACCATTAGAAAGCTGAGGAAATTTACTATCGAATACAGTAGTCAGATCCTTTTTTTAGGTGAGTTTTGATACTTTTTCAACGACTTGGAAATCGATTAATAAGTCATATTTACGTAAAAAGATGACTTTTCGGCGTCTTAAACACAAAAGTGACCAAAAAAAAGTAACTATTTTCAAATTTCATGTTCACGCGTTTACTCAATCTGAAATAGACGAGTAGAAACTTGAGTGACCAAGAATAACGTTTAAAATTGAAAGAATTTATGAAAATGTATTATAAAAATTAACATATTTTGACCGTCTTTTTTCTCTTACATCTCATTTTTTATTACAACTACCATCTTTAACTATTTAAAGTTCGGATTGGAATTGAATGCAATGAAATGTGTACGTCAAATTATGGTACTGTTCAGTTTTGATACTTCATAGAATTGTTGGTATTTCAATAGTTATTCAATCTGGCATATGCACGTCATAAAATACAATACAATTCATCTATTGCATAGTCGAAACCAAACGATAATTAAAATGTAGCCGTAGTCATGGAGATGATAACTTTCGCGCGATATTGACAGGGAGCAAAAGTGCTACTTTCGTCCCCGAATTTGAAGATGAAAGTACGTACTTTCGAGCATGGGATGAAGAAAAATTTTTTAGCCCATTTAAATAATTTTTACCTTTCGCTCAACGAGCGTTTAGATTTTCGATTTAAATAAGATTTAACGATCTATTTTTTCTCTTTGAATGTCTGAGCCAACCCCAAAAAATTCGACAACTATGAGTGACAGGTATTTCGATGCAAAATTTTATCACCTTAAATTTTATCACCTTAATTTTTTTCGTAAATCGAAAAAGCGCATTTGTTCCTTTTAAA
The DNA here is from genome assembly GCA_034770305.1 of Trichogramma dendrolimi. Classification (NCBI taxonomy): domain Eukaryota; kingdom Metazoa; phylum Arthropoda; class Insecta; order Hymenoptera; family Trichogrammatidae; genus Trichogramma; species Trichogramma dendrolimi. The sequence continues at coordinate 452,155 of JAPMIB010000114.1, read as the reverse complement.
ACGGCTCAGCGCGATCATCTATTGAACAAATGTGAAAGCATCGTTTGGTAGGTTTTTGTCTCACCTTTCCAACGCCGTATTCAGATTTAAAAACTGCCTTAATTTCGCCGAGATATAGCTGTTTTTGTGCGATGCGTTTTTGTAACTAAAAATTCAGTAATTCGGCTTCGGGTTCTCGAAAAATTACGTTTTTCCTCACTCTTTACAACATTCTGAGAAATCTATCGGAGCTACCGAAACAAAATTTAAGCCAAAATTTTGCAAAAGTTACTCCAAAAAAATTAGCGTAAATTTTGTCTCGATAGTTCCTATAGATTTCTCAGAATGTTGTAAAGAGTGAGGAAAAACGTAATTTTTCGAGAACCCGAAGCCGAATTACTGAATTTTCAGTTAAAAAAACGCATCGCACAAAAACAGCTGTATCTCGGCAAAATTAAGGCCGTTTTTAAATCTGAATACGGCGTTGGAGAGCTGAGACAAAAACCTACCAAACGATGCATTCAACTTTTCTCAATGGGTGGTCGTTGCTGAGCCGTTTTTTGAAGGAACAAATGCACTTTTTTCGATTTATACAAAAACCACGTTTTTCGGCACAAAATGGCTCATAACATCTGAAATAATGCACCAATCTCAATTTTTACGCCGGATTCTGAAAGGTGATAAAATTTTGCATCGAAATACTTATTGCTCATGATCGTCAAATTTTTTTGGGGTTGGCTCAGACATTCAAAGAGAAAAAATAGATCGTTAAATCTTATTTAAATCGAAAATCTAAATGCTCGTTGAGCGAAAGGTAAAAATTATTTAAATGGGCTAAAAATTTTTTGGGATTCATTTTTAGGCATATGGAAGACATTAAGATTGTAAAATCGAGGTTTTGAAAAACTTCGATTTTTTTGAATCAGTCTAATATACACATAAGGTGGGATCGATGACGTAACGTCAGCCCCAGCGTCGTCGCTATGTTCTCTTTCTTTCCTTCTCTCTCTCTGCTGCTGCTTTCTATATCACATCGTGCTTTGTATCCAATTTGCTGAATTATGCGAATGACCCGGGCGGCTGTGTGCAATGCACACTGTGCATGCATCGAATGATGACTACGACGATTATCACGACGACGAGGGTGTAACGGTCAATATAATCGCGCGAACTCGCAGAGGATCATACGAGCATTTTAATTATGATGATTTGATGATGAGCAACTGATTTTACGCCTGCATTTTATCCAATTTATATACCTCGATCGTATAAGAATCGATGTGTAATAGTAATAACGATGCATTGATCATTCTTAATTTGTTTTATTAATTATATCATATATTAATGGCAACTTTGTTTTCTCTTTGTTACAGATTTCTCTCGAAGATTTGAATAAATATGTATTAGATCTTTCTTCAAGTAGTAAAAAAAAAACGTAAAATTTTATAATTGAATGAAAAAGTATTTGTACTTTATTTTTGTAAATATTAAATTTTCTATTCATATTTAATCAATAAATAATAATAATTAATAATAGTATTTTTAATTTTATATAATCAGTTTTATGTCCAATTTTTTTCACCTACCAAAAGCATTAATCTCTCAACAGTTGTCCAATTTCTCGGTGCTGTCAGTGCAGCCCGCTAAAGCTCTCGGTCAGATTCGTTCGTGCGCTTCAATTTTGACCATCATTACGTACACAAAGCAACGCACGTTTATACATCTTGGTTAATCGAAGTGTAATTAGATCTGCAGATCGAACGACAATGAGGAGGAGAGGATATATGGTATATATATGGGCTATTCCAGAACAGGTGTGGCAGGCCAAAAAAATGAAGTTGAAACTAACCATATACTCTTCAAGAACACAATGAAAAATGAAAATCCTGAAAATCTCAAAAACATGGTTTTTTCCTCATTTTCCATGTTTTTTGTCTCTTTGCAAGCTACCAAATGGTCTGTAATATAGATTCGGTTACCGAACTTTATCAGAAGTTGTATTTGTATAGAACATGTTTTAATATTGGCTTATTTGAGGTATACGAACAACTTTTTTTTTTACTTTTATGGTCTTTTACACTATTTTTTCAATTTTAAGGGGTTTGAGGTAATGAATGTCATTTTTGAGTAGAAATTTGATTTCTACATCTAATTTACATGAAAAACATCGTTAAGAAATTTTTTCATATTCATCCCAGAAAAGCAGAGTAAAAAGCAGAATATGCCAAAAACATGAAAATCCAACTTTGAGCCCCTGTAGATCCAGGAGGGTTATTGGACTTAGGGGGCTGAGATTTTCAGAATTTTCATTTTTCATTGCGTTATCGAAGAGTACATGGTTAGTTTCAACTTCATTATTTTGGCCTGCAACACCTGTTGTGGAATAGCCCAAACATATATGTATGTGCTGGGCGCACAAATGAGAGAAATGCAGAGCAAAAAGACGCCGAAAAAATTGTGCATATAATAGGCGCGTGCGAGCCGCGAGTGAAATAAAGAGAGAGAGAGAGAGAGAGAGGAAAAAAATAATTTACTCACTGTACTCTCACCATAATAATCTTCGCAATAAGAAAATGGCACACAAGCACACACACACACACACGCTCCAACGATTATTATAAATTATACGTTTTTTGCATCTCTCTTTCTCTCTTTCTTTCTCCTTTGCTGTGTATTTTTGCATTACGCGCACGCATATCTCTACGTATAGTACATATAATATGCGATCGCAAAAAAATCGCGTGGGGATGCGTGTGTTTTCTCCCAGATAACGATATATAAAATAAATGCAAAAAGATACCACTGAGACGCGTAGATTCGCGCGCGTGAGATTAGTATACATGATATAAGGCGTATAATTCTGTACAATGGTAAAAAAAAAACAAAAAAATGTATGATGAATGATTTAATTTATAATCTTCACACGACTTTGAATTTCGCGCTTACTGCGGGCGCTGCTTTTGAGAGTACATACTGCAGCAAACGAAAGCGAAGGTCGATTCAGATTTCAAACGATCCATGCACACGATGTGACGTAGCATCTGTGCGGGCTGCTCCGTAAAGCCAGAGTAGTTTATTCAAATAAAGATTAGAAAGTGTCCGACTAGCGAGGTAAGGGCGCGTCCTATATGCCCAGCCATATGCTACTATTACTGTTTTAGTATACCAAACGCACATGCGCCGTCCCTACTACGCTTGAATTGAACTTTCTAACTATACTAGTTGTACGTAGCTTCGTCCACGTATTTTTTTACTTTGCCTGTATAGATCGCAGTTTATGCATCAGTACGTGTCCAGACGCCACAAAGTGAACAGTGAAAGATCGCATCGAATACAGCACGTGATTCAAAGTAAAGAATATTTCATATTACAAGTGACTGTGTTGTGTGAGTGTATATGAAAATGAGCGAAAAAAATCGCTTAGAAGCTTTAAAGAAATGGCGAGAAGAAGCTAATTGGCAGACGGAATGTTATGAAAAAGAATTGTTCCGTCCACTTGATGATTTTATCATAGATTGGAGGCGAAATATTCCAAATCTCCGAGATATATTTGAAAAGGAAGAAATTGATGTCATTCTAATACGTGCCTTGGCGTGTGCAGAACAAGACTTTATCGAGTTTGTGATTAGGACTGGCTACACAGACGTACCCGACGTCGATAAAGACGGCAAGCCTCGTTACGTCGCACCACTGCATTGCATCACGCGGATAGACGCCAGCACTACCGACTCGTGAAGTATCTTTTTCAAATTTACGACAAGTTCGACGTGAATTACGTCGACGAAAATGGAGTTACGCATTTCCACGTGGCCTGCAAAGCTAACTGTAAATCCGTCGCCAAGAGATTCCTCGAATTCGGACAAGACCCCAATTGCCTCGCACCAAAATTTAAAGTCTCGCTGCTGCATTCAGCTGTGCAATGCAGAGAAAAAGACGTAGTCGAATCGATGCTAAGAAGAGGCGTGGATCCGAATTTACCCAATGCAAAAGGAATGACACCTCTGCATGCTATTTGTGAAAAAAACGACAATATTATGCTCGAGTACTTGTTCGAGATCAACGAAAAAATTCAGCAGACGGTGGATGTCGACGTCCAGGATAAGAATGGCAACACACCGCTGCATTTGGCATTGCAAGCCGAGCACCACAAGATTGCCGAATATCTGCTGGGAAAAGGCGCTTCTCCGAATTTGGCCAATGTGAGAGGATTTACAGCTCTGCACACGATTTGCAATGATTGCAGAGATCAGCATGCCTTGGCGAAGACCTTTTTCGAGATCTGTAACAAAAAAAATCATGTGGTGAAAATCGATGCCCGAGACTATTTGGGCCGGACACCGCTTGAATTGGCCGTGGCGAATCTTTCATTTAAAACTGTCGATGTACTTCTCCAACGGGGTGCTGATCTGTCCAGCTTCGCTTTACCAACTATGGATGACTTCTACGAAGTATTAGATCCAAGCTCTACGTTTTATTATTTCAAATCATATCTAGCAATGAGCACAATGGAACTCGTTGAACTTCTGGAGAAGAAAGGATACGAACTGGACCGAAAGGAAGCCTTGACGATCATGGCATTATTAGCTAAGTTCGGCTTGATCCAGAAGTCGGAGGATCTCGAAAAACGTTGGTACGATGACGAGAGGATCGCGAAAAGAGCGAAAAATATAAAGATAAACTCGAGTCAGTCGATGTACGACTTGGTCTAGATGAGACCCAACGAGGCGGCTAGACAATTCGCTCGTTCGGATCTCTTCAAGTTCGGCCATTCGAAAAAACTGCGTCACCTACGCAAATGTCAAAGCGAAGCCTGTGCACATCTGTGCGAGACGCTGTCACGGAGATTTTTTTGGCAATGGGCTGGGAATTCTTTAAGGGAGCTGCTGCACTATCGAATTCCGATTCTTTGCTGTGACTTGATCAACGAGGGACTGATGAACGAAGATTTACGCAATATTTGTTTGGCCGCTGAAGGCCCAAATGAACCTCCGACACATACCCTACCGGCGTCTTAACAGTTCATACATTCAACTCGATATTCATGTCAAAACATTATCTGTTCGAATCATCTGAAATACTTAAAGATGATCTGTTACAGATTTTCTATATGATCATTTAAATAAATAAACTTAAAAAAAACAGAGTTTCGATTTTTCTTTTAATAAGCACCCGATCATTCGAAAGAAAGAAAGTAAAATTGTGTATGCGTAACCACGACACCTTAACCGAGATCTATTATTATCTACACACGAATCAAAAATATAAATATTAAAAAAAAATCATCTTATAGCGCAATTGAAACTCCTCAAATACACCGAGAAAATTCACACAAACGAGAATTCGTCTAATTAATGACGACAACGAAGACATAACATTCATCGCGTACGCGAAAATTTTTATTGCGGTGCATGGTAACAGTGGCTGTAGATGATTGAAATTCGTAAGTGCGTCATACACGCGCGGATCATATCGTGTACACATAAAGAGTTCATCAATCGAGACGCAATTGCGATGTATTTCGGTGACGGCACACTCATCGATCGCTCGATGCTAGATTTCGTCTTTTCGCTATGTTGTCCGCGGTACTTATTACTTTTATAAGCGATAACAATCCGTTGTTTTCAATTTATACGATCCTCAGCGATCATAGACAGTGAGAAGGAAAATGGCAGGAAGTCCGGAAATAAACGGCTAACGCTTTTCTGTTAGGCTATTCGTGGTTCGGGTTGGCGAGAAGATCTCCTTTTATATTTATTTTAACAATAGCCTTGCTCTCAACAAAGTTTCTAATTTTCGGCTCGCGTTATACTTTCGACGATCTATACGCTCTAGTTTATAAAATTATTCGTATATATATGTACGACGCGTACCGATGTCTTGTCGCGTAAACACATTAATCTGTACACAGGTCACACAAAGCTGTTTCCGCTAAATAATTCATCGCTCTCTGATAGAAAGCCGTTGTCGTTGTAACAGTGATTACGTGACAGTAAAACTTTCGTATAGTGCGATTTTTGCTTTTAAATTCTCAAGGTGTGCTTAAAAATTATTATTTTTATTCGTCAAGATGAAGCCTGACCCAAAAGAATCCCTTGAGTTACATTTAGTAAGTGTGGATGACGAGGAAGAGAAGATCAATGTTAGAACCCACAAGACAGAGGGAATAGCTGCCTTCAAGCTAAGAGTGGCAAATATGTTTTGCATTTCTGCAAAGGACCAACTAAATCTGTTTTACAGAGGTGAACTTCTCCGGGATGAAATGACAGTGGGCGATTATGTCAATTTTGACAACGTCATGAAGGTAAAACGATTTGTCGATTTTATTAATTTCATTTTTTTAAAGCATCTTGACGGCAAGCTTTGACATATTACTTATTTTTTATTGTGTAGGTGCAAGTATTGTCTGAAAACGTAAAAATAAGACAAAGGCTTAAAGTTATTGGACCCATCCCCGGAATTGATGTAGGTACGTCTTGGTCATTACGAACTCAGGCAAAACAAGCTGGAATACATGAAAAACACATTGATGGTATTAGTGGGACAGAAGGTGGTGTAGCTTACTCCGTTGCTCTCTCCGGCGGCTACCAAAATGTCGATAACGGAGACATCATTGTGTATACTGGGTCAGGTGGTAGACCTATTGATGGGATTGAATACTTGGGTCAAGAATTCTCAAAGATGAACAAATCTTTAGCCAACAACTGCAAGGCTGCTTTTAATTCGAAAGGAGCAGTTGCTGAACGCTGGGAAGAAGGAACTTCTGTAAGAGTATTGAGAAAAGTGGGTTTGAACTGCAATAGTCCTTATGCACGAAAGGACTTTTATAGTTGATCGATAAAAAATATTATGGTAAATTGAACAATAATGAAGCTAAAGAACTCGAAGAAAAGGTTGGAACAGAACTTTCAATGCCTTCAATTGAAATGAGTTCTATAGACGAGTTGACTTCGATTCCTAATCTAGATATGATTAACGAAGATGAAATTCAAGTTGGTAAAATTTATAATGACAATAAAAAAGTATTGATCCATAGAGTCAACCAACATAGTCACAAAGAACTTCCGGAAAACTCAAATAACAACCCATGCTTAATAGTATCATTATGTGATAATAATGAAAATGATGTGGATAATAAAGATATTATTCTTTTCACCGGTTCACATGGTGGAGAAGATGAAAAAACAGTGTACAACCAAGAAATGATAGGTTGGAACGAACTTTTAGCCAATAATTGCAATACAAAGCTCAGTAAAAAACTTGGAGACGTAGCCGAAGAATGGGCAAAGGGAAACCCCGTCAAAGTGTTCAAAAAAACTATTGCATTTTGCAGAATAAGCAATTCTACTATCCGAAAAGAAGTTTACGTGTACCGAGGTATTTATAGGATAGTTGGCTATTGGCCAGAAAAAGGGAAAAGTGGTTTCAAGATCTTCAGATTTTTAGTATTTAATCGACTCTATCCAACCACTTTTAAAAAGCTTCCTCTATGAGGAAGCAAATTCTCAAAATGTAAAAAATCACGATTTGACATGATAGAATCTAGGTACTATCCTACCTACTAGTTTTACATAAGTAATAATGTCGTCAATGATTAAATACTTAAGGTGATCCATACTCCAGCCCAAAATTCAATTTCAAATACTTTTCTTGTAACTTAAACTTAATTTTTCTTGGAAAGTCTATATGGGAACCCTAAAAACATAAAAATATAGATTCTCATAGAGCCGTTTAGAGAAAATTCAGTAGAAGTTTAAAAAAACGTGTTTGAAAATTTGAATTTTTTGCTGAGGTACGGATCACTTTAATAACAGTAATTTCAATTTTATATCATTAGTTTTTTTTTTTTTTCTTCACCTAGTTTCTCGGTGAGCGAGTGCGTAAGAGAGTATGATAAGCGCTAAAAGTATACGTCATTTATTAGGATCTATAACGTATATCAACTCTTGCGAATTTTACGCGCAGAAAAATAATACGCTTTTGATCGTCGCTCACACGCGCGCACGTAGAAGGGATGTAATGATAAACGGACCCAAAGAAAATGAATATACTTTTGTGTTAGCTTTTTTTTTTATCGCGAACGAAGGATTATGTTGTGAGTGTATTATACGGATGCAAGCGCGAGCTATAAACGAGGCGTCACATAATTAACGGATGAGAATGTATGTGTTGCTCGATAAACGTTGTATACTTAAAAACAATGAAATTAGTTGAGAAAGTCTGAATTTATAAGCGGTCGCGAGCATCTCTCTCATTCCGCGGCTAACTTTTATTAATGAATTGGCCAACTGCGTTAAACAAACATTATACTCAATTCATACATCGAGCGATTGAATATCCACTCGTTAATGCTCGAATCGTTGCCTAGCAGATTGTATATTCGATTAATCACTTCTCAATTTTTCTTTCTACGACGCTGGATAATTAATTCATATATTCCGACAAAGTCGATGAATTTCGCGCATGATTTTCAACGCTCGCGCGCAGATATTTGTAAATATTAAAGAAGCTAACGAGAGAAAGAGAGAGAGAGAGAAAGACAATAACGGATGAGATCGTATGCGTGTTTGTGTACGTGTATGTATACACATACTTTATTACGTACATTATACGAGGGAGCTATGAAATAAGCCGCACGAAGACTCACGCGCACTCTGTACTGTCCCGTTAGAGGACCTACAAGTTTTAACTGCGACGCTGCTGCTGCTCGTTTGCTATCGGTGATCGTGAGCCAACACAGTACATTGAAAATAGCAGTAGTATAAGGAGAAAACTCAACGTTTCCGTGTATATATTGCACGAGTTTGCGTAGGAACATACCTATACACGCATACGTATACGGTCAAGTCTCGATGCAAGTATACCATACGCAGAGGAGAAGAAAGAGAGAAGGGTCTTTCTCTCTCGTTCGAGAGTCGTATAATATAATCTTGGATTTCTTTTAGTTTTTTCTTCGTCCGTTTATGAGCGACCTTGAAAATCGAGAGCTCGCGATGGACTTTCAACGCGAGCGCGGTTGCCCCCTTTTCCCCGCGTATTTTTTCAATTTTTTTTTCGGACACGGCAGAAATCGAAGGTCGCAAAAATATATACAATACAACGAGCTGGCGAGATATCTCGCGGGGACCGCGCGCCTGGACGATGCGATAGCGACTCCGCGCCGTCCGAAGGTCGGCCTTCGCGCGTACACTCCCTATACGAAAGGGCTATATCAGCGATACGTAGGCACGCGTGATTCGCTCTTCTTTGTTCAATGGAGTTGAGTGCAGCAGTCGTCAGCTGAGCGCACCTGCAGCGTTGGACAGAAAGAATTTACGCGTGCCGCAGTTATGCACTCGTCGGTCTCTATGGCATTACGAAAACATTATCATTATATCGTCCTCGTCGTCGTCGGACACGACTCGCATGCACATACGTATTATGTACTTTACTCTCTCGACAAAACAACCATCCTCCCGGCTCGAAAAAATTCCAATGGTCAATCTCTCGAATAATTAAAGAGCCTCCGCACGCGCGGCAGTTTCAAGTATATATAGTTAGTACTTGGCTTGGGCCTGTGTGGGTTCGTTGAACTTTTGCGCGCGCGTGGAGTCGTCGACGACGACGACGACGACGGCTACGACGATTTTCAACATTAGCATTTAAGCCCAGTGCGGAAAGAGACTCGAGTGCTCGAGTGAACGAGAGAGAAAACGGAGTAGAGATAACCAAATAAAAATGCAATCGTTTCAAAAGAACGTTATAATAGGCTAACAAAACGGCTCTCTCTCTCTCTCTCTCTCTCTCTCTCGCTCTTTACTCTTGGCTATATGGTACAGAAGAGAGTAAAAAAGAATACACGTAACGTTCCTCGCTAAGCTTATGTATACTCTCTGCGCCCGAGTGTATACAGCAGAGGGATAGGGTACACATACAAGGAAGGAAAGATGAAAGCCACGAGATGCAGAAGAGGAGTAGAAAGAGAGAGAGAGAGAGAAAGAGAGACAAAGAGGTGGGAGAGAGAGAGAGAGAAGCCGATCGCGCTGCGCTCGCTCGCTCGCTCGCTCGGCTCTCGGGCTCTATACTCGTCGTCGTGGAGTTTAGTCGGTTTTCAGACGCGCGGATCGCGCCGCGCTAGTGTACTACTATATACGCAGAGTATATTATATATACCGTATAACAACAGTCGCGTCGTTTCACTATCCACTGTGTGCCAAGCCAAGCGAGGATCGCCTTTTTTTTTCATTTTCAATAAACCAACGTTTAGTTCGTGTGTTGTTTACTATTGATGTTGTTGTTGTTGCTGTTGCTGTGTGCTGTTTCATTTTTTGTTGTTGATGTCTAGTTCTGCTGTGATTTCGTTCGGCTTCAGTGCTCGAGTGTGAAGTTTTTATATTCGTTCGAATTTATTACAAAAATTTAAGTGTCCAGACGGCGGTTGCAGCGAAGCGACGATCGCTTGCTTGCTTGCTTGCTCGAGCGCAAATCTCTGTGTACGCGCGATTCCTTTCTTCCCCTGCTCTGCAGCAGCAGCAGCAGTCGAGAGAATCGCTGAATCGTCCGTGTAATTGGTCCTTAAAAGGTTCGTGCTTCATTATTATTTTTAACTCGAAAATTACGAACAAAATCTTTCTTTTATTGTTATATCCCTTCGTTTTTCGTGCGATTTTTTTTTTAATCGCAGGTGTCCGTTATAAACGTATAGGCTATAAAAGCTCCGGTCAATCCTGACTATATATAGCTCTTTATATGGCGCGCGGATCAATGTAAACGTACGTTTAATAGATCTTAATCAGTCGTTTAACGTATACACAGACACACGTCAAACCTACACACTGTATACGAAAACGCGCATACGTAACGTGTGTGCGTTTTATGTTATTTTTTTTTTCTCTTCTGTCCCTCCCCCTCAAGGTCCCGCATGAAATTACGCTCGATAATCCAGGCATTGATGCACAAGTTGTATCGTGCGGCAAGTGTATCAAGTGGAATAGTCGCATTTTTTGTTGTTGGCCGTTGTATCGAAGCGAATGTAATTTCGTCCTAATTCGATGGAAATTGCATTATTTACAATCTAGTGATCTAGAAACTCGCGCAGGTTGAGCATATCGTTATAATTTATCGGGAACACATAATGGTCGAACGAGGTAAAACATTTAAAATATTTGAAAAATCGCCGCGCTCGGCAACTTTCTACTTCTGAAATTGCTGAAAAAAAAAGAAGAAAAAATGCCATCAACACACACACACACACACACACATACATCAGACATTGACTCCTATAAATTAATCAAGTAAGCACTTTTTTCGCTCTACATGAAAGCCGCGTATGCAGCCTTAATTTTTGCCACGATAATGATCGTATATATGTTATTCTCGCTCGCCATGTACATGCATACAACGGAGAGGCTCATTGCCTCGTATACTCGTGATTATCTACTTGACGAATTATGTATTATAATACAGCGTATACGTATGTGTATAGAACTGAAAAAAAAAAATAATTGTAATTTACAGACCGCATGTCGCATTCAATTACGATGTTTATCATAATTTTGGGCAATGTGCATTATACATATGATACGCAGCTCGCGTTGATTCCAATTAAAATCATGAATTAATTTCAGTAAGTAATTGATCGGCGCAACGAGATAGATCGGAATTAAAAACGCTGCACCGGAACTCGATTATCAAAGTCATTCTTATGTTATATATTTTTGCCGGCCCCGCGGGGGCTTTCACTTCGCGGCGCTCGTGCTGCAGCAAGTGCACGCAGAACCACCGGACTAATCGAGATGCTATTTTATTTATACGCTCATTCGTATGTATAAATTATTTCTCGCGAGTTCGCAGCTTCGGGTTATAAATTACGTAAAATTGTACTTCGCTCGCGGCCTGCGGACTTTCCTCGCGAGGTAAAATTTTCTGTTGCATACGAATGTAGAATCGATGGGTCACCGCGCCGATGCGATGTGGTCGCGACGTTGGAGATCCATTTCCGCTCGCGAGGAAGTCATTACGAATAAAAGGCAGCGTTCGATTCGACCGAATGATAATATATTTCAAGCGTCGCCCATATATATGCGGCTGATTTTCAAAAAGCCGATTCTCGAGGATTCATCTCTCTCCCTCTTGGGATATCCCAGCGAGGATTTAATTTTAGAGATTTCATCGGCGTACATATATAATGGCGTTCGAGCAGCTCTCTACCAGCCCGTGCCGATATTAAATTGCAAATTTTATTTTTCTTCTTTCAGAGCGCACCGATTCGAGTGAACATTAGAGGGATACGCAGCCCCGCTATACGTTTTATAATATAGCAGCAGCAGCGGAGGTGAAACGAGCAACGACGACATTTCATAACCATGGGTCGCACCGGCTATACGTGCATTAGGCATGTGTTCTGCTCGCTCAACGTCCTCATTTGGGTATGTGTATGATATGCGTAAATTTTATGTACCGCCTATATAGTTTTGCTCCACATGTCTGTGAACCGATTGAGCATTTTTATGAAAGTGGCTGTCGCGAGCGATCAAACGTTTTATAACCAATAATAGTCGTGTATTATATATCTGCTGCGTAACATGAAAATATAAAGCCGATTTTTCGACGATAAATCCGCTTTGATATATTGCATATTCGATAGAGTTTTATTCGCGAATGATATTTCAAAATTTCTTGATTGTATACACTTCACTGATAAAAAATCCTAAAAATTAATACAGATTTAGTGTCAATAAACAGACATCAAAGATACGGAATTTCATTCGAGGTACATTCACGTAAAAACTTCGTTCAAACACATCAGTGCTGATTTTTGCCTTTACATTAAGTGCACAAAAAAATGTATGACAATGCAATCACAAAAATTTGATTCTATTGCTGTTCATTGAACATTAATGTTTTCATGCTAATTTATAGTTTTCGCGTTAATTTGCCAAGAAAATGTATCAATATTCAATCACGATTGATACCAATCTTCACCTCTAAGTGGCGAGTACTTTTGTATTTAAAAATCTGCAAGTGGCAAAGGGAAAATACGTAAATAAGTCACACAAAAAACACTCTGATTAATATACTATATATTTAGAATTGATCAAAAGCAACTACATGAAAAATAATGTAAAATTCTTTAAATTTATTTTAAATCTCATCAATTCAAATGCTGTCACATGAATTTCAATTAATTTTCGCGAAAGAAAAGAAATTTCCTTCGCTGTTACATTAATTTTCATGTAAATATTTTTAATAGTGATATCGAGTAGAGCGATATCACGTGACTCTACGGGCGATCGTGTGAGTTCCAATTCTCGAGGTCGAACTAATTACACCAAAAGTCAGCTATACCTAATACACATCGCATCGAATAATGACGGTACATAGGTAAATACCTTATACTAATGTACCTTTACATTTGTGTATACACCTGAATTCACGCTCCACGGGACGAGCGAAAATGAAAGAGCGAAAGAGATCGAGCGAGAATGAGAGAGAGAGAGGTAGAAGAATTGCTGCCCCTTTTTTTTACTCTCGAGCAGCAGCGGCAGCAGCATCAGCGTTAACGAAGCCCCCGCGTCGACTCACGACTTTACATGTATATCCCCGATGTAAATTACACGTGCTATATAGAATCTCTTTCGTTCCGAATAGCGAATTTCTCTCTCTCTCTCTCTTCTTTTCGCCGAGGTTTATAATGATGCCGACGCTGCTGCGGACCGGCATGAGCGAGCGATCGAAGAAAGTAACGTAATATGCACATTTTCGACGCGCGGCGGAGTGAAAATTGTTGATGGTGTGCAATTATTCATACCCCAGGCCGATGTGTGTGTGTGTGTGTGTATGTGTATATATATATATATATATATATATATATGTGTGTGTGGCAGCAGAAGCACATTATATGCACAAGACGTGTATTAGAGAAAACATTAGCTTTTATCTGTCCCGTCGATTCGAGCTTTTCCATATTATAAATCGTGTTGTGCGCCATGTGCACGGCTGCTGCTGCCACGATCCTGACGTCGGAATTAACGAATGCACGCGCGCGCGGTGGCGTCTATGCATACATAGGCAGGATTTTCACCACGTAGACACGTGTTTATTATAAACATGTTATAACGTACAGTGCATACACGTAAAAAGGACACGTACGACGTATACTCAACGGCAACGAAGAAAAAAAAAGTATCGGTGCGGCAAATTTTCTCTCTCTCTCTCTCTCTCCAAGTCTCCAATTAAATGAGAGCTTTTGAAATCCACGGGTAAAAGTGCACAAACGGCCGGTCACACATTCGACGCCGTCGATCGCGTCCTGCGGCAAGCAATAGATCGAACAATAAGTCGATAAATTGCCGCATTTCCATGTGTACACCGTGTCAGTGTATTTTTGCGTTATTTATAGTTAAAAAAAAGGGTCACTCTTTTGTATCCGTGCGCGCGCACACACACACACACACAGACACATTATCGTGTCCCGGGTTTATACTTTCACATGAAAGTTCGATACATCGCGCAGCGATCGTTGAGCTCCCATGTACTATATACGGATGCTGTGCGCGCTCATTATCATTATATATCGAGTGTATATACCTTTTTTTTGTTGTTGTATATCTACGTATTGTGCGCGCTGTGTGTGTGTGTGTTGTATAATGCTCGAGGGACTCAGACTACTTACGGCCTGTATATAACAAGGCCTAGAAAAAGCATTGCGCATTCATTTATAATATATACCATTTCAGAAGATGTTCCGGCCACGCGAGTGCACTATACGTGAACTTTCGCAAAACTGCGCAGCTCGACGAGAATTGCAGTATATTTGTTACCTCGTTCGCTCATCATCTTCATTTATTTATTTTCATTGTGCTCGCGCGGTTTCTTTTCGTTTGGTTCGTTTCGAGTGATACACGCGTTCAGATTTTCGCGTTCGTCCGATTGTTGGCAATTTATATAGTATACATTGTAGTTGCTTTCTAGCGTTGCGCTCACGCAGTGTGGCATAAGTTTTAAAGGTTTATATAGATAATACGAGCGTGTGTGCGTTGCGCGCGCGCGCTCGAGAGCCCGCGATTACGATTAGACAATCATAACTGAAATTAGAGCGTGTCCGAAGCGGGTCATTGTTTTATTTATTTTTTTTCCTTACAATAATACTTCGTGCTTCCTTCGTTATATCTTCTTATCGTCGATCTTCGGCTTTGTATTATACATCGAATTAAATATAGGTTCAGGAAGAAGAAGAAGAAGAAAAATTATCCGTTCGCATGTGTGTGTGTGTGTGTGTGTGTGTGTGTGAGCGCGCCTAGACGAGCGAGAAAGAGATATGTAACCGCGTACCAGATGAGTCGAGATAAAAACTGCTCCGCACATCGGTGCATAGTGCAGCTCGTGCGCGCGCGCGAGGAGGCACGCGGTAATAGCGCGCAGACATATATATATAGAACGAGTCGAGGTGCACATGCACACATGCGCACACAGAAGCAGCTTTATGTATGTTATATGTGTGTACGAAGGCGCGCCTTTGCAATCGGGTCAACATTATAAACATGCAGTCGTGACACTTGATGCTTTTTGTGTGTCTGTGAGAGAGCTTGTCTGTCTCTCGGTGCATATACGTACCTACACCCGTGTACGTGTGCGAGCATATCCGTGTGCGCGTTCATAGGTATTATTATTACTCGAGTAGGATGTACAACGCGGCCGGGCCTATATGCAGCGGCGGCAGCAGCAGCAGCAGCAGCAGCACAGACTCGAGGTTCGGTATATGGAACTTGAGTTGAGCTTTGTATTATGCGTGCACGTATGCAGTACAACGCGTTTCGACTCCGGTAATGAGAATTGAAGGTCTCTCGGCTCGCTCGACGTTGTCGCTCGTATGTGGGCGCTCGACGTATATATACGTGTACAGGACTTTTCGACGGTAATTATATATTTCCAGGTTCTCAGGTGCATGCGCGCGCGCGCGCGCGAATCAAGAAGGTCGATATTCGTTTTCCTATACGCCGGGTTGGGTGTTGTTTTATTTTTTTTTCATCTTTTTCGTCTCAACTGCGTCTCGGCTTCCATACACGTATTATATTTACGAATCAGCCTCGTGCAATTTATATATTACATATAGCAGCGCAGTGGTTTACAGCGTCGATGCAATTTTTCGCCACGGATTCCGATCGTGGAGCGCGGCGAGCAAAAAACAAAACGAAGGGGGCAGAGAAGAAATGCAACACTCGTCGTGTACCCTCACCGCGGAGAGTCATTACATAGTGTTCGCGAAGTATAGTAACGCGAATGTTCCAACACCTGCGCGCGAGAATCCGAGAGATCTTTCGCGCTGCTGACTCGTGCCGAACGTGCAGCACACTCGCAAAAGTATATTATAGAGAGAGGAGCAACAAACCTATTATAAAGCCCAGCTCGCTCGCCTTGTACGGGCTTCAAATGTATCGTGCGCGCCTGTGTATGGTGCACATTACCCCTCGCGAGAGAGAGAGACTTTCCTCGCTGCGCGATGAGTAAACGATAATGTACCTGCATTTGAATGCTGATTATGTATACATATGCACGTGCAGGTATGTGTGTGTGTACAATGCACGAAGACTGCGAGATGTACTTAAACGTATGTACGTATATAAATGTATATTGGCAGCATCCTCGCGCGAGGAAATGGAGCTGCCACGCGGTAATTGCCGAGGGAAAGTATTGTATGATTGACCGAACCTTCGATGCCAGACAGCGTACAAATGTAATATCGTTCGAAGGAAACCACATCTAACCTGAACAATTATTAATATTACTATATATTTAAAAAAAAACGTTGTTCCCAAATTTGAAACGTTGTCCTCAAAATGAAAATGGTTATTTTATACCCAACGAAAAATTCTTTTCTACTTGTGAGTTGACAATACTCCATCTCTTGATGAAATGAAAAATCTCACGATTAAATATGACACCATCGCTATATAAAGACATTATACAAAGGAATGAGCGATGAGTAGCAATCCCACGTGCGACTAAATTAATGCCGATCTTAATCTTCCCTAGATCTTATGAATCTTAAAATATTCATAAAGTTATAGTACTTAAGAAATGAGTATGGAAGTATGAAAAGTCGTAATACTCTCTGAATATTATTTTTCGCTATTCTCTTATTTATATTTCGACCGTCTGCCGCAAGGTGGCGAGAGTGAAAAAATTGTAAACACACGATCAAAACAGATGAATTAGGTAGATATTAAGCTATTGGGTTTGAATGATTTAAGTCCGCATTTATTGCAGGCGTGTGTTTTTTCAATCTATTTCCACTCTGGAATATACAAAGTAAGATCCTGGTATACTTTGAGTCTTTCTATAATGAGCGAGTTCTCAGTCAAACTTTTTCTAATGATCCAGGTAGAACCAATATGAGCTTGTTGATTCCATCAGCAGAGGGAGTATTGTAAACTCGCAAGTGGCAAACGAATTTTCGTCGATTATATACACAAAAGTCACGCTTTTCTAACTAGTTCAGCTCATAATTTCAGTTAGTAATGCTTTAATAAATAACTGCGTCAACAAGTAAAAGCTGTCCGATCATAAGCGAGAGAGAGAAAAAGAGAGGAAAAATATCACAATTTTACGGGAGAATTATCACGAATGTAACACAGAGCTGCATCGGTATAAAAGAAATAACGACTCGTTACGTCACAACGAAAAAAGAAACATCGGCCATTCGATGAACGGTGAAATCGTCTTTCTTTTACGACTTTACTCACGCGCGAAATATTATGAAAATCGTTTCATCACGTCGATGCTGAACCGCGCCTGGAAAAATTGCTACAAAAAGTAATACCGATCCGTAGCGCTTCTCGCAAAAGTTGGGACAAAAATGAAGATCAATTGGCCGCGCGCAGCACGAACGCTAATTGTCAGCGCGCGCTAATTTCTCTCTCTCTCTCTCTCCAAACTTCGATTGCATAAAGCTCATTAACGAGGAAGACACCTCGAGGGACGTGAGGCTGTCTCTCTCTCTCGCGCGCGGGTGTGTAACGTATAATAAGCCGCGCGTAGTGCACATACCCACGCGAACGCGTATGCAGACGAACGTATAATACGTACTTTTGTGCACGCCATTGAAATTTCTATTCCTCGGAGCAATATCCCACAGAGCTCTCAGCGGAGACTTTTGGCGCGCACGGCAGAAAATAAACGCAATTATCGCAAGAGAGCGAGCTAACGTTATTATTATATTCCCAAATCGCGCGGATGGCAGCAATCGGCGCAGCATATGCATTTTGCGCGCTGTCCTCTCCGCGCGATAATTTTCGAGGAAAATATTAATCACGCGCGCATTTACACACACACACACACACGCGAAAGGCCTATATTTTCAAAACGCGAAAGTGCAAAATGATAAATCGATCAACTTTCAAATGCTACACGCGCGCTTGGCTAAGGTAACTCCAACGGTCTCTAAGTGTTGCTGTACAAATCCTCATTATGTCACATCCACATCCGCTCGCGCCGCAAGTTTCACCTTCTAAACCAGATGTGTGTGCGCGCTATGTTCCTATAGGCTATACGCTCAATGCACACGGCGTCTCTTTAAACGATGCAGTATGTGTGTGTGTAAGTGTCTATGCAAGTCGCTTATCTGGTTACAAAAGCCACGACTCGTTTGGATTTTCAACTTTTGCTCGGCTCGCGAGTCGCGACGCATATATTCCGTATATAGATCCGCTGCATTATATACGCGCGCAGCCTGTGTTACAACGCAGCGCACAGTAATAAAAGTAGTCGTAGTACATGTCACTCCTGTTTGCTCCGAAGGCTGTTATTATTATTTATAAAAGTATATCAGTCCTGTGTAGGAGCGACGTCGTGCTGTACGAAACACGCAGCGTCCAAAGTTCCCGCCCGCATTTTATTTGCTATTTTTTTTCGGTGCACACCGAAATCACGACTTTGTCGTGCAGCGTTTTAATAGACACCCAAAAACTCTCCCGTATATAGATACACTTTCTGCTCCGCTAATACTGTTGTTGTTGTTGTTGTTGTTGTTGTTGCGAGATGTTAATTGAATGCACGGAGGAACGCTCGAAATACGCCCGGCAGGTATATTATACACGAGAGCGAGCGAGAGTAAGAATTCGAACGTTTATTAGCTTTTGAGCGCGCGGAGTCTTGAGAAATAAATTGGCGCGCATCTGGGGTAAGACGTATGCGCGCGGGCAAAAACTGTTAATTATACAGAAATCACGGGATGGATGAATTATATTTTAACAATATATATATAATAATACCCGTGTATAACAGCCACCTGTTGAGTAAATATCTTCTGAATTACGAGCCTGTGTATACGTATGTATCGTTGTACCATCCGTATCAAATGTTAAAAGCTTACGTAAAGTCATTATAGTTACATAAATATTATATGCTTTTGTGCGGAGTATACGGAGCAGCAGAGGGCGCCCGCAAACGACGGTAAATTTGCATGTTGCAAGCTTTGCATTATTACCAATAACGTATCGAAATTCAAGCGGCACCGAATCGCGCTTAAAATATAATACGTTATGTTCACCTCTCGCGCTGCGCCGACTGTATACAAAGTAAACCTCATGCGCATAAGTGCCTCTCTCTCTCTCGGTACGTATAGGTATATATACATAAACTCCAGCGCTGCTTCGAGCATCCGAACTTTAACAACGAAATGATATATTTTCACTGCTCGTGGCAGCTCGCTCGGCGCTTTGGGGGAAAATTCGGAAGAAAATAAAAACGTAACGCATATAGACGCACATAAGGAGACTTTCTATGCGCTGCACGGATCGGTATCCGGTGAAATGATGGAGGCTCGCGAACGCGAACGAACCGTTTTTGATGTAATGAATGCGTACATATGTGCTGCGAGTGGTGCTCGCACGCAGTGCGTAAAGAGCACCTATCGACACTTTCTTTTCTCTTCGCACATTTATGTACGCGATGCGCGTGGTTGGAAAATAATGATAAACGATCTAAGTCCTAGGGGGTCATCCCACGTCCCCGAGTCACGACGCGGTGACAGCTTTTGAATGCTGCACGCGTATAAAGCGCCTGGAGAACGCAAGATGAATGGACACTTACTTTTGTTGTGTGTTGTGTACGCGTGTGTTATACCTTCACGTTGGGTGCCATATTTACCGCGTGAAAGTCGATGGATGGCTCGTTTTTTTCTCTTTCTTTTTTCTCCCTAATTGTCCCGATAAGATCGCGAGAAAAGTTATTATTATGGCATCGATGCAGCAGCGTAGAGTGACATTGACAAACTCGAGCGGAGAACGTATGTCGATGAATTTTTTCGTCGTCCTCGATCTCCTTCTGCACGCGTATAATTGACGTTAATTTTTGTTTTCGTTGTATTAATTTTTGCACCCTTTTTTCTGGCTCGCAGTTGTGCGCTTGCGGCATGCTCGGCGCCGGCCTCTGGATGCGATTGAACTATCCGTACGAGCACGGCTACGGCACCCTCGTGCCTCAGTATCCCTACGCCTCGTCGGACATCGTCGTGCTGGCCATCGGCTGTCTCACGTTCCTCGTCGCCTTCTTCGGCTGCTGCGGCGCCTGGTTCCAGTCCCGATGTCTCCTGATCACGGTTTGTTGGCTTTGCTTTGGCTTCAACGAAGCATTATAATGGTCTAAAAAAATTTTTTTTTTACTTCTCATTTTCTCTTTCTTTTTGCTCGTCGACGCAGTACTTCAGTCTCGTCATACTGGTATTCCTGGCGGAATTCATGCTCGGCTCGCTGGCCTTCATCTTCAAGGATCAAGTGGGCATCACGATGAAGGAGCAGCTCTACAACGGCATTCAAGAGCACTACAGCGACGAAAACGTCCACGAGAGCGGCACTTTCGCTAATTTCTGGGATTACATACAATCGACCGTAAGCTTCTCGACCACTTTTCTCGTACCTGCGCGTGTACATTCACCATAATATATATTCCACAATTGACAGCAAACGAGCGAGGGCATCGACGAATAAAATTATATTTACGGCCGCTGACGGAGCTTTTTAAAGTGTATAGAAAACGTTCGACTCGAGTGCGCGCACTCGCGTTCGTATATTTAAACGAAGGCAAATATATATAATATATTTTGCTGAATTTATATTTCTATATACACATAACGCGCGAACTCGAGAGATATGCAACGCGGAGAGCAAAAAATTTACGAACCATCGGGTGTGCATTTACGTCGTTTTATATGTATGCAGTGCTTTGGGACGAGCTTTCTCTTAAATGCACTTGTGGGTATATAAAACTATGTATAATAAAATATCGTTACACATTGACGCGTGTACGGCGCGCCGCGTGCGGCGGCGCATTGTTTGCGCGGCGCGCCATTGCCACAAGTGCTCTCTATATTACAACAATGTCAGATGAATAAAAAAGTCATAGAAAACGGTATCTCTCTCTCTCGCGAGCGCGCGCGGCAAGAGACTTGGAGTGCTGCGCGCGGCCTATATGTGTGTAGCAGCGGCGCGGTATTATAATCTCCTATGGCGCGCGTCGAACACGAGCTAAGCGCTCCTATAGGCTGCTGCAGGTTTTTTTGCTGGCGAGATGTTATCGCGCTTTCTTCGCGAGTAAGCTTGCGCTTTTCTCTCTCTCTCGGCGGGTTGTATTAGCTTATACATCGATGTATACGGTCACGAAATCGCGTATAGCACTTTTATTCGTGCCGGCAGCGCAGCTCCTTTTTCGGGCCTATATACGCTCGACGTGCGCGCGCCGGTTATAAAAGGATCTCGACGCGATCGATGGCGCGGTTCTTGTCTTACAAGCAAAATCGACATTTTTCAAATATTTACACATACACACACACATCTATGCATTTCTTGTATACTAATTGCTGTCTTTATTTCTCTCTCCCTGCCTGCCATGCTTCCGGCCGTCGACCGACTTGCTGCAAAACGAAAAAAAAAAAACCACAAACCAACGCGAAAACCAGTTCCAATGCTGCGGAGTCGACAAGTACAACGACTGGTACAACATCAAGGCATGGCCGCGCGAGGAGCGCGTGCCCGACTCGTGCTGCCGGGTGCGCGAGCGCTACTGCGGCAAGCAGTACGAGAACGACGATCGCCAGCTCAACTGGTATCAGGACGGCTGCTCTGCGGCCATACAGATGTGGCTGGTGCAGCGCCTGCACTTCGTCGGCAGCGTCGGCTTGGCCATCGGCTTCGTCCAGCTGTTCGGCCTCATCGCCAGCATGATACTCTTCTGCACGGTCAGGCACAAGCGATCAACCCACACGTACAAAAGCTACGACACAACGACGACATAAAAAAGCAAAAAAATTGACGATCGCATGCCTCTATAACTATGAATTTGTTTTTTTTTTTTTACATCATCCAATCTTCATAGTTTTAATTTTTGAATTATCATTATGAATTATTATTATTATTATTATTTATTATTTCGTCACTTTTATCGAGAGCAAAATAATTAAACGACACTCGCGTGGGCAGAAACACGTACATAGCATAATATGATATTACACGCATACATAAAAAAAAATAAACGCACATTTATACGTTTTTTAAACATGCGAGTGGCATACATATTATATTTAATGATGCGTGGATAAATGTTGATAAACCCCTTTTTAAATGTTCGAGCTTATAACGTGTAAGTTTAATTGACTCTATGTGTATGTGTATGCCCTGCAGCTCCGAGAGAGACGAGCATCAGGAAACGAGGTAAAGCTTTGCCGATTCTGGATGAGGAATACCGATTAAGTTGATGATGATGATGATGATGATGACGGCGGCGTTTGGCGGATGTAACGTCGAGAGGATCAAGCGGATGAATGATTAGAACAAAACGAAAGTACTATATGTAGCCATAAAATCCTCGCTCTAATCTCTCTCAGACCTGTGCTTTCGACGATGCGAGGCGATTCGTGAAGTGCTTTATATAGACAATGACAAAAATCGGCACGATTCGAGTCTCGAGGCGAGCGCAAATTTTTCTCTATAATTTTTCGCATCTTGTGCACGCACGATTATTAATTTTTACGCACAATTTTCATTTCATTATGTGGTAACGAGCTGCTAAATACATTTGTTCATGCGTAGAACTGATCAAAGATTTGTAAATAACAAACGAATTCGTATGTAAGTTAAGAAAATAAATTCAAAATTGTTTTACAATTACGCACCTTACAATCTTTGATCTAGTGTGCCAAAAAAGGAAGATGATGAAAAATTTTGACATGAAAGGTGTGTGTGTATGCGTGAATGTGTGTGAATGAACCTCTGTGAGTGTGATGGTATTTGACAGTATTCAATATGGCAATTGTAAGCCGAAAGCGAGTATAGACATTTTCATTCATGTGAATACACCGCAGTGGACAGATTAAAATAATAGCAATAATAACATTTATATTTGTGATAAACTACACATTACACGATCTTCTTTTTTTTCTTCGTTGATCTAAAATTTTTTGACACTATCTTCGATTCATTGCCTCACTGTGTGAAAAAAGCAACGATTACACGCGCACTCGCAAAAATATTTCTTTACAGAGCTTATACAATGCGACAAATTTGTCATCATTCGTATCTTTTGATGTAGTGCCATGTGAATGCCGAAAGAAAAAAGATATCACCGAAAAAGGCTCTTTTGTTTTCTTTTCTAACTGTAAGACCGAGTGAATACTTTGAGTGCGCAACAAGAGCTTTCTTTATAAATATTAAAATATACGTAGAGTAAGACGCCTAATTTAAGACGATGGAAGTAATAATACATTTATCGTTACGACTATATTTACAGGACTAAAATTAATAGAAATTCTGGACATTACTGCTGCTTTGTAGAAGACATAAAAAGTTAGTGATTAGTCAAGAAGTGCCCCGAAGATTGTATTTATCAACATGGAAATATATGAACGTATATTTTATAACACGTTGACTATTATTTATATGAAATTTGGAAAGAAGTATATTCTCGTATTTGTACAGTAGTTGCAAACGTATATAACGTAACAATTTTTTTCTATAGAAGACTGTCTATCTCGATGGTTGTAATTTTCACATTAAAAACTTTAAAAGAGTTATATTGTAATGCGTTTTACAAATTATATAGCTTTTACTTGTTTTCTGTATGCCAATTTTTCATAAAAATCAAATCCGAATAAAAACTTTCAAATTGTATAGTGTATTATAGAATATAAAAAAAGAAATGTATGTAATAAGCAAAGGATAATCGATGGCAACTTCAAAACAGGTAGTTTAATGCTACTCGCGTGTACAATTTGCGGACACGCGAACTAGCATTATAACGAACGATAGATTGTACAGATCGAGAGGAAAGAAGAATAATAAAGAAATATTTATAATAAGCATTGGCGCTCGCGTCAATCACAATGTATAATTCCTACTTTGTCAATTCACACAAATTATATTGCTACAACGCAAAGAAACAGAAGAGGAAGAAACATTACCTATACACGAACGACACTTTATAATAGATAGGTAAATGACTTTTCTGTTATAACGTCGAGAAAAATATTTTTTAATACGCGTGGTAGTATTTGCAATCTTGCTGAATTACTCGTCTTTGTTTTGAATTTTTGAAAGATCAGATGTATAAATGTTGGTCAATTATTGAGAAATTGAATCATTTCTTTCTAAATAATACGAGTTTATATTATTACAACTACGAATTTTTCTACATACACTTTATACACAAAAATTTAGCAGCGATGTTTCTTATAACTTATAGGTAATTATATTTACATGAATTCCATACAATTAAATATCTAAAAATGTAATTAATAATAAATAACAGAAATTCGTTCCAAACTGTCTTTTGATTTTGTCATTAGATATATCACTGTAAACCAACCAGTCTTGATCCAATTTGATTAAGCGCCTCGGTTATGGTCCTGGATGTATTTTTGGCGGCGTTAACGGGAAACTGAAATTTTTACAAAAACAAAGAATTCAGTCAATGACGCTCGTGCGTGTTCAATAATAAACTGGGTAAAATGCAAAACATTTTGCCCGAAACCACCGACGAGACATATTTATTATACGCTTATAATTTTAAATCGAAAACGCGTTGTGACGCAAATGATAAAATATGGGTTTACAGGTGAAATTGAGAAAAAAAAAGTTTTATTTTCGCGAAGTCACAGCAAACTTGCATAATCAAAGCAGCATTATCGTTTCGCCACATTGGGCCAATATCGACGAATCGTATTCATTCAAAACTCTTAGGATTAAATGTCTGACCTTGCACCTATTTAAAAATAGACGTTAAGAAAATATAAAGAAACAAAACGCACAATAAGATGTCGCAATCTTGATGCGTGCGTTATTCGCAATTGTAAAGGCAAAAAAAGTGTCAATGTGCGCGTGGTGCGGCGGTGCGTCAGTGATCTCATCAACGAAAACCTACAATCAACCTCATTTTTTTGTCACCACTGGCGTCACATATCGGTCTTAACAAACATCAACGGTTTTTTCTTCTTCTTTCATTCTTTCAGCATAGACTCCAATACATATATCCGAGGTCTCGCGATAAAAAAAAAACCAAACCGCAATATACGCAGATGATGCTCCGCAGAAGAAGAAAAAAAATCATCATCCACTCACTTCGAGCACGGCATTGAAGATGTTGGTCAATCCCTCGACACCGGTGACTAGCGCTCGGCCCACGCCGATGAACCTGTCGCCGTTGTTGCCGTACTTCTCCTCCTCCTGGATGTTGTCGATGATCGGCTTGGGCTTGAGGACGTTGTCCAGCAGACCGCCGATGTCGCTCTTGCGTCGCTCGAGTATCGCCTGGTCCTTCTCGTTCTCCAGCCTGACGGTCTCGCGGGTCCTCGGGGGCAGGGCGTTGGCGAACGGCAGCCTCTCGTACGACTGGAGCATGCGTCGGCCGCGGGCCAGGGCGTCGTTGGCCGCACCGACGGCCCCGGCGATGTTGTTGCGCGTCTCGCTCATGAATTCCTGTAACTTGTGGGAATGTTTTTTGCTGTAATTATGTGTCGTTGGTTACGTTTGTTTAGAGAAATTATTTTAATAAACACACTATGATATATTTGAAGAACTAGAAGAAGAAGAATTGAATTAAACGAAAGTACATACATATAGATTCGCAAATTAATTACACTATAGTACAATTTTGTCGGTGTATTTTTTACAGTACATATAGGATCAATTATACACTTTATAATACAATATACATATTCAATTAGTATTTAAAAATATTCATTAGCACTTGGAGAGCGAAGGAAAATATTTGAATTGAATGTTTTATCGGTATTATACATCGTAGAGAACTTGAGTTTTGCTCTGAAGGCTCTCTCGTATGACCCGCACCAATTCAAATTTTAATGATGTGATTCAATGGAATTTTGTTAGTGGATTATGTATTAATAAGCCGCAGAAGAGTGTGGATTACGCTACGCAAATTCGCGATTATTATGGATATACCGTTTATTCAGGTGATACACCTTGCAAAGTGGGTTTTGCATCGGAAGATCGAATAACAGAATATTTTAATGTATCGGCCGTCACCTCCAGATTAATTCCCCCAAACAAGCAGGTAAATATACACACGGTTCGAGAGCAGAAGCAAATGATTTTATAATTATTCAGCGCTCGTTGCAAAACTTTTTATTGCGAGTAAAGATGTCGAGATATGTGATAAAAAAAAGTAAAACTTCCATGCACAAAATCACGTATGGGCGTATGTAATAACTTTACTCAAGGCAAAAGCTTGTTTTTTTGATTATTGTAAAGCAACTTTTACAAATTTATCATGCAAACGATGTGGTTCGGAGCTATACATGCCTTGGAAAACAATTTATTATGACGAAGTTTACGTTATGTATAATTTTTCAAATCACGATTCTATGTGAGTCTATATGTGTGACGTACCCAATATTTTTTATTTTCTATACAAAAATATATATCACTGTGACATATCCGTGCGAGCTGCTGCACTCTCACAATATGATCTACAATTTAAAAAAGGACAGAAAAATATCGATAATTAGATCATTATAATATAGCGATATGCGAGTAGTATAATGCACTTATTAGAGTAACAAAATGTATAACACTGAAAGTAGAGCAGAGTAGAGAAAGAAAGAATTATAAAGCCAGAAAGTAGGACTGAATGTCAAAAAAAAAAAAAAAAATAGGTACGATTCTTCGCGACCTTTCTGACAGTCACGTTAGATCGTTTCAGTCCTCATTTCTTTATTTTAAGCACTGCCAAGCATCCATTTGGAAGATTGAATTTTTTTTTATACGGCTAGAAAAAAAACAAGGACAATAATAAGAGTTGAGCAAAAACAAAACACAAGTAATTAAGAAGAGGAGAATAAAAACAATATAGCAATACGAAAGCGACACTTGTTTTTGTTGGCGAAGTTTTTTTTTCTTTGTATCAAACAATTCAATTACCTCCATTCGGTCGGCTAAGATGTTTCGTGCTATCGCGACAGAATTAACTAATCGCCCTCTGCCGAACCTTATCGAGTCTGCCATCTCATCAAACCATGCCTACACAAAACGTCAATAATTAATTTTCACACTCGGAAAAATCTGCGTCTATATCGAAAGCAAATTTTTTTCTTGATCGAGAATTTCCGCTGCAGTGTCCAACTGGTCGCCAATTATAGAAAGAAATTATGAAACAGCGGCAGCAATTCGGCAATACCATTGTACAGCTGGCTCCTCGCCGATTACGCTACAGGAGATTCCTGCGTGCCTGAACAATGACTGTGGTGAATAAGAATAAGAATAAAAAAATTCGTCCATTACGAAATTTCCCTTCAAGGCTTCAGGATACCTTGCGCTCGTTCGCTCCTGCTGTGGTGCTATTGCGAATTATATAGGCTTAAGAAGCCGCATGCATAAAATTAAAGTTAGAGATTTATTTTGTTTTATCTGGGTTGAGATGAACCATAATGCTTTATTCTATCTGGATCTGGTAAAAAATGATAACCCTGAAATTTTTATATTATAATAATTATGGTATAGATGAAAACGTGCGATGATTTGTTAATATCTGATGTAGTTTTCTAGTTCACTCTGCGGTACGCGATATACCGCAGATTGACTCGATTCCGTTTTTTTAAAAAGCTCGAATGTAAATGTCAAATGATCGGATGCACTTTCATTTTGTCTCGATTCGTGCGAATTACGTAAAATCGTGTAAAACAGAAGAGAAAAAACATTTACCATTCCATTTTGAAACCTTCCTCCGGTTCGGGCCTGTGGATCTTCTTCTACTTGCGGCGACCCGGCCAGATCCTTCAGCGAAGCGTCCTGCAAGCCCGCGTCCAGTGCCACGACCGTTGGGACCGGCGTTTCCTCGGCCACGGGTTTACCGCTCACCAACTGGCTGGCGAACGTCAGCATCAGCGCGACGCCCAATATTCGCACCGAATGTGTCCTCATGTTTTCTGGGCAGATCGATATTATTTGTGAGAATAAAAAAAAAATTAAAAAAAAAAAAAAAGAGAAGAGCGAAAAGAAGAGATTTTCGCGCGGACGAGACTCCAGCTGCTTGGTATCGCTATGATATACGCACCCGCACTCGTATATTGTTGTAAACACACTGTATATAGCTCGGGACACCCAGAGGCCCCGGAGTCTCTCTTTCTCTCTCTCTCTGTCGAGCTCTCCTCCGTCTCTCTCTCTCTCTCCGCGAAGAAAGAGTGAGAGAACCTTGACGTTATATTGCGACAGATATATCTTTTAGCTCGCGTGCTTGGCTCGGCGCGCTGGACACTTTCGACGCGGGCACTCTGGCGCTGGACGCACACGATACGCGCGCGCGCGCGCGACTCTGTAACTGTGCGCGCCTAGCTAAAAAAAATACGCACACACTCGTGTGTATATGATAGAGCTTGTCAAGTGGTCGCTTTTTAAGTGATACAGCTTCAGGAAGTATAACATTACCTTATACAAACACACACTCACTCATATCTCTCATAAATCGAGTACATTATACGCACACAGACGAGACGCAGTCGATGATGGTAAAATTGTTAACTTAATATTATACGCGTGCCGCGCCGCGCTTGGTCCCGCCGCGCTCTATGGCTCGTATACACCGTGAAAGTCCCGGTACTGGTTTTTGCGCTCGTTAAAGTATTTTTTGCGTTTTTTTTTCGCACGGAATAATCTAGATTGAGGAATTTTAAGCGCGAGACTCCAAAAAATCTCGCGAGCCAAGCCAATTTAGAAAACGTCGGAATCACAGATATATCGATCGATCGCGAAGATTCGATTTGAGTTTTGTGGTCGTGGGATACGAGATGCTGCGCGGTATTGAACTTGATAAGATTTTTGTCAATTCGAATTGTTTACTTGTTTATGAAGGTTGTGTGTAATTAATTTGCACGCAAGACAAATTTAAAAAAAAATTACCCAAAACACGTGCAATATTCAATATATAATTTAAAAAATTGTAAATATTATTTTACAAAACTCACTTCCAATTGCAACTTTCACTTTTTCTCTGTCTTTCTCTCTCTATCTTGGCGTCGAGCGCACTCGAATCACAAACGATATCCCTGCACCATCCGATACACTACATACACAGACACTCGCGCGTGAAACAAAAGTGTTTCAAAACTCGTAGGGCAAAAAAATAAAGAGTGCACGACGTGTGTTACTTGTTACAAGGAGAGGCTCGTGAAGCAGCAAACTGAGCGCATCGCAGCTCGACGCGCGCGACCCGACAAAATTGGTGTTCATACACGAGATAGTGTCGCGCGCGCGCCCGGAGAGTTTATACAGTTTAAAAAGCTGTCAATTCCATCCACACTTCTTACGAAACCGCACAACGAGCGTATCTCGCAAAAATGGCTTTCTCTTTGGACAGGAGCGTCGTGCGCGAGATACGCTTTGAGATGTATACACACGTTATAGTAATATGTGTATAGACAAGCGGAGAACGTTTGACGAGAAGCGGCTTCTGGAATTTGCAATTTTCTCGATTGATTTTCGCGACTGAGTTCTTTCTTTGTTGTCGGATCGATTTAAAGTTGATAGAAATCGAAGAATGCAAACCACTTTGATGTTGGAGCTTGTGGTCGCTTCGAGGTATATAGAGCTACAATTTTTTTAGCTACCTAGATGCGGTTAGTAGCTTATTAACTACACGTGGATTGTAATGCTGCAGGTGTTTATTATTTTTGTTCAATAAAGATTCTCTCGAGTGTAAAACATTGTTGTTTGATTACATTGTCAAGAGGGGAGTGAATAGTTTAACAAGCTTCTTGGTAGAAATGCTTAACATTTTATCACTGGCTTTTTTACCGACAAAAAAGTTTCCCAGACATAAAAGAGCCAACAGAACGGAACGTATAGCAAGCAATATTTTTCATCAACATTGTATGACGATATGTTACTTCATAATTTTTTTTTCAAATGGATAACCATTTCTTACTCTTGTCCTTCAAGTGCACTGAATTTGTTCTACCATACAATTCAATAGAAGTCAATGCAAGATCAGATGAAGTGGATAGGCCGCTTTGACTTATACAATTAAGTTTACTTTGCCGCTTGCAAGTTTGCGGATAAAAGTACTCGCCATCTAGTGGTTAAAGTTGTAAAGTAGTAATATAGTCGAGTAGAGAGGCTTAATATAGTATTCACAATTTAAAATGGTTGAAATGGTATACATTTTTGAAACAATTAAATAATCATTTACGTGTCACTTAAAATGTGCATAATATTTATGATTTAATGAAAATCAAAAATCTCCAAAAACATGCCAATTACTGGGAATACATTTTAAAAAATTTCAAATAAGTGATTGTTGAGAATTTTTACCAGAGTTAATAATGATGGTTGTTAAACAATGTAAAAAACTAAATCATTAGCATCTTTCAGTTCATTTTTTATGCACATACATTTTTCATAAAATGTCTGAATGGATTTTAAGTTAGTTGCAATCCTATATTATCGACACTTGATGGATAAAATAATTTTTATTTTATTGTTATTCGAGTTCACTGAATAAGAAATCATTGTTTCTTTTTAAAATTAAAAATTAAAATACTTTTTTCGAGATCATAAAATGAGAACCATTTAAAATTATCGTTGCTCTAAAAGCTTACCGCAAAATATTGACTTTGCAATAAAATTGTGAACAAATACTCAATGATACAATCGTATTCTATATTTATACAAAAAATGATTAAATTCATTCGACCTACAAATAAGCGATATTTTGATCATTTATTTTGAGAGTCGAGAATTGAACATTTTCAACAAGTAGTATTAGTAAAAACATGGTCAGGCATGCGATACCGAGATTTTGTACTGCACAATTAACTTTTTTGAAAATATATTGTATGAAAGGACACAAAAAATTTTGATGATATGCAACTGTAATCGATGTAAAGTGAAAATAATAAAAACGACAAGTCTTATAGTAATTATTCATCTTCCACGTTTATTACGAAATCTTACTACAAACACGTGAAAAATATTAACGCTAAGAGTACAATAGGAAATTGCCATGAGTCAAAATTAAAATACGAATCCTCTTACATGCGACGCATATAAAAGTCCACTCATTGTCATTCAATTCAAATATCACAATCGCCGATTCAAACTCGTGCGCACACTTATTTTCACGAATCAACAACAAAGCTACAGCGTATTACAATTTTGTTTCTCTTTTCCTTCTTTTCTTCATTTTGTTGTAATCTTCTCCAGCCTTGGAACGTGATGAAAATTCGAATGTCTTCATTACATTATACAATATTGCGGAATATTTGATTTAGCATATCGATATATTTTTATTGTACACAATACATTATTATGTAAAGCTAATCGCGAGTAACGTATCGCGCGGCGATGAGTCGATTTCGATAATTACTGATTTCTATCGAGGAAAAATTATAATAAAAATAGGTTATTTTCTTTGTTGCCATAGCGCCGCGAGAAGAGAGCTGCTAATCCGCGCAGAGATAGATTGATTCCTCACTTCTTGCCGACGTGATTCTTCAAGAGCTTGTTCACGGCATTCAGCGCCGAGATTGGAATCTGAAAAAGGATAGAAAAGTCTCGCATTACAAACGTCGATCAAGCTGCCACGATTAATTGTCTGCGGTTAATACGGCCTAATCGTCGGCTTGTACAATAAGACACAATTACTCACGTTGAAAATGTCATCGAACAGCGTCGACCTGTGCTTGGGTCGGCCGGTGTCTTGAATCGCCTCGTCATTAGATGCGCTGGCGGTAGCCCTGGAATAAATGCCCGACGTCTGCCTACCTCCGCTGTTTTTTTCTTTGATACTATTATTACTACTATTGTTGATGTTGGTGGTGCTGCTGCCGCTACTGCTACTGCTGCTGCCAGCACTGCTACTCGTCACTGCTTGTTCAGATATAGCATTACTGTCGGTGGTCGTGGGCTCAGCCGTAGTCTGGCCCGCGGCCGCGATACGCTCCTGGACTCGTTTTTCAAAGTACCAACGAGCTGGATGCGATTTTTTCAAGGCCTCGTCGTCCTCCTCCGAGGCGTCTGCGCAAAGAGAGAGAAAAAGAAAACCGCCCCCGAAAGTCTATTGATAATGTCTGTCTTTGTGTGCTTCGTATCAATTCATATAAAAATGACGATGCGACGATCGATGAGAATGAGGTGAAATGAATTATCGGTGCAAAGTTATGTCGTGTGAATGAATGAGCATGAATTCGATGAGAAAAAAGTTACCTCGGCTCATATTTTGTCAGTTTGTTTAGTCAAAACAACATAGTTTAGTCTACACTGTTAGAAGGATTTAAATTGAAATTAATGTAATAATTAATGGAGGAAGTTTTTTTTCTCTACGAGGATGAATTCAATTTCATTTAAAAATATTAATAGTCAAAATTTTGAATTATATTTAAAGAAGATTTAATTTTTGATTTATAAAATTATTTTCACTTTTCCTCTTGTAGATTTAGAAATGAAAGTACTCGCCATCTAATGGTGAATGTTGGGTTTGATCATAATTGAATTTGCATACAGTTGTTTATCGATTAATATAAAAACTAAATCAGAATTGACACATTAATTTTAATTTAAATAAAAAAAAATTACGGTAAATATAATTTAATATTAGTAACTTTAAGTTTAATGTCTGATTTTAGATTACATCTGCATTAAATGTATAAGGATTTTTTAAAGGTGTACAGTACGATTGTTAATATTACCTTATTATATATGTCACTGTTTTAATAGTATTATGAGTGCGTCAGTCGGTGCGTTTTTGCGATTTGCGTGTTTGTTAGGCAAAGCTGAAGAGTTAAAAAGCCTTTTTTTTACATCACGTTCTAATGGGTATGACTGAAAAGTAGAACTTTGAAAATGACCATTTGAAGAAAAAAATTATCCAAATGCATTCTGATGTGTTACAAAACTTTATATTTTCATGAGACTAATGTATATTATTCATGAATAAACATCAACTATAAAGCAAACTTTTTTTCAAAAATAAAAATTTTTCCGTAGGTATTCCTGGGTTGGAGATTTTGGAAATGGGCATCGGGATTCTTCAAAAATTAAAACCTAGAACGTAAATTTTGTCAACAATTTTGGATTCAATATGTTTGTTATGTGAATAAAGCTTGAAGGGTTTTTAAAAAAAGTTTGCGCGTTGAGCAATTGTTAATATCAAGCAAATTCAATAAATATGTGAAAAACATCTACTTTTCAGTTCTATTAAAATTATTATAGCCATGCAATAAAACTGCGATTTTGTAAAATCGTTATGAACCTCTATTCAAAGCCGCAGCCGTTGCTCCACTCGCCGCATATTGATCCTAAAACAAAATGAATCATTCGGTTCGTGAGGAATTCAATTTGTAACGATCCAGGGTAAAAGAAGGAAAAACTAGTTAAACGAGTATGTATGTCTGTACATGCTCTCTCGCGTTGACGCGTAGAAGACTCAGATGCATGTATAATTCTACATGCACTGGACACGAGCTCACCTGTTCCGAAACCTTTTTGGGTCTTGGAATTATCTGGACATTTTTGCCCTTAGTCTTGGACACCTCGATGCCGTTGGCTATCTGAGCTCGCGAGTAGATGTCACCGGTCGGCTTGGGTCCCGCCAACGAACCCGAGAGTCCAGCCTCGGCTGCCGGTCCGCTGCCGCCCAGTCCCGCTCGTGCATGAAGGCCGCCCTCTGCAACAAAAAAGTGTGTGTTTATGTTATCCATATCGTATATAAAAATATAACGCAATGTGATTTCTTGGGAACACGTGGTGTCGACTTAGCGCAAAATTTGCATCACATGGCTCTACAACACACGAAATGAATTTATTTCATTGCCTTATCGTGCGCTCGCGCGTGTGGCGCTTGCGTTATTACTTTTCGAGTGTGTATGGAAATTTTGCAATATTTTTTTTCCCCCAGGATAAATTTACGATCTGCATGAGATATATCGCGCTGACGAAATTACGTTCGTTCGTTATTTTTATCATATTTACTTGGTCCGTTCTCGAGACTTCCTCCGAGGCCGGCGCTGGCCGACGGTCCGTTCTCGATGCCGGCGCTGGCGTGCAGTCCTCCGTCGGCGGCTCTGCCCGTGAGCAGACCTCCGAGCCCGGCCTGGGCGTGATAGCCGCCGAAGTTCACGCGGATACCACCCTTGGTGAATTGAATGAACGGAAGCTGCGAATTGAAAAATGAAATTAGCATGTGTAACGAGGTTTAGATACGAGTACGTGCGATTAAGATCTTTCAACGAAATCGTGCGTAATATCTGCGCGTGTCAACAACGTTGAGTCAAAAACATATTTAAAAGCTAATCAGAAACCTCGTTAAATCTTACGAGTGCGAATTATAATTCTGCGTGTTTAAGCTTTTTCCGTTCGTATCTTGACCGAAAATCGATTAAATAACGATCGTTCGGTGCATAATGGTGCAGAAAAAATTCATTATCCAACAGCTGATTCGTTGCTTTTTTCTCTCTTCCATCTAACGATCTCGCAGTCG
This sequence comes from Trichogramma dendrolimi, assembly GCA_034770305.1. Lineage (NCBI taxonomy): Eukaryota > Metazoa > Arthropoda > Insecta > Hymenoptera > Trichogrammatidae > Trichogramma > Trichogramma dendrolimi. The sequence continues at coordinate 417,223 of JAPMIB010000114.1, read as the reverse complement.
TTGAAAGAGGGTAAAAAAAATCCTTCGCGAAATAGCTGAAACGCGTAACAAAAAAAAAGGAGGTAATTCCAACGGCTCCTAAACACGACTAATTTATTACGGATAATTTATCCAACTGTCTCGCTCGCTTTAATTCCGAGCAATTGGTGTGTAAGAGATCGTGCGCGCCGGGGCAATCATTTGATTTCATTAACTTTCGTGTCACACACGCTCGCACAGCACTCGGCGCAGTGCAGTGCTAAATAGCGTACCGCAAATATGTTGCTTGCAAAAATAGACTTCGACGCAGAGATAAAACTGAATAAAAAACGACCCGCGACGGTTCGACGTACCCGACCTACAGCAGGTCGTTAAGCGTTATTACAATTGCGCCTCACGGGCGAGTAAGTAGCAATCGAACCGCGAGGTCGAGCTGCTATGCGCGTCCACCGATACGAATGTATATTATTTACCAATAGCGTTAAAGAATCTCTTTTCACTCTCTATTTATGTATCCCCGATATTTGCGTCACATTCTCGCACCTATTACAATGATCATTACGCTCCGGTGGAATTAGAGCCGATTGATTTTCTGTGAGTCATGTAGGTTAACGTCGATAGATAGAAAAAAAATCTGAACGAAGATCGCGATTGAATTCAGACAGAGTGTAAACGGCATGTAACTTGTATCAGTATACACAAAAAAAATGTCGTATGAATCGTCCGTTACTGTCATGAACTTTGTGCAGAAAATTTTCCATGTCCTGTTGAGCAATGATAACGGTGTGATTCACGCGATATCTACTGTAACGGGGAATGCCTTGAAGAAGAGCCGACTACTCCAGCTTCGGTCGCTTACTCGTCGATGACACAATCCTTTACAGGATTCACTCGTATAGGGTCGTCGCTCGACGTGGATGCGCGTTGATTCGCTCGCACGCAAGTTCACAATTATACACTTTGTATCGTAATCGTACTTGAGGTACGACGAGCCGTGCAAGTTACTTTCCGCTAAGTTCAAATTCGCGCTCGCGCCTTAAAGCGTAAATTATAATTCCGCGTTACGCTACTTATTATTTGTAAAAACACGTATTCCTAATTTTTTTTTTCAAAACTTTGACTTATACAGTTGAGTTTTCCACTCGCGGATTTATAGATAAAGGTACTCGCCATCTAGTGGTAATTGCTGACTTATGTGTGATTGCATTTTTATTTACTGAAACCTTAATTTCCAACGAACATTACATGATTATCTGATTTTGCATTTATTTGATAATTAAATTTACGGGTTTTTTAACAATGTACTTTTACTTGTACGCGTATGTGTCCGATTTTTATGGATTAATGCAGGCTGGAATCTAACACGTTTGATAACTCTGACTATTAAAATGTTTCGAGGCTCCTGACGTTTAGCGCGATAGGTTGGCGGAAGGACTGAAAAAATTATAATTTTCTCCTCCTGTTACGTTGATATTATGAATTTGGCATTTGCGATCCTTTGACTACTCACAGCGTTGGAACGGCGTCCGAGAAAAACTTTCGAAATATGTATAATAAATTTTTTCCAAATGAAAAATTGAAAAACGACTCGGTGATTCTCGCATAATGCCGCGCCAGAGAAAGTAATGCGTAACAGCAATTACAGATCTTGTTCGGTAGATAGCGGGATAAATAAGGAACGCAGGGAAGGAGGGGGGCATCGTATATTTTCCGCTGGTGTCAAATTTTAGAGCTCTCGCGCGAAATTCTAATAACATCGTGTCAAGAGCCTCGTGCGTTACACGGTAAGTCACCGAGAGATGATGAATTTCGATTTCGAACTGCGCGTCGGAGCGTAAAAGCTGCGTGTCTCGCGTGGATGAAACACCCACACAACGACAGTGCACACGGAGCATATAGTGCATCGATTAAACTCACTGCACCGTGTACAAGCATGCAAATTGTAAAAAAGAAAATCCACATAGCTGACAACGACAATCGTGCACCGAGATCTCTTTCTCTCTCTCTCGGTCGACATGTGCTACGAACTTGTCTGGCATTTTATAGAGGGTGCCATTGAAAATTTCACTTCGTGTCCTCGACGAGGTACACATAAATGTGTGTGCACATATAGGAGTTTAGATGAAAGCTACATTACAATGACTACCATATGTATGACACGCGCTCGCGAGTGCATGTGCACACGTATGTAAACGAGAGCGTAGAGAAATCTCCGCAGCAGCAGCAGCAACAGCAACCTCGCATGCGATTATTATGCTACACATTCGTTAAATAGAACTATGTCATTGCAGCACTCGGTATAGTAGGCTGTATACATCATGTGCGTGTGCAACTACAGGCCGCGAGTGTCTTTACACGCGCAGGTATTCTGGTCCGCGGGGTTAAATTTATGATCGGTGCAAAACAAACGAAGTATAATAAAATATTATACCAATACGATATTTGCGACAGGTAGGTGCGCACGAGCGTAATAACTTCTGGCTCGGAAGGAAAATTCGAGGAAGTTGTTTTATGTACTGCATAGTTGAACGAACCCATTGCCCATGAGGCAGATCGTTTCCTTTGGATCAAATGCACTACGACAAAAGTTTATTGTCGACTATCCCGAGATAAGGATGTGTTGCTATTGTTTCTCCGCGGATCAGTGCGAGTTAACGCAAGCGAGTCATATACAATTTTAACGAGTTGCATTTTTTATCCGCGCCCATTCAGCGCGGACAATTATATAATATATAAAATATATGTGCCCAAAGATTTATTCGGATTAACGCGAGCCTACTTTTTCTCGTGCTGCTCGCGTGCCGCGCGTGTATTGCGCAGAAGACACTCGTTCAATATGCCGCGCACGCGTGAATAAATGATAAAGCAATCTCGCGCGCATTTTTCCCTTCGTATACACGCAGCATACTCGAGCGGAATGGAAAAAGCGAGAGCAAAGGTAAAAAAAAGAGAGAGAGACTGCATTCGCTCTCCGTGCGGAATAAATATAAAAAAAAGGATAACCTTGCGCTGCGGTATACGTACGTACTATAAATATATATATCGCAGCTCCTGCCTGGCCGCACTTGCGACAAAAAAACGACCCGAACGCGTCAGCAGCGCGGGTTTTTTCAAATACGCGTATGTTTAATACGTATACGTTCGCGTCGTCGTCGTCGTCAAACGAAAGTGCTACGCGCAACGATCCACGAGCTCGCGGGCGCGGATAATCTTAACAGCCCAAAAAAAAAGGACTCCAATCTGCACGCAGTGATCTCTCAAGGTGGACCGGAGCTCGTTTCGTATCGTAGCTCAATGCAGTTTGCACATTATTGTGCGCGTGCAAATTGTACATACGGCCGCTCAAAGGTGCAAGCTGCATATGGGCACAATCAAAAAATCGAACTGAGATATATTTTGTGCAAGAAAGTGACGGAATCTTGAGCAATTACTCAATGAAGATTCGTGCTCGGGGCTCTAATATGCACGTTAAAACGTGAAATTGCCCAGATTACAGGAAGATAATTCGTCGTTTTCTGGCTTTAGTTCTTCGGGCTAAGAAAATAAGGATATTATTATTTTTGAATTAGTTTAGGCGGCCCCCGTAGAGGCCTTCAAAAATTGCCTTAGCCGATGGTTTTTCACATCGTCTTGGCAGGTTTATTGGTAAAGTTTTCAACTAGCAATAATCGCACCTCGGTTGAACCTCATTGGTTACGATAATGCCCAAGCGCAAAGATGACGAAAGCTAGAAGCCCTTCGACTTATATGTACAGAGACTTATTTTTTCACTTTTTAATTTCAGCTCGCCATCTAGCGGTCAATTTGGAACAAATCTAGTCGATGGATGTCGTTTGAATATCGCACAGAATCTCGAGACAAGAATAATTTCTCATAATACTTGAAAATTATATCGATATTGCAAAAACAAACAAATTGTAAGATGATACGGTCGTGTAATTTTTAAGAGGTTATCAACACATGCTGAGTTAAATCCACCTAGTTGAAAATCATTCAACCGTGCCTTATCTTATACAATTATTTTTACATTGACACTTGCAGATTTGCAGATAAAGGCACTCGCCATCTAGTGGTGAAAGTTTCAAATTTTACAATTGTACTTGAAGTGGTCGAAAATTGGTAACAACTTTTTGAAACAACATCTTTAAGTCATTTGAAATTTCCTAACTGTAACATATTTGTAACATAAAAATTGGCAAAAAAAGTCAATTGACGATCATTTATTTTAAAACATTTTAAATCGTCATTTTCATGGTCATTAGCCCATTATTAATGTTTAGTATTTCTACTAGGGTATACAAGATTCTTATATTCAAGCACAGGTTGCTTGCTCCAATATCTACCCAAAATTTCTGAGAAAAAATAGCGAGTGGTTCCTATAGCGTCAAAACAATAATTTGACCCGACATCAATTCATTAGCTGCGATAATAAAACTCGTTCAAGCCGTTGCAGACACTGCAGTGAAAAATAAAATGATTTTTAAGATCACTGTAAAAAATTTACAAAGACGTCAACTTCTCTGGAGCGCTTTTATATTGACTCAAATTATGCAGCTAATCTTCTAAAAATATACACCATTCGCGCGCGTTAGAAAATACTTCACAATCTCCACGCGCGCTCAAACTATCGTTTCGTCGAATACATATAATATATCGTTGATGCGCGCGACTGGTCTTTTTGTCCGGAGCTAGACCGATGCGAGCTGCATCGATATATACCACACAGCTACTTTGCGAACGATTCAAGAATACATTTGTCGAATTTAATTGTCAAGCTCATAGCGCTGCGCACATGGCTCTCGCGTGTTTAGGCAGCTAATGCCAGGTTTGTTTACGACGAAGTATATGAACATTAACGTGCGGTTTGCATAATTACGCTCGCGGTGAGTAATAGTTTTTGACGAAAAGTAAGAAAAAAAAGACAACCACGCGTAATACTCAAAAAGTCGAGACATCATTAGTAAATCAGCCGCTGACCGCCACCGATTATTATCCGCTCCGAGACTCGAAGGAGTATAACAAAAAAATATTATGGTTCAACGTCAGTGCGCTGCGCGCGAGCGTTTCCGTGTATTACAGATCATGAATCAATTGCTTATTAGACGTACAGCAGCCGCTGCTGCTGCGCACATAATGAACGCAATGTAACAAATAATTATGAAGAGTAGAAGAAAAAAATGCCACTTCGCGGATGTATAATAAAACTTCGTTTCGTCGTTCGAAAAAGTCATTAAACGTCGAATACAAAATGTGTCGCAACGCGACTATCGAGCGCGTGGCTCTTATGGCAGAGATGCATTTTTGAATTACGGCTCCTTCGCCGCCACCGCCAGATTTTAATCCTACCGGTACAGGTTGAGCCTGTCTGGCTCTGCTATAAAACGCACGCGAGCCCGGTATGATCTCTCTTTGTCCGTTTTTCTCGTGTGCGTCATGGAATATATCATCATGGGCACAAAATGAAGACATCGAGTATCGCTGAGAGCGAGCGAGTGAGAGATAGAACCTGACTCAGAACTATAATCGCAGCGATCCACATGAATAATTGATTCGTCGGATATACGCGTGAATTTCCACGGAGGAGCTGGATTATTATTTTATGATTTGTCCGACACGCCTCGATGATCTACGCGCGATGTACGAGTGCGTCGACGTCGTTCGTTAGATATATTATCGCGAATAATAAAATCCCGAGCAAACCGCCAATAAATCCTATTTTAATCGGTACCCGCGTCTAACGAAATGTTTGCTTTGTATGTTTACGAGCTGTATTACAACTTTGTCTCGTGAAAATTCTCAATGCCACTCGTTGTTTAAATTTCGTATAATACATATGAAGTGCCAACGAGAGACAGAGAGAGATATAATCTTCGGAATTACATAAAACTCGTATATACCGAGAAAAACGCGAACGTTGATAAAGGCAATGCACTTTTATGCAACTCGATGCTAATGCAGGTGTACCATGTGTTTATGCACGAGCAACACAGCACATCTCTCTTTCTCTCTGTCTCACTCTCTGGACATCTAGGAAATGGAATAGCGAATGAATTTTTTTTTACTCCAAACTACTCGAGTCCACGATGCGCCTCCGTAGACAAAGTCGGTGAAGTTTTTCTTTTCTTTTTCGTTCGTGAATGAAAAAAACAGTTCGAAAGATGGACTGAAAAGATTGCGATCCTTGAAAGGAATATATAGACGTGAGAAAGGTGAGATATACAATCACTTTCTTGCATAGCAACTAATTAAGATACTTAACACACACACATAGACGCGCGTGCCTTTACAACGCATCTTCTTCTCTACATTACACGGCTGTACATAAGAATGACGTCGTTATCCTTGTATAATTACCCGGCGAATTATGTGCTGAGAATGAAAATTTAACTCGGTAAATGTGCACATTATATGCGCGCGCGCGCGTCGGCGTCGCGAAGATTTCATTAGCAGCATAGCACAGGCATTTCGTGCATGCGTCTAGATTTCGATCAAAGGTCGAGTAACTGCAGTTAGTGAGTGTCGCGCTGCATCGCAAGAAAATTGCGTAAGGATATGCTACGTGTCTATGATATACGCACGTGCGAGCGTGTGTACGATATGTTTTTTTTTTGGCTCCACGACGAAATACCTTTAATTTGTCGTTTTTTAGCGCTGGATAATCCATCATCCGTTTTTATACAAGCCATAACCGGTGAAAAAGATAACAACAAATAACTCGAGGTACACTGTGTAGGTACAGAGTGTCAATCAACGATTCTCTCACACACTCCAACACGACCAACAGAGTATAGCAGTAGCCGCAAAATAAAAGTCTATAATTGCGTCAAATTGTGCGTCGGGGGCACGGTACCGAGTGCGTTACATAGCGTGCGATACGGAGAGTACCCCCAAAGGCAAAGTTATGCCGAGGTAAAAATTGTACCGTACTCGCACCCCCTCGAGGCTTTTTTTACACTGCAGTGTACGCATCGTGCATGTTATCGTTGTACACGAGCGCGTCAAAAGTCACGACGTAACTCGTTCTCTCTCGCTCGCTAGCCGCGTTGCAAAGAGATATACATGCGTACATTCGATTAATACGCGAGAATTTTCTCTCTCTCGCTCGACAGGATTTAACGCTTATGTATACATAATTATTGCATAAAAAAGGCCTTTCTCCGCTAATGCTGCTGCTGCTGCTGCTGCTACAGCTACAGCTACTGCTGCTACTACTGGTGCCAATTGCCACACGCTCGCAGACCCGCGCGATTTCTGACTAGTCATTGCAACGGGGGCCTCGCTTATATTCGCTCGCTCGCGCCATAAGTAAAGTAGGTATGTATAATAATATAACAAATGCTGATTCGAGAGCGAGAGTGACCGAGCTTCCTTTGTTTTATTGCTCTCCTTTATTATGCATGGCTTGTGCCATTATGTGTTTTGTACGGGCAGACATACACACACTATATGTATAATATATCATGTAATACTGCCACACATAGGTATCTATGGAAATTGCGAGCATAATAATGCAACGCAAAGTTTTTGGCTATGCGCACGCGAGAGTCTTTCGTATGGCTCGTGTGTGTGTGTGTGTATGCACAAAACATAACGACATCTCTATTATAGGCTATTGACATGCATATATGTAGGTGAAAAGTGAGATTCGGCCGTATTATTATGTATGATATTGCAATGCAACAACATGTTGTTGGGGTGGACTCTACCGTGTTCCTTATACACGTATAATAATGTATGTGTAAGGAACAAAAGCCGATAGCGCGCGATAATTTTGCGCGTTTCTATTTTATAACTGGCCCCGTTGGGCGTGAAAAGAAAATCATTTTCGCCGCCGCGTCGCGTATCGCACATACACACGTACGTATAATAACGTAATGATACACCACTGTGTGTGTGTAATGGTCAAAAAGCATAATTTATCATCGTGACTTTTTCTCGAAAGTTCGCTCGTGAATTTTCGTTTCGCGCTCGTTTTATGCCCAATCATCACACACCGTTCGAGCGTTGATTATTTATATATTTTTTGAAACAATACCCCCGTACCGCTCACGAGTAAGAGAGCGCGAATTGCATCGATTAACATGGGAAATCGGTTCGCATCGCGATCAGAGAATCGGCGCTCGAGTGTAAGTACGCTCGCGACACCCCACTACTACCACCACACACATGCGAGTGCAACCATAGGATCCCTTTCGAAAAAGTTACACAGAAGAGAGTAAATAATGATGAAGTAAGCGATGGTTGTTATATACACACGTACCGGGCCATCGTCGCCCTCCTGCGGTGCGCGTCTGTGCCGTTGATTCTCGGCTGCCGCTGGCAAAGCGCGACAATCGTTGAAAATCGCCACCAGCACCAGACAGCAAATAATCCTCGTTGACATTCTGCTCGTTGCGTTGTCGAACAATGAAACCTCGCGCCTCGACATCTTTGCCTTAACTGACCCGCGTTATATCGCGTCTCCTTTTTCTCTCTCCTGCGTCTCTCTGTCTGTCTGTCTTTCTCTCTCTCTCCTTTTCTCGCTCGTTGCGCTGCACGCAGGTACTCTTTCTGTCTGTCTCTTTTCACGCAAGGTGGGTTTATAATGCCACGAGAAACTGCGCTCCTATATACCACCTATATCTCGCCGAGTGGCCGCCACTCGCGTGTGAGACACAGCTACGCAGTGGCCGCAGCAGCAGCAGCGACGGCATATAGTAGTCATTCCTGTATTTATGTACGAGTGTGTGTGTGTATGTATTATACGCACCTGTTGCGTCGTAGAGCCGCTAATGCGCGCGTGTAAACTTGTACCTGTGTTGTGTTTTTATATGTATACACTCTAAGCTCATTTATGTCTCTCTGTCTCTCTTTACATGCACACACATGCAGAGGTTCGCAGTGAACGCACATTCGCACGCTCACATACAGATCGAGTATTCATGTATACGAGTGTGACTCCGTTGTCTCGAAAAAAATCGAGAATTCTAGATTTTTTGTTTTATGGATACTCCACACGCCGGAGGCGCAATAATAAAAATTCGAAATAACGATCTTTCTCGCGATTTCGATGATTTCAACGACGGTCGCGGGCTTCCAAGTATTACGCGTTGTCGGCAGGTGGCGCTCGGAATTTTTTCCTGCACAGAATCGATACATTTTTGCTACCGGCAGCACTGTATCGGTATATGGATTTCGATTTCCAACGTATACACAGCAAAAATCTTATCTGCCAAGATTTCATAATAAATAATTAAGAGTTTACGTTACGTGTTTGGAATGCCTCTTCACTCAACGATCAAAATCGAGTTTCTGTATTACCGATCTTTGGTAGCGTTGGTATCGCGAGAACTCCTCGACACGAGTGCGTTGCATTTTATGGTATACGCGGAGCGAATATTAAATTTACGCAAACTTACCTCGCGTATCTTATCCTGTATATGATTTGTCAATTAAGCCACTAGTCCATCGTGGGATTGGATTTATTTGAATTCAATCGCACGCGAAAATATGCGCACGGCCGCGCTCGGAATCCTTTGACTGCACACGCGGGATCGGATTTGAGAGCGTTCCAGAACACGATCACGCGAGACTAACTATTTCGTAAATTTAAAAGTTTGAAGCGTTTCTTTTTTAATCGCAAAACTTGAAATAAAACCACACGAGATATAATTTTTTGCTGAAGAATGGTATTGAGTTGACGCAAGTACTCTGTGAAAGAGGTCAGCTAAAGTGCAGTTTGCATAGTTTAAATTCAATATCATGCACAAAAAAATCAATTTTTTAACCCCAATTAATATAAGTATCCTCTTAAAAAGTTTTTGATTCGACGTTAATTGTGATTTCATCCTTGAAATTACATTGTAATGAATACTTGAATTGAATTTCGTTAAGAATTATCTGTCAACGATGAACTTTTATATTCTATTTAACGGACAAATACTGAGAAAATTATAATTCAGAAGCAGTAAAATTCTAACAACTCTCCAAAGCTTTAATTTTTTGTTTGAATTGTAAAAAAGTAATTCTCCACAATTTTCCGGCTCTTACTACCGTCTTAGTCATTCGGTGAATTTGAAATTCAAAATGTTTGTAATGCTCGTACAACTATTTTCTACATTGTATGGACGTTTAAACATTTTCTGTTTGGAAAGATAAAGTCATAACACATCACAATTCTGCAATTAAGCCGCAGCGTATAGCTTCTCGTGTATAGAACGCCACGCTGACACATATTTACAGGAGTCGACGACGCCCATACAAGTCCGACACAAGAATAAACAATCCGTAATAAACTGCAGCTATGTATATGCTCGCATTTATGCTACGTGCATAGGTGTTTCTTTTGCATAACAATGCGTGCGCGTAATACCGGACTAGATGATACACACATGCGTCTTATGATACACGCGTCGCTGCATAGTAATGGCCTTATAGCGCTAATTGTCCTGATCGCGCGAGCGTCATTGTACCGAGCATTGTATACTCACCGCGTTACGATTCGACGGAGGGAAATCGATAATTGCGATGCGTTTATGAGACGTTGCGCAAGCTGACAAATTATTTTCTCGATCTTTGGTTCTACCATTGATCTCTATAAATTCCATCTTTCTTTTTTTTTCTTTTCTTAGTTTTACTTTGTACATTGTGTACGTGTTATTATTCATAGTAAGAATAATTATTATCAGAAAAATCATTACTGTAGAGTGCTTTTCAGTCTTATACTGTGCCTGAGAAAATAGGGCTGTTATTATTTTTGGATTAGTTTAGGCGGCCCCCGTAGAGGCCTTCAAAAATTGCCTTAGCCGATGGTTTTTCACATCGTCTTGGCAGGGTTATTGGTAAAGTTTTCAACTAGCAATAATCGCACCTCGGTTGAACCTCATTGGTTACGATAATGCCCAAGCGCAAAGATGACGAAAGCTAGAAACTCTTCGACTTATATGTACAGAGATTTATTTTTTCACTTTTGAATTTCAGCTCGCCATCTAGAGGTCAATGTGGAAAATATCGAGTCGACGAATGTTATTGGAATATAGCATAGAGTCTCGAGACAAAAACAGATTTTTCATAATATTTGGAAATCGTATCGATACTATATAAACAAACGAATTATAAAATGATACAGTTGTGTTATTTTTGAAGGTTGATCAACAAACGCTGATATATAATTTGAACTTGGGTAATGTGTATACGTATTATTGTATACATTTAATATTTAATGCTTTACGCTTTATAAGTATACATTGATTTTCAGCAATTCTGTGTAAGCAAACGTCAATTGCTAATAGCGAAATAACAAAATATTTGTGTGATTATAACCGAATATTTGCAAACACAATTTTGAACAAATGAAAAGTTACAGTACTGAATCTATATTACTAATATGATTGAAGGTGATCACGCGAGTAAAAAGAACTTAGTAAATTATTATGAAATGATCGAATCACTTCTTTGAACGAAATAGGGTTATAAACGTAAATAGTTTTCGATGAATTAAACTGATTTTTTTCTCTCAAAAAATTTTGAGTTTAGAAGAGATTGGACAATTTTTAAAACTCAAAATTTTTGAGTTTCAAAAATGTCTTTGAATTGATGCCTTAAAATTGAGAAATGTCACAACACATCGCTCTATAAAACCAATGATATCCTGCATTTTAACGTGACCAGCTTGCTTCACAATGTGAGGACCCAATAAAAATTTTTTGCGCTCTTTCTGAAAATCGCTAAGCTTTACAGGCCTTTTATTTAGAATGTAATCATCAACAAACTTTATTTTTATTTTCTTAACTATAAGACAAATTGGTTTCTACAAAACAACATTTCAATATTTCACTGTTAAAAAATAATAATATTAGGCTGAATATTCAAACACTATATTCTCGTACATTCTGACATAGATTTTTCATCGAATTCGAATTTACTGAAACGAAGTATACATCGTTTTGAAAGTGGCTATGAACGACATAGAGCTTTTAAATATCTGAAAACATAACAATGATCTTTTTAGTAACCTGCTTTGTAATTAATGTAAAATTAATTCTTACACTACAGCAGGTTTTAAAAGTCATTATAAAAATTGGACCAGCTTTTAGTTCAAAGTTTTTCGCAGTCCCTGATATCAATAATACTAACATACGTCTGGCTTGTGGAGGATACTTGTACCAGCTAGTAGAATAACTAAAATTATACAATTTATGTACGTTTTTGAATTTTTAAGAATCCACAAATGGCTCACTTTACTTTTGAACGAATAAATCATAACTTGCATTACTCATCAATTGACTCGGAATACACATTGTAAAGACTGTCAGCTGGACAATTAAAAACGCCATGATCATTTTTACGGCTCCAGTTACATCTTCAACTAATAAAATTACCATCTACATTGTACAAAAATGAAATTGGTTAGCTTTAAATGACGAAATAATTATATTTTTTATCTTATTTTAGATTCGATTATTAAATATTTTTGTTACATTTACCCAAGTACCAATTAAAACAAGATCAAAAGCAATGCCCATGACTAGTACAAGAAAAACGGAACTCAGCAAGTTCTGTACTAATTTATGGAGTCTAAAGTACATAAAAGTAAATTCTAAAATTTCTTGAATAATGTCAGTGATTTAAAATAACTGCATTGAATTATATTGTTCAATGTAATAATTTTAAATAGCTCATAAAAAATTGTAAATGTATCGAATTAACCATTATTTATTTATATTAAAATAAAAGGCTGATTTAAAAGATAATTTGTAATTAAACCCACTAACTTTAATAAAATCTGATGATGATGGGTAATACATTTTAATTTTTCACAAATCCAATCTTTTTTAGATTTTTCAATCGTAAAAACTTTGTGATCGATCTGAATGTCTATTCTCTTTATGTAGTGTCTTAGTTTGAAATTTAATAATTAATAAATATATTAATATTTTTATTAATCCCATAAAAATAAATTAACATTCAATTCGTGTATATTACTCACTCCAAACAACGGATCTGGCCAATTATGAATCCTACTACAAAGCAATGATAATGATTCAATATACACATCAATAAGCTAGACCAAAATGCAATCAAAATTTGAAGTATAACGATATGATAAAAATATTTATTTTCGTCGACGAAATATGATAATTTTAACGGTAAATTTTTCTCAAACGTATGTTGCTCTGAAAATATAGCCACGAAAGAAAAGTTTGGATAGCGAGTGGAGTTATGACGTAGCTAATACACATTAAAATAAATGCCACTGAAAATGTACGGTAAGTGTCAAGTTCGTGTATTTCAATTTCAATCTAAAAAAATGAAAACATACCTGATTGTAAAGTACTCCAATTTAAGGCTTTATCAATTCTTTGCATGATGATTTTCCGTCCTAATTCACTATTGCTTTGAAATATGTGGTTCATGATTGCGAAACATTTTAAAACCTAAAATAATTTTTAGCAAATGAAAATTATAGAATAAAGTACTTTTATTAAAAAAATTGATGTACCTTATCGAAATTTTTACTCATAAAAATATAACCTTGTAGCTGTCGAAGATTTAACGACATCTGCAGAGTGCATTCTACTACGGTGTTACTATTAACTTTGTCTATTTTAATTTCCTGAAATAACTTAATTAACTGAAAAAACGTTTTAAAATCGAAAGTCAATTCACAAATTCGTTTTGCAGAAGAAGATATTTAAACAAACTTAGGTACGATATAATTATCATATTTCCCTAAAAATGGTTTTTAATGAATTTAAAAAAAAAGATTAAAAAATGAATGGAATTAGGAGCATGTTATAGGAACGTAAAAGCAATGAAAAAAGATTGCTAGAAAGACTCAAAGAAAAACATCTAATAGTAATTTCAAAAGACATGTATTGTATACTTTTTGAAGTTTAAGAATTCCCGGTCAATTAATGAAAAGTACTTACAGTTGAACTAAATACAGCAACTAAATATGTAATAAAAATAATTCTTCCAACAGATTGCTTGTATTCATCTTGTGCAGGCCAAAAAAAAGTTATTTGTGCTATTCTTACAAACAACCGGAATCTATGTAATTGTAAATTTTTCATACATTTTACGGCCTCTTCGTTCTCCTCAACAAATTCAGTATGATACATACTTAGAGCCTTTTCTGAAATGAAAATGACTGACTTGAAGAAGAGTGGTACAGAAAATGATAAAAAATCAAAATTTTATTTAGATTTAAAATATTTGCATTTGTTTTCTAAAGCAGCCACTTCTTTATAGAAAAAGTAGTAGATAGACATGGTGGTTAATCAATGCTCAGGAAATGAAAATAAGGAAATTTTTGAACGTATCAAAACATAGGAATAATTAACGTGTTGTTTTATTATTAAAAAACCATCCACTTCTATAAAACACCTAGGGTAGTATTATTGCGTATTGTATTACAAGTTCTATAGGAGCTGAGTTAAAAAAACTGTTTTGAATAAAAGTTATAATCATAACAATAGAAAATACGTAGAAACGCATAAAATATTTTAATCATAAGACTAAAATTCTAAACAAAAGGAGAATAAAAAATTGCAGAATCAAGTCAACTAAAGTGAGGCTTAAGTTTTTATTTTTAGCGTTTTCTGTAGCGTAACATATTAATAAACTCTATAGCTAGCATAATATTCTAAAGACACGTGTGTTTGCTTTACGATTATTTACAAATGTTAGTATCAGCAATATATAGTAAAATTTCAATAAAAATTCAATACAAATTTTGTACGTTAAAGACCAATAAAAAAGCTATTTTTTCTCGCGAGAGTCTTAAATTAGCGACAATGGGTAAAGCGATTTGATGCTCGGTAGTTATAAAAATTTTTGTTTCAGCGAATTTTCCTCTTCTGACTCCTCGGAATCTTCTTATCATACGGTACTCTCCACTCATCGAGCGAAAGGAAAACAAAAAAGCAAGAGGTACAAGCATTACAGAGTGAAATGGAGGAGTGAGATGACCACCGAGGAAAGAATGATCAAAATTAGGGCCCAATCTTGTTACAGCCGATCTTAACAGCTATATTTCTTCACACTTTTTTTATAGACATTTCTATTTTTTCTCAAGTTTAACTCTTTGAGACTTAATATGTTTCAATTTAATTATATTAATTTTTCATTTAATTTATTAGCATGTTTTTTTTATAAGCTAAGAAAAAAGCTTCCTCGCTCATGTAATCATAAACATGCAGTTTAAGAAAAACCCTTGCCTGATAAACGTGCTGCGAATTCATAATCAGCAACCCAAAACTGTAGTCGTCAAGACAGAGCCCTTTTCTGCGTGTCTACGTTATTGATTTTTTTTTTACTACAATGCTAAGTGTGCTAATACCAGCCTGATGTTGTTTTTGAAAGACGAAATTTCCAAATCATGAATATTGACAATATATCGTGGACACGTGTTAGCAATCGCGTACGTACGATACGTATACGGGATATCGAGTGCAGCAGCTCTGCCTGTGTAAACAAATTTTCGCCGAATCTTAAGTTTCCCATCTAGTGCACTTTTTAAACGGTACCTCTGTATAACGCTAAGCTTCACACACGCGAGTATACCGGAGCGATTCGTATCGATTCACGAGTGTATTTTATTGCCATTTTGTATCTTTATTTCCCTATTGTTTTGCCATATCGATGGGCTTTCCTCGAAACATTTGCTGCAATGCTCGATCGCGAAGAGAAAAGGAGAGCAACAGCAGCAGCAGTTCGAGTCATTATCTGCGGACCTGACTCGTTAATCAATTTTATGCGCACGGCATCTCTCGGCCGTTACCAGAAAACCGTTGAAAAGCTTATAGAACAATGTATTGCGTGGCGTTTTTTCGAATACCGAATTAACTTATATTATTATCGCGTTACGTGCACGCATACACATAGATATTTAATGATATATGCCACGGCCCGGAGGGTATTACGACTAATTAAATGTCGCTTTTCGAGAGCAATCGAACTATCTCGCGCATAAATGCTAAGAATTTTTACGACTTATGGCGCTCATTTTAACGTACCCGGTGTAGAGATACCAATATAGAGACGGGGAAAATTACTTTCTATACAATATTAGGCCTGACTGTGTAGCTGCGATCCGCACGGTGCGCCAAGGAAAAGAAAGAGGCATTGTTGCCGGGTTGTATATCGCAGGTTTTGGCCAAGCGATATCGACTCGAGCTTTTAAAATGTTCGTACAGCTCGGTTTGATAAAAAAAAAAACCGTTGCAAATTCTCAATCGGAATTTCTTCGGGACGGCGCATTTTTTCCACCGTTTAGCGCACAAACCCTCCCCGCGCGCGTTTGTCTTAATGCATTTATACACATTATCTGATCCTTGAATAGACATTTTCAATCGAACTCTCAGCTCTCTTTCTCCATTGACAGGATATTTTTTGCGCTGCAACTCGAGGCTCTTGTAAATGCGCCTCTTTTGCAAATGAGTTTATCAAATCATGTTACATAAATGAAAACCGATCTCGCGTGTGTACCTATATAGACGAACGTTTTAAATATCAAAGAATCCGCGACGGGCTTATCTCGATGGCAAATGGGAAAGTTTTCTTCTCGTTTTTCTCTCTCTCTCTCTTTCTTTCTTTTACATCTCCATATTGCGCCCTTCACTCCCGCGATCGTCAACTTGGTTAAAAAATATATATATATCCGCGCGCCCGATCGCGTTCGAGAAAATCAAACGAATGTGACTCCCACTCGTATACGAAGAGCCGTTATTCAGCTTCCTCATTACGATAATGCATCCGAGATGGATATCGGGGAATTCAAGTATGTCGATTCAGGTGCACGCGGCTGTGCACGGCGGCATCGATCGACGTATAGACGCGCGCGGCCAAAAACAATGCGAATTCATAAAATGTATATAAACTTGAGCTCGCATGCTTTATTACGTATCGATCCTCGACGCAATATAATACGACTCGAGGCAGTAATTTTTCCATCGTTCGGTACATCTGGACGGCGCAGTATGTGTACGACGTCCTTCGAGTCTCTCTTTCTTTCTTTATATATACCGCAGCTGTGTGATGATGCATCCGCGAGCAGCCGATTTACTTTCTTTTAAATTTATATAAGAAAAGCCACGGTATATAATCCGTCGCACGCGATGGATTCTGTTGTCGTTTATATATATATACATGTAAGCACTATTATCGCTCGACGGTTATCACAGGCCTATACACAGTCAGGTATTAAACGGTAATTTTCGTGAGACCCGACGTTCGTCGGTGTGCGCGAGTTGCGCAATCCTTATCCAATTTCTTCGATACATCGCAGCGCGGCTGCCGGCCCCAAAATTGCAATATATTGTATATACACAATATAATAATAATATAAATATAAATCAGAGAGAGATAAATACAGCCGCAGTGCGAGAAAACTGTTCGTTTGTATCTAAGCCTCTGAGTTACTGCTGTGTGTGTGTGTGTGTTTGTGCGGGTGGGATGCGGTTAATTTAATACATTTATTAAATAACGCGCTTAATCGAATTATTTCTCAAACTTATTGTCTGGTGGTAGCTTGGAATTGGATACTGCGCGGGGGTTACGCGCGGATACACCTATGATTACGCGATTAAATTATAATAATATTTATCCTTCGGTACCCGCACAATACGTTACGTCCAAAAACGTGAAACGTGTAGAAATGGAACATTTAAACAGATAAATGATGCTCCGGAAAAATTTGAGGCATTTAAACTTACATTGGAATGTGGGCCATCGATGCCGTTTAGTTATTGAAAAAAAACCTAACTTAGCTGTAGTAGGAACACTTAACATTAATAATGGTTTCATGTTTATAAATGACCATTTAAAATACTTAGAATAAATAATCATTCATCGGCTTGTTTTTGGCGAATTTTCCGTCACAATTATGATACGAATATTATGCGCGTTTTAAATGACTCGAAAATAACGGTTAAATTGCTTCAAAAATATTAGAGCATTTTTAAACAACTTTGAAACTTCGCCACTAGATGGCGAGTACCCTTACCTGAAAATCTGCAAGTGGCAAAGTAATGCTTCAAGTCAACGAATTTTCGTTGTTAATTTTCGTTGTGTATTTATTGTTTCATTAACTGATGTGGATAGTTTTCGTAAATGAAGTTAATATGAAAATTATCGATCGTGTTCAGCTTTTAATGAAAACGAAGCGCCTATAGATTACGCTCAATGCGCATCCATTGCACGCACAGACTCTGTTCCGCAAATTTTTCTCAATACGCGACGATCTTTCGCGTCGCGCTCATTCATTATATTACACGCGCGAAGCCGAAATTCTCAATGTGCCGGGGCATTTAATGCAACTTTATGCCGCAGCCGCTTCCCGGTGCAACGAACTCATTGATCCTGGGGTCTAATACAACGCACGCGCGTCCTCCTATATACAGCGATTATAGCGCGTAAAATGAATGGCTGTCTCGTCGGCGAGCTATTCGATTATAATCTATCGCGCGTTTACATGTTGACTTACAACTTGTGCTATATCATTCCTCGGCGAAGAAGCGAAGAGGATAAATTCGAAGTCATACATTACTCAACTTGTATGTGTACTCCAACTGCTGCGCACTCTAACGCTGTCTGGCAAAAGTCCCATTTCGACACCAGCGGAATAGTTCAATTTTGCAGCTACCATAGGTATCGAGTAATCGCACGCGTAATCGTATATAGAGAAAGAGAGTAAAAGAGGATGTTATAATATAAGCGAGCTGTAAGGCTTTTTCTTTAATGAGTTATGCAGGTATATATACTATACATACTGGTCGATTGGATAAGTTAATCGAGCGACCCATAACACGACTTACCTGTATTTCTCCTCGCGTGCTTTCCGCGTGTCTGTATATGTATGCGGGGTCTATCCCAGAAGTCCATGTAAACGCCGCCGCGTACGTATAGTGTCAAAAAAGGATGTTCGAGACAAGTTAATTAGTCGCGCGCGCTCAAAAGCTACTACCACCACGACTAGATACGTAGATGGAATTTCTACCGTCACTCCTCCTCCCCCTCTGGGTATAAAGCGTAATAACGATAAATACGCGCGAGTTTAATTGCGAGGTGCGTTGAGAGAGATACACTTTAAGCGATTTATACATGTGCCAATAACGATCGACGATCGTTTATTGATAAAAAGGAAAAACCCTGCATCATGTGCTTTTAAAACGCGATCGTGCCTATAGGCTCCGGCGTCGAATTAGCCGCTCTCGACGCGGAACGATTGAGTTTAATCGATCGAGCCGCGCGTCGATGAGTGATTTCTCTAAGCGTTGTGTGCGTGCATCGCGTCGATATACAAGCCATTATACGGCTCGATCTTGCACGTGCAAAAGCGACTATGTATGCGCGCGCGCCCGCGTAATTTGAATGAGTACACGGCTTTTATTAATATAAACGGCGCGTGCGCGATATCGACTATGTTTCATAACGTGATTATCGTGGCACGAAATGAGCTACTACCACTACTACTACTACCACACGCATAAAAGGATTAGACGGCTTTTTTTTGCAGGCAGATCGGTACCAGTGTACGGGATATACATACGCGTATGACCGGTAATGGGTGTAGACAAGGATAATGGCCTACTGCTGCGCGTCGATAATGTTTTCATTTTTTAGCCGAGCCGCTGACGCGAGTGTGCAACGTTGATTTTTCGAGGTATCTGGAAGAAAAATCGCGCGCGTTTGCGTGATCAATTATTTTTCCGTAGTGGTGCGGCGCGTCGACGACGACCTAATTGATTTGACGAAAGTAGCTCGCGCGCACCACCACCACTACCGAGTCATGCACCTGCAATCGAACGGATACTCACCTTATCTCCTTCTTTTTTTCTTCTCGTGTCAGAGCTGCTGCCTGCTACTGCTGCTGACATAACGCATCCGGATTAGTTATGTTTACCGAGGAAACACGGGATTACGAGGATTGACGAACGGTTGACACACGAAACATTCGTTTTTACTTTAAAGTAGAGTATATTTAATATAAAAAAATTATTATTGTATAATATACAGATGAATAAAAGAATTGTCATTTTACACAGTAATAAATGATTGACTCGAAAAGTACATGTTCGATATCGCGAAATACTTAACAACGATCTATTAGTATTCAAGTTTTTTTTTTTCAAATACTCGTTTGTTTACAATTCCATTACTGAGTGTTCTCAGCTCGAGGCATCTAAAGGCACATAGAATTAATGTTAAGTAAATAAAAAATTACAATGAACAGGTTTTTTTAATACGCTTTTGACACATTATAGATCGACGATTTCCTTATAGTATCCAAATTATTTCTAATTAAATCAGAAAATTTATCCACTCCGTCTTACCTCGTCGACTCAAACCTTTCAGCATACAGAAATCTTTGCTTTAATTTAGTGTTTTTTTAATGAATTTCGAAAACTTCTGCGTGTACACGCGTGTGTGTCGCATAGAGTGCAATCGTACGGAATTTCGCAAGACACCCTTACGCGCATTTATATTCCTATACACATTATTTATAAGCTAAGCACTTGGATGGAAAAGGTTTACAAAATAATAATGATAAAAAAAAAGTATAAGAGTCTACCCTAGGACGTATACAAGTTGGTAGTATGCTCGGTAGAGGTATATTTTAGCATCTAATCTCTAAATGATTGCAAAATAATAATACACTTCTTACGTGACTATACACCTTAGGAGAAGAAAAAAATGTCCGGTAACGTTACAGCTCTCTGATATACATGGAATGTTATACATAAGTGCAATTATAATACAAGGTGTGAAATGTACATGTGTATGTATATAGGTTTTATATACGTTTATGAGTTATTTGTCCAAGCGACATAAACTTATATAATATATATATATATACGGTGTATATATGAAAGAGGTTGCGCAGCATCAACAGCGACGGCGGCGATCCTCTTGGCAGTCATGATGCGGAAAATGCAGTTGCAGCGAGCGTATAATATGTTTTCGCTTTTACGACAATTTCATGATTTACCAATATCTCTGTCTCTTCGTGTTCCGTGTCTTTTTACCTGGCTTTGCTTTTTTTTTTTTAATCAAGTCGAGCTTATTATACGCTACATACTTCAAGGATTCTTCGAGTGTGTATCGACAGATACACGCAGCAGCGATGATTTATAAAATTTTACCCCACAAGCATCGCGTAAAGTTTACGGTGTAATTTAAGGACGCGGCACGCGAGCTCGAGAAGTTTCGCACAGTATGGACTCTCTCGAGAGAAAGACAAGAGATTGAAAGAGAAAGAGAAAAGTACGCGAGTGCGTTCGTGTGTGTAAGCGTCGCTTAATAAGTTGTAAATATATATTATTATTCACAGAGTCCCTCGTAAAAAAACATGCATAAAGTCGCGACGCGCAAAAGCAATCCTTTCTCGGGTTCGCGCGGTGCAGTGTGTAACCGTCATTATAATATATACGTACTTGGCTCGCGAGCGAGCGAGTGCACCGGCCACCGTTGCGAAACAGATGAGACATGACGATTTTTGACGAATTACGTACCGATTGGCTAGGTACCGTATTACAAATTTGTCCGAAATTTAAAACGCGGATGGAGAGGCGTCGTTTACAGCTGGCGCGTGTCTTGCGCGACCCGACCGCACCACGCTTGAAAGTCATGTCGATCCCCTATGTTCTTTTCTCCACTGTTCGAGCCGTGTATGAGCGATTGAGCAAACGCTAATTTATTGAATATTATTGCCCACTTGGTGGGGTAATCTACATATTATATAGCGGAGCAATTATAATATTACTATACGCGGAATAAATGATCTTAAAACGTTTCGCGCGCTCATACGCGATATGCAACACTTAAAGTGCACACACACACGCGCGCGCAGAAGCTTATGGACGCACGTGTATGCGAATTTTGAAATTAATATTCACTCTCGAGCTCTCGCGCGATTATTATTATAATGCGAAATCTTGCTCGGCTCCAATTTAGACATCATCTTTTGTCCGATATGCCGGGGGGATTACCTAAACTCGAGCTCTGCACGCGCGCAAGCTCGTTTAATGCGCTATACGACGCCGATTTTACGTTCGAGGGGTTTTATGAAAAGCAAAAAAAAAAATAAACGATCAAAGAAATGATGTATCTTGCGAAATTGTATTTTTTCTTTTTTTTATAGGAATTCGAGATCTGCTACAAGCTTGTTGCGGCGAGAGGTGAATTTCGATTGAAATCGACTTATTCAGCTCTGTGCATTCGCGTATACGTATGTAGTTTATAAACTTTCAACGCAAGTAAAAAAAAAAAATCTTCATCCGCGTGAAAATTTTCTCAATTAGAGTACACGCACCGCACACGTCTCTGTGATATAAATCCCCCCGTATTGATCTGCAAGTCACTGCTGCAACTACATCTAGCCGCGCGTGTATAAGGAGATTTCGTTCGAGAAACTACATTTCTCACGTATAAGAAGTCGTATGCGATCGTTACAGTCTACATTAATCTTGGGGTCTCCGCGTACTTAAAATTTGTCAATCGAACATTTATCGTGGAAATTCGTCTTCATTATCGAGGGGCCATTTATTTATTAATTTTTTTTTGTTCTTTAATCGTTTTAGGCGGCAAACGTGTCTCTGACTCTTTCTCGGAATCTCTCGTAATCAACGAAAGAAAGAGAGAGCCAAAAATCGAAATTCGAGCCCTCGTGTAATGCGCGTTTACATAATTATGTACAATCCTGGGTTTGTGTACGCGTTCGTCAAGGCTCTCCCTCGTGCGCCATTCAATTGCGGATGATAAATGCCGTGGAGGACAATGACAACGACGAAGCGGCCGCCAGATCGCCGTCGATCTCGTTACCGGTCAATTCCTCCTCGCGCGCCGCCTGGTTTTTCCGCGCCTGTGCGTACTTGCTCTTGTAGTCGTCGTTGCTGGCTTGGTCGCTAACGACGTGGATTATACCGAACCAGTTGGGCAAGGTGAAGGGATTCTCGCCCTCGTCGATGCTCTCGTGCACCGCGTAATTATGATAGTTGTTATTGTTATTATTGTTGTGCCGCGATTCGACCTTGATATTAGTCGGCACGGACGATGGTTCCGCTGCAGTGCTGGACGGCAACGTAGTCGTCGTCGTCGTCGTAGTAGTCGTCGTTGTCGTGGTCGCTGCAGGCTCGACTATGGGCCGCTGGCTCGTGGCTGACGACAGCTCCGTGGGAACTGGGCGAATTGCTGAAACAGACACACACGCGTGATGTTGTATACACAGCGCAATATGTTTATTTATTTAATACATATATACGAACACGGTAGCGAGCGTCGATGTCCTACATGTGCCTACGGGGGTTAAATTCAAAGTCTCTCGGCGCCGAGTGAATGAAGCGCGCGCGTGAAATGCTGCGCGTTTTAATAAGGATTTATTCGCCTCGTCGATTGAAAAAAAAAGGAGCGAAACTTTGCCATCGATAAATTAAGCTTCGCGAATTCCCTGTACACGCTGTATTATATACACACACACACACGTTTCAGCGCGCGTGACACTTCTCAATTAACCGCGGTTATATGTAAATATCGGCAAGAAAAAAAAGAAAAGTGTATCGAACGTCGATCGTCGCGTAATTGATATCGGCATTGCAAGCATTATTATTAAACGATTACACGTATAAATAAGTTTTGCACATTACGTTCGAATTAATTTTCGTGAATAATTCATCGTCTATATGGGCTAATAATAATATAATATAAAAAAAAAATAAAAAGGAGCCACGCCGGGTAATGAGTTCTGTAATAATACTATATCAAGCAGCAGCACAGGTTTCGAACAATGGTAGACGGATTATTACACTTTATAAATCAATCGCGCACCCGCGCGAGACTCGCGCGAATAACGTACGTGCCAGCCGAGCCGATGTAATAATACGAGCCGCGCGCGAGATTTTTATCAAAAATCGTTCAAAGAATAATAATACACATAAATACTTATGAAACATATTGTATTATTATATGGCTCTGCGCTTCGACTATTTAGAGGGACGCGATGATTATCGTTCATCGCGCATTTAAGGACTCATAACCCCGCCGTACATCTGAATATCTAAATCTAAAACAAATAAATTATCGCTC
Source organism: Trichogramma dendrolimi (assembly GCA_034770305.1). NCBI lineage: Eukaryota > Metazoa > Arthropoda > Insecta > Hymenoptera > Trichogrammatidae > Trichogramma > Trichogramma dendrolimi. Next base: position 393,181 of record JAPMIB010000114.1, on the reverse strand, counting down.
GCCTAAATGCGCGCGCGCGCTGCAGCTCTTTAAACAGCTGCTTCTCCTATATATAATGCTGGGGCTCGTAAAAACAATCGCATTGTAATAGGGCCGATATCTTCATCTCGGCTCTTGAGATCTTTACAAGCTCGTGCGCACTCGTATGAAAGGTATATAAGTTTAAGTGCGCGTGCACGGCACAAGCGGCTTATCTCATCGCGCGCAAAAATTCCAAATTGCACCGAAGACTCGTTTGGTGAAACAAAAAGCCATTCATGCCGAAATCTCTGACGTTCCATCAACGATCGTTATAGCTCGCGCCGCCGATACTTTAACACGCCAGACGCGCAGACACTTCTTGCGTGGGTGTAAATAAAAATTTTATCGCGAAATCAGGCGAACGAAACGAACCCATCCCATTACCGAAGAACTCGAGAGACAATAATATGCGCGCGCGTGAAAGTTATAAACCGCACCGCGGGTCGGAACAAAAGAACAAGTGACCCACATGATCGGAAGGTCAAATATAATGATAATTATTGCAATTCACAGCTCGAGTCGCTCACCTTGCTGCTGCTGCTGTTGCGGACTGAGCGAAAAGCTCAGCGGCTTCTTGGGATCGTAGTACTGATAGACGTGTCCGTCGCCGTGGCCCTGATGGCCGTTGAAGCGCCTCGGGTTCGCCGGACGACTGACCCAACTGTCCACGGCGCTGAAGCTCAGCGGGTCGCGATGATAGCGATGCGGGGCGCGGGCGTCCGCCTCGAGGATCCGCTGCTGGCTGCGCTTGTTCGCCCGGATCATCTGCTCGAAGCGACGACGGCGCAGCTGGTCCTGATAGCGGCGCTGCAAATTTCGCTGGCGCTTCAGCTCGGCTCGGTAGCGCGCAAGCTCGAGCGGAACCACGGCGACGACGGAGCTTTCGCTGCTGCTGGTGCTGGGACTCGTAGTGGTGGTGGTGGTGGTAGTACCATCGTCGGTGGATGACGCGCGATCGTTGTTACTGGTAGCCGCCGCCTCGACGTCGTAACGGTAACGATTTTTCAAGAGTTTCGTCACTGCTTGCAGAGTCGATACCGGAATCTGTGGGGGATGCGAGACATCTCGATAAGAAATTTGATGATCGTTTGAATAATGTAGATTACCCATGAATAAAAGCTCAATATTTTATATTATATGTGAGTTAAGAAAAATCATGAAAATTAATGAAATAGAGAGTGTCTATTAGACGGCCGTAACGTACGCAAAAACGTGTCTGCGCATCACAAGACAATAATATTATGATAAAGAATGAATTAAATATTGAGATACTTTGGCTTGTAGAATTAATTTTACTTCTCCACTTGCAGATTCATAGATAAAGCTGTTCGCCATCTAGTGGCGAGGCTTAAAGTGGTTGAACATTTTTTTTAATTTAAAATTCTCTGAATATTCATTCAGCATGCGTTCGAACATTTTAATGTTCAAAATGAATGAGATTTTTTTTATGTATCGGATCGGACTTGAATCATCTTTATTCAAATATGTTTATGAGAGTCGAGATCATTGAAAACAACATGTTCGGTGTCTTGCGTACTTCAACTTATACAATTATTTTGACTTTGACACTTGCAGATTTATAGATGAAGATGTTCGCCATCTAGTAGTGGAGGATGGAAGCGGTCTAATTGAGTGGTTGAAGCTGGTTTAACTTTTGTAAGAGATTAAATTGATATTGTTACTATGAGGTGATTTAAAATACGGTTAATATTTTTAATATAATTGCAAAGGAAAATGATCAAAAACAAGTCAAATAATGATAATATATTTTACGAATTTTAAATTGTAATTTTTTAGTCATCAGGGCATTATTAATGTTCAGTATTTCTACCAGGTACAGAGTAATTGCTTTGTAAATAATTTTTAATCGTTTTCTAATAATTTTTTTCCTCTTACCACGCGAACTTGTGCGATGAACATTGAGATACTTACATTGTATATAAAAAAAAGAAAGAAAAAAAAATCTCATGAATGATGAGAATCCCACAAAGCTCCCAACATAATAGAGTTATTTAAGCCCTCTCTCCTATGACTCCGGCAATACAATACGCTCATTATCATATTTATATTATTATAATATGTATAATAAAATATGCCACGCGCGCGTCTAAGCGTATACTGAGATAAAAAAAAATAAAAAAATGCAATAGATAGAGAGAAAATATTTATATACACACAAGCATACATCGTCAATTTTTCGCATATTACACGTTTCTATTGTCTATACAACGATTCAATAGACAATATAAACTCTCGACGTGTGTGTTATATGTAGACGTGGTGGCAATGCATCGCGGGTTCATACGAACTTTTTCAAAACTAATATTCAGTGATTCACGCTAATTGACTTGAGTCGCGCGCGCGCGAGCGTAATATGTATACTATTAATAGCAAAATTCACAATCTATTTTTTCTGCGTCTATCTCTCTCTCTCTGTTTCTCTCTCGGCGCGCGATGTGTATTAATAGGTGACTCAATATTCATTTATATTTAATAATCAATAACATGTCGGTGAAAATATTATAAAGCCCGGGTAATAAAATAGCCCGTGGTACCGATAGAAAGTTAATAAAACGACGTGTGCAACAGACTGCAGTGCAGATACGTCCGTGTACACGTGGTAGCCCGCGCGCATATACAAGGTATATTAATATCGATACGCGTACATACACACAACACATGCTAGCAACGGTCGCGGCATTATATACACAGCCACGGCAGAAAAATAATTAACTTGTAGAGCTTAAAGGTGAACCGTGCGCGCGAGCGGGCTTACGATGTGTACGACGTATCGTTTTGTGCACCCAGCAGCAGCAGCAGCAGCAGCAGCAGCAGTAGGAACAAGCCTACCTAGGCCACGTCTCGACGTTGTGTATACGCTGTGTATCAATTATTATTTCGAAAACGGACACGCACCGGAAAATTTGTTCTGCCCGGGCTGTATATAGACGATTGATATAATAATCCATAAATATTGACTCGTAACAAAAGCTTCGACGCGTATATATATATATATATATACGATATACGCGTAGACCGGTGGCATGGACGACGTAATGCTGCATATACACTCGGTGATGTGTGTATGTGTCTACGTTTTTGTATTATATGCAGCGCGTATATAATATACGTCGCTCGTGGTGATTTATAAGGAGCTCTCTAGATTTTTTTGCATGAAAAAAAAAAATCGCGCTTGTTTTCAATTATAACCATCCGCCAATAATGTCGTTCACGTAAGTCGACTCTATTTCCTTTTACTTCCTCAAACCTCGTGGACACGGTGTCCTATGTGTGTACGTAATATATTCGTTGACAAGTGACAACGTAAGAATACATGTGTAAACATTTTTAAAAGCCGTTCTTTGACTTATACAAATATTTTGACTTTGTCACTTGTGGATTTACAGAAATGAAGCTACTCGCCATCTGGTGACGGAACGTACTACTATTGCATTTAAGGTGTTTAAAAACTGGTCTAAATGGTCTTTTATTTTGGGGACATTTAAAATTTACTTAGCATTCTTAACATAATTTTAACAGAAAAATTGTCAAAAACGAGCCAATTGATGATAATATATTTAAAAGCATTTAGCCATTATTAATGTTGAATGTTTCTACCATAAACTTCGAGATAAGGCGATTAAGTTCATTTTATTTTTTCTGTTAATGATTAATAGAACATTTCATATTGTTGAAACACTTACATTGAATATATCGTCGAAAATGGAGAAGCTCTCATCTTGATAGCGCTTCCCTCGCAGTGGCTCCTTATCCTGCGGAACATAACAAAAGCGTAAAATTAGATTTCAAGTCGATTGCGCATAAGCAGATATACGAGCATTCAGCATATGTATACATTTCGAAAACATTCTTCGGAATGCGTTTTTCATTTCGAATCGTAAAAACATAACGTTCGGAAAATTATACCACATAACGTAGTTCATAATTGGAAGCGCCGAAAAGATAAAAGAAATTCGCATGGTTTATAACGCAGTTTACACCGCAATAAACAAACGATTCCATAAATTCTTCGCGTGCCATTCGTTCGTGCACCCATCGATAAACGAACGTTTAACGAACCGCCTAAGCAATAAAGCTTCCAAGTAATCATATCGCGAGCGCGTGAAAATAACCGCGCGTATTTCAATGTCAGAGTCGTGCATATTTTATGTTTATAAGCCTAGATCCAAAAGTGATCGATGCTCGCAAAATTCCCATATAATCAAGTGCGTCCAATAACGAATCGCATAACGTTAAGCAGCAGAGAATCCAACCTCCATTGACTAATTACGCAAGTAACGACTCGCTACGGGCGATCTAGCGAAAAATAGTTTTCGCGAGTTAAACGAACGTGTCATTTTTTGACTCGGTTCAACGTTACAACCGCGCCGCACGGATTTAACACGTCGACGGGCTCGCGCGCGAGTAGACTTGTCGCGCGAGAGATCATGCATGAATCCTGTGTGTATACACCTCTTTTTTTACTCCTTCTTCTTCGGAGCAAACCAAACACCGTGTACGAAGTATTAATAGAGGCACGACGACGAGTGCGCGGCTGCTGTCAAATAAACTTTTTACCAACACATACACATGCACACCATTGCAACCGAGTGTAATATCGCTGCTCAGCTGTGGGGCATTATGTACGTCGGGATTATTACATAATTTTTCGCGCCGCGATGACTAGAAGCTGCATGTACAGTATGCTGGTATGCAGCGGTGTTCATGTGCGCTACATGCATTGTGCAAAAAGTCAAGAATTCCATCCATGACGACTGTATATTATATAGCATTCAGCATATAATGCACAACGCATAGGCAGAAGTAACACAATTCATTTTTTCTCGGTCTCTCTCGCTGTTTTCGTTTTCGTCCGAGATTTATTTGATAAGTCGCGCATTGCGCTGCATATTACATGCGGTTCGATACACATACACGGCGTATTATACGTAGAGCAGTGCGAGCACGAAAGAGAGTGCGAAGCAGCAAGTAGCGCATAATGCACGGATTATCGCGTAATTTGCCGCGCGCTCGCGATGCCTGCGACACCGTATATAATATACACGCAACGATGTATATCTCGAGATCGTGCATGTATACGGCGTGAAAAGCTTCCTCGTAATGGCGGTATAATTGCTCCGTTCAATTTTTGCGCAAACCAAAGGAAAGGGGAAAAAAATAAATACACGAGTGCGCGCGTTGAATGAGATATATTGTGGCTCTATTCAGCCGCTTTGACGCACTCCATCGGCTATGACTTTGTTTCTTATAAAAATGATGGAGATTGAGGAGCATGTGCGATTAATGGAAACGATGCGATTATCATCTTTGAGAAACAAACTGTGTATTTTTTTCAGATTTAGATATAAATTCTGACATGATTTACTTACGTACTACCCAAAATACAATTCACGTGGTTGAATAGTTAGTAATTAAAAGGTACGTAGTCTCACACCCACGTAAGCAAAAAACGAATACATAAGCCATTATGAATAACCAAAAAGATCTTAAGCTACAGAACTTATGGATAGGACTTATACATAAGTATACAATACGTTATTTTTTTTGTTAGAGGGCCTTTCTCCATAGGCGCAATCAGCGGGAGGTCCTCGACAACCCTGAGCTTCCCCCAGGCGCCGCATGTGTGTACGAGACTGACGGGCGCTCTGATCGCTCGACACAAACGCATGACGAAACCTGACCGGCAGCGACTCACTACTATTTGTATAGCCCCAGTTACGTACACATATATTTTCGCTAGCCGAACACCAGACAGTTCCTTTGTTTGTTACTTTGATTACATACTTAAAATTACATTTCTTTCATCGAGTACTTCGAGCGTCGAGTTAAGATTAATAAACTGTTATTGTGTTAAACTCAAACTGTGTATCTTAATTCATTGTGTGATCCTGCTCCTAATCTATCCATACATCTAGCTATCGTCCAACATTTTTACATTTGGAATTGATTATGACATCTAGCGGTTACATCCGAAACTCGTCACCAATTTGCGCTTATACATTTTCAGATTAAACGCTGCGAGCTAATTTCTTATACAAACTTAGATATTCACGAATCTCGCGCACATACGGTTTGCTTTCTATATTTTTATTTAATAGAAGTCCACGTCTAACGTTCCTAAAGTAATTCAAAACTAACAAGGAGACCACCCCAGCTCCGGGTCATGGATTTGCTCCAAAATATTTTTGGGGTCTCCTGGTACCCAATACTGAAGCCCCCTGTGCTTAGTTTGATCTCATGGACCTTAGGGCCCATTTTTAGAGGATTTTCCACATCATAAAAAAATCGTTGTTATTTTCTATATGGATATAGAAGTACTTAAACGAAAAAATGCAACGATCAAAAGTTTTAAAATTGTTCAAAGAATCTGCTTGAATTTTTTCAGAATTTTTGGGACCATCTATCACTCTCTTTAAGAAGTCCTAAAAGCTATCAAAAAAGCGTCAAATTTGGGCCTCTTGAATTAAGTGATGGATAGTCCCAAAAATTCTGGAAAAATTCAAGCAGATTCTTTGAAAAATTAAAAAACTTTTGATCGTTGCATTTTTTCGTTTAAGTACTTCTATATCGATATAGAAAGTAACAAAGATTTTTTTATAATGTGGAAAATCCTCTAAAAATGGGCCCTAAGGCCCATGAGATCAAACTAAGCACAGGGGGCTTCAGTATTGGGTACCAGGAGACCCTAAAAACATTTTGTAGCAAATCCATGACCCCGATCTGGGGTGGTCTCCTTGTACGTGCGCCGTCACATTCAACACTATTTCATATCATTTCTCTCAATTCCGCAGAAAAACTTTAATATTTTAATGTTATCTGTATTTTTCATTGAAATAAATATATATAAAATTTCACCCCCAGTAGTTGTCTCAATCGGAATATCACATCCGATAATGTAAACTCTCAAGCTAGAGACAATTTTTTACGCTCTCACCGTCAAAAAGCTCGTTTTTTAAAACATAATAATGAGGTGTTCGGAAAATCCTTTTCATTTATTTTTGTTTATTTATTTGTTATCTTCGTAAATATCTCCTTCGTAAACAAAAACAATCAATATTGATAATAAAACTACTTAATTCATGAAAAACAAGATCTAGAGTTCTCACATTCAATGCTTAATTAATTACAAAACGATAAAACATTTGGACCAAAAAAAAATCAAAAAATCTTATTTTAAATTCCTGCATAAGCAGCAGAATTCACACGTTTTTCATTTTTAATTCATTCTGTAAAGAGAATCATACGCACTTGCTGTGGGAAGCTTAAAGCGATGTAGCTATCAATTATAAGATATGATAAAAAATTTCCAGGCGTGAAAAATCTAAAGCTTATGCGTAAAATAATTCTGAGAAAGAAAAAATCCCCCGCTAGTGCGAAAATCTCTTTATCAATTAAATTTTTATAGAGTTAGAAAGGTAAAGAGAGAGACATTCATAAATACATTTGGTATACGGATTAATTTCGACAATGTCAGAGATGCGGTAAATTATACGAATCGTATTTATACTTCGAGGCCATTGTTGTTCTTTCGCCGCAAATGATTACTATCGAGGCGAGGATGCGTATACACACACAGAGGTTTATATGTATGCAACTCGCCGGCGCGCGACACGAGCACAAATGCACACACATACACACACAAAACATACATATACACGTAATATTATAATGCGATTTCGAAAGTTATAATGGCTCGGAGCTCGAGGAGCGAGTATATGTATAGTAAAAGAGAGAGAGAGAGAGAGAGACTCTGCTTTTATGCAATGTATTTAGGGTATATTCTATCGTTGTATGCTGCAGCCAAGCGCCGAGCTTTGGAAATTTATTTGTCGAAAGCCAAATGGAGGTGTTCGTGCTTCACACATTTTGTAATGAATTGTTTCAAATTACTTCATCGAATCACGATTTTTGGTCTCGTACGCGAGCTCACGTCCGCGCGCGTCGCTACGACGCGATTAACTTGTTCGCGCGCGCAATACCGATAAGATTGCTGCATGCAAATGAGTGAAGAACAAAAAAGAAGAAAAATAGAGCGGTACGATATTCGCGTCTATGAAGCTGCACCACGACTTCATCAACTATTATTGTACGAGAGACGTTGTTGCCCGTCCACCTATAATAAGTATAGCTGCACAAAAGAGATCTCAAGATCTTAAAAGAGAGAGAGAGAGAGTCATTGCAAAAGTGTCGGTTATAGCTGCGGCGAAATTAGTCGCGCGCGCCGCAGCGTAGGGGAACGGCTACTTCGAGGCCCACAGTGTATACGAATGTGACACACATTAACGGTAAGAGCACTTAACGCGCGTACATAATGACAAGAAGAGCCACAGCCTTATGTTCGTATACGCAGCCTGCACTGCTGCATTTGTATGTGTGCGTGTGTGTTTGTGTGAGGCGAGTGTGTGTACAAATGCACTGCCTGGCCGCGTCGAGAGTAAAAGTGCAGTTAAGTCATGGATATTTAGCACACAATAATGCGCCTTTCTGCATTCTTTCTCCTGTACAAATTACGTAGTCAGAGCAGCAGCGGCGGCGGCTCTTCTCTTTTTCCTTATCTGATTTTTCGGGGGCACTTATTTGTATGTCCGTGTGTGTCTGTGTGTCTGGGTTTTAGCGATTGCGTTATTATTATATACAAATAGACTGCGCCTCGCCGCGTGCGGTATATCGTCTGCATCGTGTACAATAGTGCAATAACACCACAACTTCGAGGAATATACTCGTCCCTAAAAAACTTGCTCAATTTTTTGGGGCCGCGCCGAGGAATATCCATTATTATCGGCCCCTTTTATCAGATGCTGACAAATACTCGCGCGCACGAAAATTAATCTTTCGTACTGAACTCGGCGCCGTTGTGCAATTCGCAGTTTTGCATACCTGCGAAAAATCCGAGCCCATAAACGGATCGTACGTAACGCAAATGGATTAGCAATTGTCCGAGTAATACGAAACAATTTGTGCGCACATGAGTACATACTTCGCGCGTTTTGGTCATAGGCATATATACTTTCACCCGAAAATTGATCCAAAAATTAGCGGTCTAATAATAAGACTCCGAGAAGAGAGAATATAATGATTTTCCTAGTCGATTGTCGTAAAGTTTTACTCGCACCCAAGAAAAGCTCACATGCGCGCTCAACGATACGAGCCGTCAAGAAAATATGTTAACTTCTTTCGCTCGCGAAGTATAAACATAGGCCTGGCCCCCACGTGTGTACAATGAACGATCGAGATGAATAATACTTTTCTTTCGTTTTCGAAAAAAAAAAAGAAAGAGAAAAAAATCATAAAGCACCGCATGCGCACACTGCAAACTGACAATAGTTGCGCGCAGCATATGGGAAGAGATACGAAGGATTTAATGTATCACATAGTGAAAATAGCGCACTCGTTTGTTTTATTGCAGGCTATACGTATGCGCGACGGCCTGCACATATACAGGCATTTTTAGCACGAATTGTGAGTCTCCTTATCGCTCGTGTTTCATGGCGCAGCAGCTTTCTCGATTATCATTACGTTATAACTGATTGCCATTACGGCTTTGACGAGCGCTCGAGAAAAATGTTTATAATAGTTTGTACGCAGCTACGTGCATTTCTCTAGGATATTCGGCTATTATTCTTTCCTGCCTTTTAACAATACGTGTTTACTGTTTCCTATTTTTTTTCTTATATATATTGTCGTGCGAAAAACGTGCGTCAAGATTCGCATCGATGATACTCGCGCGCGCGCTACAATAAGTGCGCGTTTAGCTCTTGATTGATGTTCGGCGAAGCAAAAAAAAAGAAAGAAGCGAAGACTGAATAAAGGAACGAGTGCATAAAATTGCACCTCCCGGCATTCATAGAAGCTCGTAAAAGCGAGCTTAAATACCGGCGCGGCCCATATATAATGAGAAGCTTCCTACGTGGTGGCGCTTGCACATTTATTACCATGTATAGCTGTTCTTTTTGTCGGTACACATGCACACACACACAAAGTTTATACTTTCACTTTTTGCGATGAGAGCGCGCGCCAACACTTTTATGCATAGCTGCTCGCGCGGCGTCACTCACACACACACACACATATATTTATATATTTAAATTATTATTATGCGCGCCAAAAAAGAAAAGAGAGTCCCGAAAAGCAAAGCAAAAAAAAGTACTGCACCCAACTTCGTGCGAAATGAGGCATGTTGCATTTTCGTCCGAGAGCTCGGAGACGTGTACATAAATCCGACAACACAACAGGTTCGACCGAAGATTGTCGGCTGTTCTTTTTTTTCTTCTTTTTCTCGTTATACGTCGGGGGTGGGGAAATTTTTTGGGACTGCACCGCACGTGAGTATATTACGACGCCGAATGATGAAATGATATATTGCCTGGCTCGACCTGAATTGTAATAATTTGCGAAAATTGTGCATACCAATGCGACGATGTGAGTGCAGGAAAAAAATGTTGATTGAGAGTGCGAGATAATTTCAGTCGCTACTCCGTTGCATTTTTGATGAGAAATTATGAGTCGAGTAACATTTAATTCGATAGAGTTTCGAGCTTGAAAAAGAAAATATCGTATTGAATTTTACGATTCATTGGATTCGACGATTTTATAACGAGATGACAATGCCCTCGAGCAAGACAACGGCGCATAATTATTGCGAAATTGGACCAGTCTCGCGATTACGTATTTATTGATGCATACATATATAAAAATGTGTACACATAAGCGAGCGGCATAAGATGGGACGTTAATTGCAGGTGCGCCCAAAGTTGCCGCGTTGCAGCTGAAGGACAACGAGCCAGGATTACTTTATATTATATTTATGTATGCAGACCAACAAAACCGGATAAATTTTCAAAGTCGAGGGGAACGCGCCCGTGTCGGGGCTCCGAGAGCTTTCCCTTTTTTTTCGGCTCGTAATTCGGGACTTTATACGATAATTTTTGTTTTCGACACGATCGTGCGGTCAAGTCGATGAGCGTTCCGCGCGTGTAATACAAAATTGTAACGAACGGCATTTGAATGTGAAATTATGTAAAATGATTCGCAAAAATTGTCAAGTTCAATTTATTAATTTTAATATTTTCGAGCATTATCATTATGATTCTAATACAAATTTTCATTTTCTACACGAAGAGAAAAAAAGTATTACATGATACAAATTTTTTAAGAAAATTTTTAAGAAAATTTTTGCTATATTCGCTGGGAAAAATGTCCCAAAAACAAATTATGAGGGTATTCTACAAATACATTGTGTAAATCAACCCATAGCAAAGTTTAAAATTTAGAATGGATTAATATTTCAATATTCTTTTTGTTTTACAACAAAAATTTATCATTATCTAAGATTTATGTTTGATTATAAGCTTTTTGATTCTATCAACAGATGGAGTATTGTAAATTTGCAAGTGGTAAAATAAATTGTCGATTATATCTACACAATAGTATATTTTGCACCTAGGGAGTGAAAAACTGGAAAGTCTCAGAGCACATGTAATTTATCAGCCGAGGTTGATAATCACGTGCAAATACAATTTTTTGTGAATCCCCCAGCCTAAAGTAACATTTTGCTCCCGCTGAGCAAAACCAAAATGTTACTTTAGGTTGGGGTAGCACAAAAAATATTTTCGTAAACTTTACTTTTCGAGTCGTCTTATTCATTACATTTTTCTCCTTATCCGCAACGTGCGAACGTACATCTGCCTCGAAATAGTGAAAAAGGATGAAAATCCTTTTCAACAATTGAAAAACATTTTTTCCGATTTTAAGGTACTTATATCGGCCCTTAAGGGGACACACCTGTGTTAAACCCTATGATTGGAAAAATATGAAAATTATATGTCATTATTATAATTTATTGTTTTTGATGTAAAAATATGTTTTTACAAGACTTTTTACATCAAAAAATATGACTGTAGTACCTAAAATCATTTATGTTAGTCCAGGATTCATCTACAATGATTTATTATTTTTTAGATGTGTGCCACATGATTCTGAATGCAATTCTTGACCAATTTGTATCTATGCGGTCTCAAAAGCTTTGTAAACACATTCTCTTCCACCTAAGTGAAGCAGATTTTTGATAAGATTTTTTGTTCAATCTATCAGTCTTTAAATACAGCAATTAGCGTTGATAAAATAGTTATTTTTGGCATTTCTTTACATTTTAGTGTACAAAAAATTTCCCAAGCCTCTTATCAAAATTTTGTTTCACTTAGGTGGAAGAGAATTAAATTACAAAGCTTTTGAGACCGCATAGATACAAATTGGTCAAGAATTGCATTCAGAATCATGTGGCACACATCTAAAAAATAATAAATCATTGTAGATGAATCCTGGACTAACATAAATGATTTTAGGTACTACAGTCATATTTTTTGATGTAAAAAGTCTTGTAAAATTTTTTACATCAAAAACAATAAATTATAATAATGACATATAATTTTCATATTTTTCCAATCATAGGGTTTAACACAGGTGTGTCCCCTTAACATGCATCCGATTCATTAAAAAGTCCACGAGATCACTCGCGAATGAAAATTATGCAAGTGACAAAGTCACCGGCTCCGAGTATTATCAACTTTCGCGCCTGTATGCTGTAAGTATGATCATGATCATCACCACACAATAAAAGATAAGAAAATGTTACATTGTGCTAATCGCGCAACACGCATGCGTACATTATGCGTGTGATATATTATTATACATAACAAAAAAATTATTTCTGAAACACGCTTTTAGGCGTGGGTGGGGCGCGTTTATCCCAGTATACTGCACTTTGGTACTTTTCAATTAGAATAAACACGTGCATGCTTTTAGTCCTTGACTATTACGAGAGAGAGAGAGAGAAGTCTTCGCTTATATATTATACGTATACGTATATCACAATGTTACCATATATTATATATATCCCAACTTTGCTTTTAAAATATGCAATCGGTATCTCTCAGCTCAGTGCCTCAGTGAGATTTTCATTGAACTAAAAAAAAAACCAAGCCAAGTAGAGAAAAAAAATCCACCTATATACCACAATATATTTGGATGCAGACTATCTCTCTCACTCGGTGCTCTCTTAAAGCTTGACTCCAATGATCGGGTGTTTCGTAATTATCGGTATATAGGTAGTAATCGCACAGACAAGCATGAAATATTTAAGTATTAAATATCCGAATAAGTATATAAATAGGGCTGTTGCACTTGCGATTAGTCAAGCTAAAACCAGCACGGCGCGGCGCGGCTCGAGGTCGTGCACCTGCAGCGCGCAGTGTGCACACGTCTATAATATGTTCTTTCCTTTTTTCACTCTTTCTCGCTCTCTGTCTCTCCATTCGTCGACAAATTTTGTAATAATCATCGAGCATGTACGCGATTGAGTTCATCAAACCTAAATAATAATAGATGCACGAGAATTTCGTTATGTACACATAAACACACGCACAGCAAACAGTTTGCTTTTTTCTTGTTTTGTCCTCTCGCGAAATTGATGCCTTTTAATAACGCAAAATTACCGGCAATCGTCGCGAAGGACGGATGTGCATAATTACACGCTCGATGAGAACGCCCATATATATATACGCGTGTGCTTCGACGTATATTATAAAAAGTGCTTCCACGATAATCTCACTTTTTCTTTATCGTGTGCTGCTGCTGCTGTTACTGCCGTCTCGTGCGTTACGTCAATATATCGTTTCGACAATTACGTCGCGCGGAAAAGCGACAATTAGTTAGCATCGACGACTCCATCAATTTGTCCGTACGTGCCACAGCAATTATTTTTCCCATTGTGTATCATATGATTGGCAGTGATCGGCGAATGTACACCCTCCATGTATCGCATGAGTACAGGGTGAAAAGTGTCACACGTGCGTTGATCGACACCGCGAGGACAGCGCAATTAGGAGGTATCTCGTGTATCGGCAGGCAATGATTAGTGCAACTCGCGACTAGCAAAAACTCACTTGATAGCAATTTTTTGTTCGCTATCAATCGCTTGATTCTCGCGGTGGTCACTCTCTTCGATAAATTTATGATCCCCTTCGTAAACGTCATGCATTCAATCCTCCAGTAATCGAATTTATCGCCCCATTGTACGGAAAAAGAACTTCAAGAGAAGGAGAAAAAAGTGTGCATAAACGGGTTGCAGGAACTTTTACTTTTGCTTCATTTCATCGGGCAATTTTTTATCTCTGCCTCGTTTTCTTCTCTTTATACTTATGTCGATGATATTCGCCGTTCTACGTCGCACTGCTGCAGTGCCTTGGCGCCCAACGGGGGGCTTCCCCTGTGGCCTAAAATAAAAATGTTCAATCAATCAATCTCTTTCATTTTTTGTTCACGGACAATCAACGTCCGTACCGCACCATGTAGTATACACGCGACGATAATGTGTGTGCCGCGGCGAACAATAGACGCGACTAATTACGTAAAAAAAAAGGAAAAGAAAAAGAGAGAAAAAAAAGGAAAAATCTCTCGTTTCCTGTATATTCACGAGCGAATGCGTGTATACATCCATACGCGTTGAACACTTTTTATGAGTAAATTTATGCGGGCTGATTTTAAGCTGCGCAAACGCTTGTGCGCACGGTATATGCCATAGACACGATGCGGAGCGAAGATTACTGTATGCACCGGTAGTAATGCAAGCCTAATACCACGTGCCGAGGCCGCGCCGCCGTCGCCACGATTAGCGCGAGGCGACTGCAAAAACTTTCTCTCGAAAAATAGTCGTCGCGTGCCGCTTATATAGAGCTACTACATAGTATGTAAGTCGATTGGCGCGCAGGGGAGCTTTTATACGCGATATATATTCACGACGGCAGCAGCAGCAACAGCCTATCGTCGAACGATGGCCCATAAGCTGTATTTGAAACCGGCTTATAATAAACTCGTCTCTGCATTATAACTTTTTTCCCTGCAAATGATCACGCCGAGCGCGCGCGTAATACGTACGTAAAATACAGATTAGCGCTTGTATATTATAGCCTGTACATTGCCAAGTTGATTGAGCGCACGACTTTTCAGCGCTTTCGTATATATATTCGTATGTACAGGGCATTATTACAGACTCTCGATGCATGCATTGGCTGTATTATAAAGATCCGTGGATAGAGATGAGCTCGGGGGCAGGAAATACAGCTTTGTGCGCAGCTATAATGTGTATAAAGTGCCGCGTGATTGTTCTCCGGTGGTCGACGTTTTTCGCGCGTGCACTCCTCGATACATATTATAGACAGCCGTTAGATTATCACGCGAACGAGCGGCCAAGCCAAGAAGTAAAATACATATAAACGGCGTAATATTGAGTAATCATTATATATATACTTTGCAAGATCACCGCCCCGATTATTATTATAATTATGATGTGAGAAAAGCAACATTATATCAATCCAAGTGCAGCACAGCAGTGAGAAGTGTATAATACACGCGGTGATTTGCGCCGCCCGAGCCGCAAGTGCAGTGTTCGAGCGCGCGCGCAAAGTGAGTAAATCATAATGTTTAGACGCCGAGAGATCTCGGGCGACTGACATAATGTTGACAAATATCTTTTTCTGTATTACACACGTACATACAGCACAATTTGATCTTATTTGGGAGGAAATACATCTGGGCGTTGGTACATACGTACACTTACCCGCCCGCCCTCCGTTTTAGTCTGGCAAGTCTAGACGGTTACATGAAATTGTTGCCTGCGTATACACAAAAACTTGCGTAATTTTCGATCAATGCTGAGCAAACTCGAGAACTTATTGAAATGAGAATATACAGTTGTTTTCGGCTTGTGCGTTACACGTTTAGCATAAAACCATGCGGTTCGAGCTCGTCGAAATTTGTCATTTCTTTGATTATTTCCAGCTGTATGCGATACAGCACGTTCATATAATCTCATTTATTTTTCATAGAATTTATAATTAACTTGATGCTCGGGAACTTCACGATCTTATGCAATTATCTTCACTGTGACACTTGCAGATTTTTTAAATATAAAAATTACTCGACATCTAGCGGTGGATACTAGTTTTAATTATGATTGAATTTTCATAATGCTTTTGTGCAATTAACGTATAAACCAAATCAGTGTGAAAAAAATTCATTTCCAATCAAAATATTTGAATTTGAATTAAATTATTAAATCTTTGCAATTGCATTTAAATGAATTTTTAGTACGGTTAATGTAACAAAATAAATCAGCACTGATTCATAAAACTTTCAACAAAGATTTCATGTAAAATTACCTATAATAAAATTCAATATTAGTTACTTTAATAGATTTAAGATATAATGTCTAATTTTACGTTAAATCTGCATTAAATTTTAATTTTTTTTTCACCAATGTATATGTTCGAATACATACGGTTTTGCGAGGTAAAATTTATTTTACCTCGAGTCGAGTTACACGTGGGGAACCAGCTCATCTTTTATAAAGCTTGCTCATGCTCGGCGTCGACGGTATTGTGCAAAAATTCATTAGCGCGTTTAAGTAACCTCTTTTTTTTAACTCTCTTTCTCTCTCTTTTGCCTATACAATGTGCTATACGTGACTATTGTTTTGGCGGCTATAGGCTCTATGGCGCGCGTCATGGGCGCGCTGCGAAATTTATAATCGTTCGCTATGCATATATCAAAACAAAAAAAAAGGAAAGAAAGAAAAATTGGGAATAACGAGCGCGCAGCCACGATTACGATTTTTTACTGCATGTACCACATTACAGTTGGCGAAGCATCGATGTACTACATCGTACAGCACGTATCGATTTGTTGCAAGATGAGTAAAATAGTACGCGTATCATAGCACACATATACACGAAGTTGGCGAGTATCTGGCACGATGTGTTTATAACCGATTTTCTCACCGCCGAGAGACGAGCTCGTATTCATTTATGTATGTACGCGTATATATTCGCAGATGGAAACGTTTTCCATGTCGTACACTATTGCGCGCGTGTAGTACGTACACAGAGGTATAATATACCCGTGCCTTGGGATATATCCAAGGTCCGCGTCCGAGTGAGTTATGTGCGCGCTACGTATACAAGTTGCGGAGGATGGAGGACACAGAGCGGCGGCTGCGGCGGTGGTCGCGAACATCCACAGAAACGCGCGCGCGCACAGACACACAGAGGCTTATTATATTATAATGCACAGCGGTCGTACATGAATAATAAGAAAAAAATATATTGCACAGCTCGAACAATATTTTTTTTCCTCTCTTTTTACGCAACATCGCGGTTGATAATTTCCATTTTTTTTTAATCGTGCGCACGCACAATAATGTTGTTCTATGTTTTTGTATTTTATCGACGCATCGGGGAGAGCTTTAAATCCGTCTCCGCGTCAATGCGTACGATAGTAAACGCATTGAAAACTCATATTTATTGACATTGCACTGCACTAGCGTTTGTTTGCATTGTAAACTGATGATTAATGTTCAATGGAAGTAGCTTAACGGTACGCGCGTGTCTGCAGGGTCTGTGTACGTGTAGGTCTCTCCTGGTCACTTTCGATCTCTTTCGAACGAACTTTCGATATATAGCATTCGATATATATAAAGTAACGTATGTACTCGTTCAACAGCAGCAGCAATGCATACCAAACTCGTACTTTCACGACGCGATATTTTTTTCATTTTATCAAATCATCGTATGCATCATGTGTGCACATGCACGCCACTTCCTTTTCATTGTGAACCTTTTTCACTTCACTCCCTCTAATTTCAAGTCATCATTATCATCGTGTTTATTTTTTTCTAAATTATAAATGCATGTATAATGGAAGAGGAGTAGTAGGTGACAGACAATTGCACGTCCTTCAATTCATTACATATATTACCATGCGCGCGACTCACGATGATGTTTATTTTTTTTCTTTTATGCGCGTACGAAGGTCAATCGTGACTCGAGCTGCTGCACTGCTGTACTGCTGCTGCTGCTGTTTATGCACATGCACGCGCAGAGAGACGCGAGAGCGCGAGAGTTCAAAGTACTCGCTTTAGCCGAGCGCGTATTTGTACATAAGTAAACGTGGCAAATAAAAACGCCAATTTATTTATCCGCTGCGTTTCGTATCAGCTAATTACAAAAACTCGAGCGTCTGGAGAAAAATATTGATGTTCTCGTTTTTTTGTTGTTGTTCTTTCCAATCAATGTATATATCGATGGGAAATGAGCCTCGTAATTGTATCGCGTACCACACGAGATGGTGCGTGATTATGAATGAGTTAAGAATTTTTTCAACGGATAAGTAGGTCAACGCAACGTCGAGAGCTCGATCGAGCGGATTAATTGATGCGACGAAAGCCCGATCATATTGAGTTATAAATATTTACTAATACACGCACTACTGGACGTGTAAAGCCGCGGCGGTGCAATCCGATCGAACAATTAAGTGTCGCGAGCTCGCGCACTGCTCGAGAATCTCGATCTATGTGTAGTAGTATGTCTTCGAGCTTTTAATTAATCCAGATTATGGCTGGCAATTAACCAGTTTTCCTGTGCGCCACCGCAGTAGCTACTGCTACTACTACTGCTAATACTACCACTATGCACAACGACGATATTAAGTAATTGACATTTGGCGGGTACTACATAGTATAAGTGTCCATATAACTCGTCGAGAAGCCGAGAGCAGCTGTCCTCCTACTTTACGTAATGTTTATAAATGTACTCGCGGTCAGCGACACACACTCGAGAATATATTGATTTATTTCAGTCAATCCGTTGATAATAAATCATAAAATTTCTAATAGTCGCGAAAACATCGATGAAAAAAAACACAAAACTTTGTACCTCTTGAAGGTTCGAACTAGACAGCACTGCATATATGTGGAAAGTTTGTCGTGTCGTGTATATGATTTCGCATTATTTGTCCGGAGGGCAAATGCCACGCGAGCGCGCGTGTACCAGCATGCAAATTTTCGTTTATTAATTTTTTTTTCGCATACCACTCAGTGCATTAAATGACGCTTGAATGTTATAATATACACACGCTAGCTAGCGATAGCTATTTCGAAAAGTGAATTGCGAAAATTTTAATCGTAAAAATTTTATATTTTCCAAGCGAATTATCTTAATTGCCTCGCCTCTGTGTGCCATCGAAAAAAAAATTTCGGCTTTTCATCCATTGGAATGGCTCATGGAGATTTTCATCTGTGTGGGGCGCAAAAGTCGACGCTTTGGGTCTCTGCGAGTATATGAGTGACAACTATTATGCAGAAGTGACTTTCTAAGCATTCGCGTATCGTACATAAAAGCACATACGAGCGGCTCCGAGCGAGCGTAATGTGCGTTTAATAAGAGACGAACGAGCCGCGGTGTGATACAATACGATTTTTGCGCGCTACTAATATTAGGCTTTCCATAAAAATAATTGCCACTTTTTTCCTCTCGTTTACAAGTACAAAAACATACACACACGAGTGTATATAATGATACACGAGTTTTTATCCCGGAATTTCCTTCTTTATAGCTATTCAACGCGAGCAACTCGAGTTGTACTTCATTGCTTGTTTTTTTTCTCCTTTCGCGCTAATTTCGCTTTATACGAATTTAATTTCCTTAAATAATCTTAACCACACCACGCAGCTGCGTTCGACGCATTTTTTTTCCAGCATTATTTTGCAGGATGACGCTGTTTAAATATCACACACACGCACAGACACAGTGCGTAAATCGTCGATCCGCTCGCGAAAGCAAACGCGGAGCCAGTCTCCTAAATGCACTCGGTACTGCACAATTTATAAACGATATCTCACGACGCGTACGCGCGGGTCTCTTTTAATTACTTTTTCACACGCATTGCGGCACGCACAGCACGAGCGAGCGAGATACCAAAAAGATATATCGAACGAAACGAAAGAGATAAAAAAAAAGCGTCTACGTCCCGTATAAAGCTGACTAATTGATATAAATATCGGGGCAATTCTTCTGCCAATCAATTTCGGAAACTCTCCTTTTTATTTTTACGTAACCACGCACACAACACAACACACTGTGACGGCGTTGGCGGTGTTGTTGTTGTTGCCGCTGTGCAGCCTTTGGCCCCCTCGCGATCGTTGTTTTATAATAAACACATGCCCGCAGACACCTTCGTTACGTTACACCGAGATGAAGCGATTCTCCCAATTTGTTGAAGCTTGTGTATAACGCGGGCGAAAAAAAAATAGCACACGTTTACGTGGATATCGACATCTTTGTCGAGGTTTCTTTCCTTTTTTTTTAACTCTCTACTTATGCACGCGAATTGAGATCGCTAGGCCCGAGCCGAGAGCCGAGTGCGCGAAAGATGCGATTTCTTAATAATAATCGTGCAAATGCATCGCGGCGTGCGACGATTGAGTAATACACTCGGGCAAGCGTATTTTATACATATATACTCGCAATTACGGTGTACGGTCGTGGATGAATAAATAACGAAGAGAAGAAGAGGAGGAGGAGGGAAAAAAATCAGTGCATCGCAGGCATAAAATGCGAACTGTCCGGAGCGCACACATACACACATACATAAATGCGCGGTACACTATGGTACGCGAGCTTCGAAGCGAACTAATTTAACTTTACGCACAAACCTGTTATACATTACGCTCGCGTGGCACATATCGCGGAATAAGGAAAGCAAATATACGCGCGGCTTTTCTCTCTCTCTCTCTCTCTCTCTTCGACTCTCCTCTCTGTGTGTGCCGCGCGCGGAGCGAGCGAAGCTTTTGAATTCTCATTTAGCTGCTTCGTATGTGTGTATAGCGCAATTCCGCCGCGCCGAGGTTATCAATGCTCGCTGCGTACAGTTGCGCTCGCGCGCGCGTTTTGTAACGCGTATGTATGTGCAGTTTTGATTTGTTACGCCGTTTGATCATTGATTTTTCAATTTTTTTTTATGTTTTTTTTCGTACATAACAAAGTTGCTGGTTACGGAGATTTACCTGTAATATTTTACTTTTTATCGTTCAATATGTACACGTTTTATTCAAGATTAAAGAAAAAATGTCTAATCCTGATTTGTATTGAATATTATCGAATGATTTGTGAAGTATCCACCTTTAGAGGGCTGTAATATGCCTCTAGGCGTAAGGGGTGTGACTCAACAACTTCTCAACTTAGCTTGACACAGGGACCTTAGACCACCATATTTGTATAGAAAATCGCGATTTTTAAATATTGCAAAACCCCTATTAATTGAAGGTTAAATTTTTACGGATGCTTAAATTTTTTTTGAACCCCGATAAAACAGTTGCTTAATTCATCTCAGTAATTAAACTATGAGATGGGCAAAACCCTCATGATTTATCTACTTTCGTCTTCATTTATAATCAAAAAAGCTCGACTTGCAGTCGACACCTTCGAAAACAGTACAAAAAAAAATAGAAAAAAGCTCACCTCCTCGACTTCCTCGTGCACGGAGTAAGCCGACGATACGGCAGCACTAACGAGTAAAAGCACCCACACTGATTTCCACTTCATGATTGTATTATCTAAAAGCTATGGAGCACAATTAATTTAGTCAAAGTCGTATTCTTCAGCTCCCACACTTTTCACTGCGTTTGATCTTCTTTCACTCATAAAACACGTTAGTAAAAAAACCAAAAGCTCACTGTTAAAGATAAAAAAAGTGATAAGAATAAAAAATTCACTCCTTATTCATCAAACAATCAGCACTTTACAACTCGTCATCGATACAGCGAAAAAAAAATTACATCAAACACTTCGGTCACAAGCTTCGAAGCCTTAAACGATCATCGAACGCAGTCGGACAATGATATCGACGCTTCCACTGCCGCATCGGCAATGCAACATCGAGACGCTCGCTCGGTTCTATTATACGAGGCGTACAGTGCAGTGCGTCGCGAGGCGCGCTATATATATGTAACGCTGATGCTGATCGTAGCGCCGCAAGAAAAGCCGGGCGCACGAACGAGATCCCACACTTGTTGCTGCAGTTTTGAGCGCGACGAGCGGGCCTAAGCTCCCCTGTCCAATAGAAGCAGCGATGTATAAGACAACTCAGAGGAGCGCATATGGTATGTATTAGACTACGACGAAGTCGACTACAACTCCTCGACTTGGGCTTCTCTTCTACCTCATCCGCGGGCAAGTGGCTGCGAGCGGTCGGTGCGCTCGGCTCCACACTCCGCGCTCGTCCTTTCTACCACCACTCCGTCCGGAGCTCGGCGCAGCGCAGCACAGCACACGACGTTCGTTGTGATATGCTACGGGAGTGTGTATGTATAAATGCGTGTATGTGTGAGTTTCTGTGCACAAGCCAGGCCAACCGCGCACCGACTGCTGACTTTTTCGCTTTTACTCTCGTACTGTACTGTGCCTCACGTGTCATCGCTTTTATTATAATGCCCTTTCTACTTTGTGTGTGTGTCGCGTCGCGTCGCGTTGCGCGCAAGCCCGGGATCGTGTACATGTATTCGAAATGCGGCACGATCGTCCCTTTCGTTCGGAAGGGTCCAAGATTTATATTGCAAGCATACCAGCACACCCGTCGCGTTGCCCTTCCAAGTCTCTCTCTCTCCCCCTCATTTTCGAAGGCTGAGTGAGTGGATCCCGCACGCGGAGGGTAATGTATATTTTACTCTCTCGACTCATGGGCACGACGAAATGAGTCGCTGATAAGTTTTTTGTTGTACGTTGCCAACTTCGAGAATAAATACTTTTGCCCGAACCTTGGCAAGTTAATGCATTTTTAATACTCGCGAGCTGCAGCAGTATATATTTTACTTTTGTTCTTCGAAGTTCGGGTATGCCTATACAAAATAACACATTCAGCCGCGTGCAGTATCCGACCTCGTTCATATATCGGCCTTGTTAAAAGAGGGCGAAGCTAAAATTTTCTTTTTACAGCTCTCCGCATCGTGCTGCAAGCTTTTATTTATTATCACTCGCTTGAAATCCACGAGTGTGAGGCAGCAGCAACAGCTCGTGTGCATGCATGTCAATAATAATGCCGAAGCGTGTTAATGTTATTTTTTTCCCTAGAAGCGATCGTCGCTGCCGAGAGAGTATGAGCTGTAAGGTTAAAATAAACAAGAAATATCGTTAGATCTCGTTGCTTGCACACATATAATATAAATTTAACGAGCTCGAGCGCTAATGTACCTTTTTGCGCCTCGCAGCAAACAGCGCAAACAGCAGTGGCAGCATCGTCCGCGCGTCGTATTAAACTCTCTCGCGTGAATAAATGTATGAGCGTAATACCGGAGGAAGGTCGTCTGCGTCTCGTAGTCGTCGTCGTCGTCGTTGTGTGGCGTAAAAAAAAGCTGCTGTTTACTGTGGCTCTCGCGAGCCTCGTTATATACATTATATGGCACGAGATGCGGACTTTAACATTGGCTATTGGTCGTCGCACATTCGACATCGTGGAAACCTCGCTGCGAAGGAGGATAAGTGGAAAAAGAGAGAAAAAATAAACAGCAGCAGCAACAACAACAACGAAGAAAATAAATATAAACAGAAGAGTCCCGCACAATCGTCGAAGGAGGTTGAAAAAAACTCCGTTTTTACGGCCAAATGTCGAAATCATCTCAGTGTAACGAACGCATGTGCGAGCGAGCATTGCTTACGCAGCTCCGAACGCGCTAATATAGTTCCCCGAAGAGTCGCCCCCAGCGAGTTCGACGCGTGTATAGGTACACGTGAGCTGCACTTCTCGCTCTTTTTTATTTCGACCTCTCTCTCACGTTCTTTTCTTTTCTTCTTTCTCGCGCGCGCGCGCGGGGTCCAGACTCGTAAATACATCGGCAATTATCTATATAAGCAGGTTCATTTTTCTCCGATTCTCGACGTGGCCGCGTATACATGTAAACGCGCGAGTGTAACTGCAAAAGAGCTGCGTGTGCCTTATGACATATGTAACACGTGTGAAAGCGAAATTCTTTAACCGAGCTGTACACGAGTGTGTACTCAGTGTATATACATAGACGAAATAGAAGCTCGCCAGGAATTTTCTTTCGACGTATCGCCGCTACTTTCGGGAAAAGTTTGCAAAGTTTTGTGTGTAAATCGTTGGTCACAAGTAGTACCGCGGCTTTAGCCCGAATAACCCAAAGATAGAGAAGTCCGGCAATTAAATGCTATTATATATATCGTACCTACGCGGGCGCGCGCGTTAGCGGCTCTTAATGATCCCGCCAATTTGCTCTCTCCCTTGGATTAATTTTGAAATGTCCAGGTGTAAGCGCGAGCACGCTGTGTTTTGACAACAATCATTATTATTGTCGTCGTCGTTTCGTTGTTGTTTCGGCTTTTAACTGGCTCTGAAGGTACACACAAGAAAAAATAAATAAAATTAACAGAAGAAATGCGGGATCAGGAGTACTGCGCGTGCGACTTTTCACTTGGGAGTACACGCATACGTACGGTTTATTTTATTGCACTCGTCTGCGCGTCTCTTTCTCCCTTTCTTGGGTTGTGTGTGCAAATAATATGTAAATTATGTCAGGTTAAGTAACTGCACTGCGTGTGGTTGCATCTTGAAGTTGCGACGTTCGGCATTGTATAAGGATCGATAAAATCGGCCGATCGGAAATCGCGAGTGCATCTCGAGCTCGCTCTGCGACTTGGGTGTCCACGCGCTCAGCTGCGTTATAACTTATAATCCGCTGCGGCAGCTGCGTAAACGAAAAAATTCTGCAATTGACCCCGAGCGCCATGATTTATCTTCAATCTCTATAAGCTTCCTTGAAAAAATTCAAATCCGCGCTGGAGGTTCGCGAGGTGCGAGAGAAAGTGTCGTAAAATGCTAGTGCTACTGCTTGCTGCACCTATGCATGCGCTTGTAATTATGTCTTTCAATGCGTGAATAGAGTTATTTGGCTAGGAATTTTAAAAATCGACCCGAAAAAAAACACAACTTAGAATTGCGCATTGTGTTAGTTTCGTTGTATTTTAGTCCGTGTTTAGCAAGTCGTTACACACGGGAACAGCCGAGCTTTTTTTAGTTTAATCTCGCTTAACAAACGCTCGATATAAGCAAAATGCGAACAAGATTTCAATTACAAAATTTTACGATGTATCAAAGAGTTCGTTGCGTATAATAATATATAAATTTTCGCATCGATTCAATACTCGATACGTGTAATTATATTATAAAACTGCCTTACGTACAAATACTTATTAGCGTGTAAATTTACGCTCAAAAGTTTTCATTCTTTTGTCGCGGGCGCGCCGCACTATACACATAAGCGTGGGTAAAAAAAGCATTAATTTCGTAATTTCGCGCATGAATTACATACACACAATAAATTGAGCTAAGTATCGAAACAAAATACCGGCCCGATTTATTAAAGCGGAATTTAATTACAATACCCTCTTTTCTTTTCTCCCACCCTCTGCTGTAATCACCCGAAAAGCATACACGTACGATCGGCTACCTTATTTTTATGTAAGGTGTAAAAGTAAATGAGTACTTTTGATACTCGTTTTATGTATTCAGCTTTCACGCGGGTGAGCATAGCGGCTTATACAGCAGCGGCAGCAGCCAGGATCGTCGTCCCATATGTGTTAATACGCGCGTGCGCTCATGCTGATATCGGACTTCGCTATACATATACCGTCCAACGGAGTACGTGTACGTACGCTGCACTGCCGATTTTTTTTTCTCCTCGTGTCCGACACGATAAGTTCTTAACTTTCGATTTCGTGCCTCCTGCTGTTACTGCTGCTGCTGTTGTTATTTTCGTAGCTGCCCGCGCGTGTTGTTACTTGACTGATTGAATAGACCGATTTTTATTGTACGCCGCCGATTTTCCTTCCTCGACGCAATAAAACATAATCCTGTTATCGCTGCGTATACAGTTCTTCGCTTGTATCTATCTATGCAGACACCTATTAAAATTCCTTTGAGACGTGTTCTACAAGCGACGTAACAATGAATAAAGATATAATATGCATCTCCGATAATTACTCACGCGCGCGCTGATTAACATTTCTTCGACGCCGTGCAGAGATACATGTAAAAAAGGCGAGTTTTGTATTTATACGCGCGTCGATTGCGATCTGCGTACTACAATTTGCTCTCGATCTCCCAAGGTTAATCATCGATCGCGAACGTTGAACTAAAACTTTAATGTCTATTCGCGTTAACAGCTTTTTAATCGCGGCCTCTGTATGTATGTATGCTTACGTACGTATGTAATGTACACAAGAGATAGTTGACATTTTTACACGGGAAACTTTCTTCCGTTCTTGGGCGCGCGTGTTAATATGTAAGAAGTCAAATTGGCCAAACTGGTGCACATGGTTTATACGTTATATTATGAGGCTGCTGCTATTCTAATTAAACGAGCATCGAATTATCAAACGTGTTTCACGTAGGTATATATATGCATACGATTGCTGGCGCGTAATTCGCGACGGACGTTTAATATGATTTATTTGTTTGTTTTTCCAATCGCATTAATCATGGTCGGCTAAACACCGACACTTTCGCGATCTCCCGATTCATTATAACGGCTGTAATATAAGAATATTATATAGAGAGATGCAGTTGTATAAAGCTGCCGCGCGTGCCCGACGTCAGTCATATTGTTTATATATCCCTCTATATCACGAGACGTACATAAATATAGTGATAAAAATTTCAATTTTCGCGTTTCTGGTTGGTTGGTCGCGGTAGCAGAAGTGGCAAGTCGCGCTGCAGCTCGCTCCAACTGTTTTATCAAAGATCGCGACGCGCGTGCATTACTTGCACGATCGTACAGTGCTATACACTCGATCGCAATTGGCTTCTCCTTTTCTCTCTACAATTAATCCACGGGCACAAAAGTTGTGCTCCTTATTTTCGTTTCTCCACGGCTTCCGCACGATCTCTTTCGTCTTTCCTTTCTTTTCTTTTTTTTTTTTACTTTTTATCTCATGCATCTTTTGCTTACATTATACATAACACCTGTATAGCCAATCAGCAACAACAGAAGCCACTCGAGTCGGATAATTCTCCCCTCCTCCTTTTTATTTAATTCAAGATTTATGTACTCGTGATTTCGAATGCGAGGTAAAAATTGGCACTCGTTGATATATACAATGTCATCGTCGTCGTTATTCAATTTTAAAATTCGAGCACTGCACTCACCGTCGTATATATTATTACTGCGCTTAACCCTGCGTGTGTGTCAACATTTTTGTATTTCTTGGGGCCATAAGGTTTTATTCGGCAGCTTTTACTTCTCGTGGCCGCAGAACGATTCTCGAAATTAGCCTTGTACATTATACTTACTTACTCGGATATATCCTGGACACAATGAGTACGCCGCTCATTTTCGCAACGCGCGTTGATATTTTTTTTCCATCGCCGTGGCTCTCGTGAAAATATTCGATCATGAGAAAAGTCGGCGCAGCGTAAGGCAATATTGATACTCATAACACATGGTTTCAAAGCTCGCGAAAACTAATATAAGAGAGAGACCAAGTGGTTATTTCGATGTGTGCCTCGATCGTCGAGTGCAGTAAAGTAAAGATACATTACGTAAAACGAGTACAAAGTTAAATGAAAAAACTATAACAAATACGTGACCCGCGCCCACGTCAGCTCCGGCGTACGCGGGAAATCTCATGATAATAATACGTCGAAGAAGTGTGTTCGTGTCGTTAAATTTTACACTCTTCGTTATTGGCTAGCGAAAGGGGGGTCTAAATTAGATTTATTGAGTAACTGTATGCATGTATAGTTTCGAACGACGAAGCTCGAGGGTGGTATAGTAGCCGTGTGCCAGATGAGTATATAATCTGAATTTTTTTCCCCTCGCGCATCGATAGCCTTTTACATGACTCGGTGTAAACCCATATTCAGGTGTCGAATAAACGATCGACATGAACGAAGGAAAGGCTCGCACACGCGCGCGCGCATTAGTTCCGCCACCAAAGTGCAGCAGCAACAGTATATTGTATATTAAGTTTCATGCGGCAAGTACCGCGCAATTACGAATCGTTTTACTGGGCGTTACACACACGGTATGTGTGTATGTGTAAATTTTTTACGAAAATGTAATTAGTTGATTATAATAATTTCGGTGATTAATCTTCGCACGCGCCAGACGTATTATATTTTATAAAACACGGTGACTTGCGCCCGAGCGCCCATTAACGCAGTCAAACGATCGTATCTAATATCACTTTGATCGCTAAACATAATACACGCGTCGTTTATAAAGCGAAATAAGTTACAAGACATTAGACCTCATACCAACTGATCGCTGGAGAGACTTTGAAAGCTATCCTATTTTTTTTACGTCTTTCGCATTTCATTATTTATCAACTCAACTCTCTAATGACTTATTAATTTAGCTAAGGTAAGACGACTTTTCGGCGAAACTTCAATCGATCTCTGCTTGACGGAGAAAAAAATTGCACCGTACCAAATTGAAACGTTACATTAAGGATTAATTGATTTTTTTTTGTCGTCGTCGTCGTCGATCGTCGTCGTTGTTTGCAACGTCATGGCGCCACACGGCGCCGTTGCTGCTGCTGTTGGCTTTGGAATCAGATTGGAATCGAATCGTTCGCGAAAGCCGACGCAAAAACGACAAAAAATAAAGAATAAAATGAGGCATACGTACGAATTTGCGGTGTCCAGCGTACCGCGTACTACATGCACGCGTGTTCGCGAAAAGAGATGCATTAAGAGTTCGCGGCGCAGTCCGTGATTTTCTCGCAAGTATATAAGCTTATGATAAATGGGTTGCATCACGCGCGTACGCGTACGTATACATACGTCTCGGGCTCTCACTCCTCGGTAGAGACATTCGGACGCGCGCGAACGCGTACTGCACGCGTATGTATGTATATTATGCTCGCGTAGCCGCAATCCGTCGACTGACATCATCAGATAAGTGTCAAAGAGTCGTAAATTTGTTCAATTTAATTTAACCCCGAGAGTGCATTTCTCGCTCTCTTTTAATATTTATTATTATACAAGCTCGTGTGCGCATTATCCCAAGGTTATAGCTGCGTTACACCTGCGTCGCGAGCGAAACGAATCGCAGTATGCGCGCGACATTGCAACGATGGATTGTCGGTACTTTTTTCAGAAAAGATCAGATTAGCTTGGCGTTAATCTAATGCTCGAACTCGACCTTTCAACCCAGTTTTAAAGTCGATCGAACGCGCGAATACATGGATGGATTACGATATTTAAAAAAGAACGCAGATTAAATCAGATGTTAAAAATTAATTAAAGAGATACTTAATTTTACAGGTACTTTAGCATGATATTTTCATTGAAATTAATGTATCAGCACAGATTTATTTTTTACATAAACTGCACAAAAATACACGAAAACGTAATTACATACATTGTTTTTAAAGTAAAAATAAAT
This sequence comes from Trichogramma dendrolimi, assembly GCA_034770305.1. Lineage (NCBI taxonomy): Eukaryota > Metazoa > Arthropoda > Insecta > Hymenoptera > Trichogrammatidae > Trichogramma > Trichogramma dendrolimi. The sequence goes on along the minus strand of JAPMIB010000114.1, from coordinate 363,852 downwards.
AATAGAGATTTAAAATTGTAAACTACAATTTAAACATTTTGATTAAAATTGCTGAAAAATTCATGAGAATATAATCAAAATTGAAGCCAGTCTCCACTGCTAGATGGCGAGTACCTTTATCTGTAAAGTTGCAAGTGGCAAAGTCAAATTTATTGTATAAGTCAAAGTGCAATTTTAAGAAATTGCAAGTTATTCACAATCGTAGTTGTTTCGATCCTTCAATTTTTGAAACGTACCAAGTATCACTTCAAGTCTCCATCGCTAGATGGCGAGTACCTTTGACTGCAAATCTGTAAGTGGCAAAGTCAAAATAATTGTACAAGTCAGAAGCCCAATTATAAGAAATTCACTGTTTCAGATAATTTTCTGCTAGCGTAAAAAAAAATTTCGACTCGCTTCTCGCGTTTCGTAATTAAAGCACACGCGACGACGCGGTTTTGAAAAAAGTCCGCACACTGTATACGTCCTTTCTTACAAACCTCGTCGCTCTTATGCACGAGACACTGATGGATCCGCTCGCGGGTTTGAAATTTCATTCCACCGGCGTACGTACTCTCTGACACATCTCTCTATATTACAGAGCTATCTGCATATGTATACGAAACACACGTCTCATTACTTCATCGTATGTATATAGGTTTATACCGGGGCCGCAGAGCACTTGCCCCGGCGCGCGTGCTCGCGCAAATATCGTATGCATTACCAAACTCGCGGCATCGTTGTAACAGTTCTCGTTTTACTCGAGATTTCGACCGCATCTCTCTGTGTTATATCGAAGCTGCTCCAGCCAATTTTCTAATGTGCCGTTCGCCTATTAGGTATCGAATTTTATATATTACATAGCTGTGCGCCACTATAGCGCGCGCCAATATTATCCAAGACCTAAACTCTGTCACCGAAAATTACGAGAGCCAATCGTCGACGACGTTTCTATTCTACGCGCGTGTGCATTCGCTTCCGCAGCCGTAATTTCGCAGCTTATCAAAGGATAGTACGCCGCTCGTAAATCAATGCGCAAAAAAAGGAGGTTACAGGAGCGATCACTCGAGCTGTATCGAAATTTAGCCTCTCTCGGCGTGTATATCCCGTCTTTCTGTCTGCGTGCGTGTGTGTGCGTCGGTGCACACACCGTGTGCGCTTTCACCCGCGCGCGTGTTGTATTCCGTGCACTCGTATCGCAGGACTTTCCATCGACGCGCTAATGCGCGTGTAGGTTGGTTGGTAGGTAGGTAGGTAGTAGTATGCCACAGGACCCCTGAGTCGCTGCATTGGCGCGCGTAATTTAATAGCTTCCATAAGCGCGAGACGTACTACAACACGGGCGACAAAAAGGCCCCACCCACCCGTCGCCGTCTTTCTTTCTCTTCTCTCTCGTCATCGCCTGGCACCGCAGACGTATACAACTCTACACTTGACGTATTACGACGAACTCCTCTTACTGTGTGCAGGCCGCAGAGAAAATAAGAAAGTACAGCTGCCCAACGACGACGACGACGACGACGACGCGAGCATCGATACGCGGCTTAGAGACACACGATTCGCACAGGTCCTCGCGGGTAATTTTTCCCAACCTTTTGCAGGCACACACGTATCGACTGTTCGAATCGCGTGAGATTTGCATTCACGCGCGAACGCGTGAATTTTTTTACCCCGAGAAAAAGCACATAAATATCCCCGAGCCGAGATTTTACATTTTCATAATATTATTCGCGTTGTGCGCATATGTATACGCAATGTTTCGAAACACGTGTATATGCATCATAATACACTCAATTTAACCTGTCGATGCCACGGTGATACATGAGACTGCGAGGAAAAATATTATCCCTCTTTTTTCTCTCTTTTTATTATCGGCTTTTATACGCCGATATGCTCGAAGTATGCTAACTGCCTATCCGCAATAAGATATCGAAATGATTACAGAGCGTACGAGCAAGAGATGTGTATTAACTTATGGACGAAAAATTCAACTCGGGGATTCATGAAAAATCATATTATACTGCACGCATTCGAGCGATGCTGCGAATTTCGTACGTATATTACGTAAGGGATTCGTGAAAATTTAACGACGCACTTGTAACGATCTGGTAAAGCGTGGGTATGTTTGTTCGAGAAGAAACTATTTATATTACACTTTTTAATTACGTTCGTGCCCATGAACCTCTGCAGCAACGACTGCAATCTCGCGATTATATGCGTATGTATGTAATGGGTACGATTGGCGAAATTATAATGTATACGCGCCTCGACGTATCTTTGATTTCTCGAGATATGTATTTCATTAACTAAAATGGCTCGTTTGTGTTTATTTATATCGCATGCCAGTAAAGCATCGCAGGTGAATGGCGCCGATGCGTCTATTATACGGGAGGTTTAATTCACCCACGGCCCGAGTAGTCACATTAAATAAAACACACCCATTTAATTCTATAATATGAAAGATCGGAGACGGAGGAGTCGTCGAAAGGAGAAAGAGAGAGAGAGAATGAATAAAGTGACGCAAATTACGAGTCACGACGACAATGTGTATTAAAAAATAAACAAAATGTACATTAAAGTCGCGTAACAATGAGCAGCGCCACAATTGCTGTTTTTCTTTCTTCTTCCCCCGTATAATAAATGCTATCGTATAACCATACAGATTAACTTTATGATTCATACTTTTACATCATAAATTATATAAAACTGAATTTCTGTAGTTCTCTTTGCTGCTGTGTCGTCGACGACAAGTATCAGCCTTTTCCATTATCCACATCAGTCAGAGAGCTGCGCTTGCTTTGAGCCGAGCTGCTGCAGCATAGTGAAAATCTCGATCGCGAACGCGCGCGCATCGTGTATCATACGTTGCATTCAAGGCTACACACGTATAATATAAAGGCTTCATCGCGTGCAATTTATATATAACACGTAAAACTCATGCATTATTGAGCGATTTTTACATGTATTACCCGATCGTTATATTACTCGGGGCGATTTTTCGAAACTAAATAGCCGTGGCTCTTGCTCTGCGCGCGCAGCGCACGTGAAAAAAAGGCCGCGAGCTGCGAACTGGTCGATCGTTGAGCGATCGCCGCACGTATAACACTTACAAACGCTTATTTATAAATAAATATATATCAGGAGACGCGCACACACACACACACACACACACACACACACACACACACGAGCGAGAAAGAGACTGTCATATCGAAGATTTGCAACACGCATCCATTTAAGTGCTGCGTACATACACTATATATTCGATTGCACCCGCGAGCGTTTATAATGATATAGAAGTGTCGTGTGCGAACGCGCCGCGGGTAACGTATAACGCGCCGGTATAATGCCACCATGGTAAACAGAAAACCATTGAAAGGTTTTTGCGTGGCTCGACAAGCGTATGATTCGGAAATATCGTATCTCATATAAGTGCTGTATATGAGACCGATCGAAAGTTCGCGAGATGTTTTTGATTTATTTCGACCACTGCGAGTCAATGATAATCCACAGCGATCGGTTTTGATAAATTGCAAAGTTATAAGAGGTAAAAAAAAAACACTCGTAATCTCATTTCTATTCAGTACGATATTGTACGTGCGCAAGCTGCGTCAGGCGCAGCTCCGAACGCGCAGAAAACGTGTATAATTTTTGAGAGCGCAATGAAAGAGAGCAGAGAGAAAAAAAGCACAAAGTAAACCGCAGATCGGTACAGAGGCAATATATATCGTGGGGGTCCGGCCTTGAGGTTAATTTCGCATTGTTGTCGATCGTATTTGGAACGAAAACTCATCGATCGTTTACAATCGGAAGGACTACTTATTTCGAAGGCGATCGATCCTCGCGCCGAGCGAGCACGAAACACAATGCATCCATTAATCGACGTCATTAGCGAGCTGAAAAATCGGTTACATACGCGCATACGCGTACACCTACGTATACGCGGAACCAGCTGTTGCGGCTGCTTATAGATTAGCGATTATACGTTGCCCAAACTCTCTGCGGCGCGCGCGAATCGTATAATATTTTGATTAAAAAGTTCCTGCGCCGTCATCGCGCGGGCAAATTTTGCAATTCTTCTGTGTAGTATGTACGTTGCATCGACGCGCCAAAATGAATTCACAATATAGAGCCGTGATTACTATCCAATAGGCCAAATGAAAAATTTCGTATTATACGCTCATGTGCGCGCGCGCGCGTATTCGTAGATCCGGTTTATCTAAGCGCGCGAAAGAGGCGCATAATCATGACGCGTAATTGAATTTGTATACGTCGAACTGTTCGGCGCTTGTATATGAAGAGAATATTCATGAGTTTTTTTCTTTTGTGTTTAATGATTCCGTAATTTTACCACGTGATTGTTCTCCTTTTTTTTTCTATATGCCGACATTTTGGACCCGGAATGAAAATACCTCGAAGCTTTTGACGAAGTAATGTACCGCCTTCAGAAAAAAAATGTTTATAATACGCCCGCGACGTGTAGTCGCGGTTATATAAGCGAATAACACACGAAAGCCCAGTTATAAGGATGCAGCCGATATATATATATATATACTAGGGGGGCTTCGCCCCCCTGCTCGCTCCGCTCGCCAACCCCCCAATTTAAAAATATAGATGAGATGAAAATTAAAAATGAGCAAAAAGGAAAAATGTATAAAAAAACTCAATAGTATATTTAACCCATTAACGCGCAGAGGACGCAATTTTGACATTCAACTTAGTGCTCCTACCATGTCTCAATCGATAAGAGAAAAATTATGAAAACCACTATACTTATTGGCTTTGAGGGTGTTCTTTTTAATAGTGGTGTTTAAAATTGCGTAAATTAACAATTTTTAACAAAAAATTGCAAATTTACAAAAAAATAACGTGTTTTCTAGGAGAAAGTTTGTTTTCATTTCAATTTTCAAACCACTTATTATTGTTGTATGGGGGTAAAATATATGTAGAATATGACCTCGTGGTCTCTACTTTGAAAAACCACGGTGACTTGTGTCGAACAATATTTTTTTTTTAAGGGGACCGACCTGTGTTAAAAGCTTAAATTCAGCTCCAGCTAAAAATAGCTATATAAAACGAAATAGTGGAAAATTTTTTTTGTGATAGTAAAATATGTTCATTCTACACCTGATTGACCAAAAAAAACTTCTACCCAAGCTTTGAAATACTACCTACATCACTTTTTTCATAAGACAAAATAGTGTTATAAATCACTTGCCGCATGATCTTGAAAAGAGTTTTTCATCAATATTGATCTATGGGGTCTCAAAATCTTCAGAAAAGTACCCTCGTCCACCTAAGCGGAGCAGAATTTTGAAAAATTGCGAACAACTTTATAAACACGTCAAAATGTGACAATTTTTAAGAAAATTAGAATTTTATCAACACTAAATGCCATATTTAAGCTCTTGGAAAAGAAACAAACTTTTTTTTCAAATTCTGCTCCGCTTAAGTGGATGAGAGTACTTTTCTGAAGATTTTGAGACCCCGTAGATCAATATTGATGAAGAGCTCATGTCAGAATCGCGTGGCAAGTAAATTCAATTATAATCTTTAGTATTATGAAAAAATAGGCGCAATTGGTATTTTAGAGCTTGTGTAGAAGTTTTTTTTGGTCAATCAAGTGTCTAATGAACATATTTTACTATCACAAAAAAATATTTTCCACCATTTCGATTTATATAGCTATTTTTTGAATTTAAGCTTTTAACACAGGTCGGTTTCCTTAATAAAATGGCGGTTCGAATGAAAAAATTGACTTTCAAATTTCTTTACTATTTATCTCATGAACTATTGAGTTTAGTAAAGAAGTTTATATAACAAAATGGTATTCGAATTGTTCAAGGAACACCCTCCAATTTTTTCAGAATTTTCCTAGACAATTTTCCGATTTATGGAAAATACAGGAAATCTGGTTCCCCGAAATTCAGTTCCAAAAATTCTGAAAAAATTCAAGCACTTTTTTTGATTAACTTTAAGACTTTTTTGTCCTGTTATCTTTTTTTCTAAAATCCCTATTTTTCTTTAGATAAAATGTATCAATCATTTTGGCGATTTTAAGAAAAAATATTATATATCTTTCGATTTTATTATCGTGGTTTCTCAAAGTAGAGACCGCGAGATCATGTTTTACATATATTTTACCACCATTTAACAATAATAAGTGGTTTAAAAATTGAAATGAAAACAAAATTTTTCTTCAAAAACACGTTATTTTTTGTAAATTAGCAATTTTTTGTTATAAACTGTTAATTTACGCAATTTTAACACCACTTTTGAAAAGAACACCCTTAAAACCAATAAGTATAGATGGTTTCCATAATTTTTCTCGTATCGATTAAGATGGTGACAGCGCAAAGTTGAATGTTAAAATTGCGTCCTCTGGGCGTTAATGGGTTAAATAATAAAATCGTAGCAAAATTTTATTAATATGCTATATTATATGCGATGACTTTTTAGAAATGGTTACTGAAATTGACCGTTATGGCAAATTTTTCCTATCATATTTATGAACTCGGACATTAGACAATTTTCTTAAAATTCTTATTATCTCCAAAATTCTGAATATTTTTCCAATCTTATATATCCAGCATCTAACAATTTTCCATCAACTGTTCTACTTTTACATTTTTGGCTGATTTCACCTTTCACACAAATTTTCAGAAATTATAATAAATTGTCCTATGCTTATTTCACACTTCTAGATACATTGTATTTATTACAATAAACTTTTGATTTCTGTTCACACAATCATTGTGAATTTTTTCTTAAATTTTTATGAAATAGTAAAACCTATAATTTTTTTGAAAATGTCTGCAGTGTCGAAAATCATTGCAAGATTTCTCTTTCTATCTATTGAGTGAGAAATGCAATAACGATTGACAGTCTTCTACGTACGACTCTTTCTAAAAATCTTTAATGACACTGACCGTAATTTTCGGACATATTTATGTAGCGAAAAATGAGATAAAATTTTTCAATAACTTTGACTATTGCCACAATTTTGACCAATTTTTTCTTTTATAAGTTGAAAAATTGAATTTAATCATTTGTTAAAATGAATGTTCCAATTAAAATGCTCACGAATCATTGATAAAATTTTCTATAAAGTTGCTACTCCCACAATTTTTACGAATTATCCCTCTCGCACATTTAAGTAGGAAATTCAATGGTTTTTAACCCGTCCAATACCAAGAGACCCGAATTTTGACTTATTTTTCCACGCGTTATTTTTTTATGAAACCATTGTCAAATTAATGTGAAAATACCATATGTTATGGAATTTATATCGCTCTTTTCAATTCTGGCGCCAGAATTACGATATATGCAAACGTTTAAAAAATACATTCGTTAAAACAAAAAAAATGTGGTTTTTGAACATTTGTCTTTAAAATAATCGTATTTTTCACCACGAGTGCGCATTCGGATCGGGATTAAACTCTGGATTTGGTGGCATACAGGCCTATACAAAATGCTGGCAGCCACCAAAACAGCTGATTCTACAATTATCGGCTAAAAGACGATACGGAACAAGTTATAATGCTTTGAGATTTTTTTACCTACTAACAATGGACTTAACGAAAAAATGTTATGAAACAAAAATTGCTTAGAATTCATAAAGAAACACGCGTGAATTTTTTCACATTTTTTTGGATGATTTTGGATATTTTTAGATGTGGCAATTTTGTAAAAATTTCCAAAATCATCCGAAAAATTCTGAAAAAATTTACGCGTATTCTTTGATCAATTCTAAGTACTGTTTGTTCTATAACATTTTTTGTAGAGTCCATTCTTACCGAGTAAAAAAGTACAAAAGTATTATAACATGTACCGTATCGTCTTTTAGCCGATAATCGTTGAATCAGCTACAAAGTCTTATCCCGATCCGAATGCGTAATCATGGGAAAAAGTACGATCATTTTGACAAATGTTCCAAAACCACGTTTTTTTTTTATTTAATAAATGTATTTTTAGAACGGTTGCATAAATCGTAAACTTGACGCCAGATTTGAAAATAGCAATAAGAATCCTATAAGATTTAATATTTTCACATTAAGGAGGTTCCGTCGGGGTAGTTTTCCGATATGCGAATATGATTTTTTTATAATTTAGATCATAACGATTCCATTGGTATGCTTATTAATATGGGTAGCCAGGCAAAATCCGGAGATATTTCAATCCAAAGTTGACTTGCTATGCAGCAGAATAACATGGCTCTTATGACAAGGAGAAACAAAAATTTTTTTTAGCATCTCATTAGTCATAAATACTCAAGTTTTCCCAAGCAAGACATATACGGTTTTGGAGATCTAAATCTCTACTTTCTAGTGATATGTCTATTAATATGGGAAACCAGTGAAAATCGAAAGAAAATTGTCGATGAAAAAAAAACGGGCGTCGTGCGAAGCACTCCGTCGTCGCGAGGTGGGCCGTCATGTTTGTTTACATGTCTGTAATTATTTTTTTATATTTTTATTGATCACACTTAGTTTTTAAGTAATTATATCTATAGTAATCGATGAAGACGTTCGACTACGCGCTTGCACGAAATGGCTAACCTGCGTGACGGAACCTCCTTAATTGGACAATGGTTTTATAAAGAAATACCGCGTGGAAAAATAAGTCAAAATTCGGGTCTCTTGGTATTGGACGGGTTAATATGAATTTCCCAATCCTGTATGTGCAGCATTTCACAATTTTTTAATAACTTTGGCTACTTCCAAAATTTTGATTAATTATCCTTATCACACATTTTAGAAAGGTGTTATATGGTTTGTTAAAATGAATTTCCCAATTCAGTATATGCGAGGCATTCAACAATTTTTCAAAAACTTTGGGTACCCCTAAAATTATGGTGAATTTTCTCTTTTTGTAGTTAAGTATTGGATTCAACGAATTCACAATTGCATATGTTAAGCATCAAATACTTTTTTAAAGCTTGGCTAGTCCAACAATTTTAGAGAATAGTCCTTTTTCCAGTTATTCACTGAGTTTGAAGTTTTCAAATTGGACTCGCTGATATAAACTTTTGTATGATTTTGTGTATGGATTGGAATTGAAAATTTTAGTTAACTTAGTAATGTGATTTTTATGTAAAAAATCATTCGTTTTCAATCTTTCTTGTATAGCCGTATAGTCGTCATAGATATAATTGGCTGCAAGTTGGTTTTTTTGGGTTTTGGAGGAAATGTTGGAAGGAATTATTGAATTTGCAGTCTTATGGCATACTCGTCCTTGTAATTTTAAGTTATATATTTTTTCCATTTAACATGACCAAAATTAGCGCTAAAAGTTGCATAACAAAATAAGTTATTGTAATATCGTATTAAATGACGAAATTCAGAATAATTCAATAACAAATTTTCAAGTTCTTTGTTATATTTTGACAATTGCGGTAAAACTATATTGCCTTTTTGACAACAAGTTTTAAGTTTTTCTTCAATCCAAAAATATGCTCCACAAAACGAACATTTACATGTCATCTGCCCATAATATGATCTTATTAAAATATTAGTTGGGATACTATTTGTAATACATTTTTTGGCTTTTTTAGTTATAAGACCAATGTTAGAATTTTCATATTTTCTTTTTCTAGAGGTTTTGATATCGCGTTTTGAATTTAAATTTGGGATTGAAATGTTTTTTTGAAGTATATCTTGAGTTTTTAGACATTCGAATTTGCTTTTAATTATAGGCGCACAATTTACTGTTGTGTTCTGAGGAAGAGGAGATCCTATATTTTTATTGTAATCTACTATTTCGAAATGTCCTGCTCCATGATCATTTCCAGAATATACTAATGATAATTTAGAGTTGCTATTTTCATTTCCATATTCACATTTAATTCTACCATTTTCATATATTTTTATGTGAGTGTTATGATATTCTGAAAAACTTTTAATTTCTACGTCGCTGCCATGTATTCCATCTTGTATCATGTAATTTTTATATTCATTTTCAGTTGTTATTTGGTAATAATATTCGTTTTCGATAATAAAATTTTCATATGTAGTCCAATGGGCACATATGTAATTAACTACGTCATAACGTAGTTGATTGTGACTATATTCTCGTTACCACTTCACCTGGATATCATCAATATATTTCAAAACTAAACAAAGAACTTTCTCAAAGTGTCAGAAAATATCTGTTTAATTTTTGTAACCATCCTATAATTTCAACAGCCAGTTAAATTCCCAGGGTAAAATGTACAATAAATAAACTCATTTCATAGGTGGTGTGGAAACGATATAAACACCAAAATATAATACGAAAAAAACTTATTTATCAGCTATTAAATTCTTGACACTAATATATTTATAATAATTCGATACAAATATCAATACAATGTAGGCCATAAAAAACTCAGGAAAGAGAAGAGTAGCGGCGGAGGAGCTGCGGAGGAGGAGTTGTTGGCGGAGGAGGGCGGAGGAGCGGCGGAGGAGCAGTAATAAAAAAAGTGCAAAAATCACGTGAAAAATGAACAAAACTACCGCAAAAATGCCGTTTTTGAAAAGAGGCGGAGGAGCGCGGAGGAGGGCGGTGGAGGAGTTGGAAAAATCCTTACGATCATATAATATATAGATATATATATAATAACGTTATATACGTTACTCGATTTCTTTCTTTATATTCTGCAACCGGTGGCCTATGTGCACTGCGTCTTTACGAGTCTCTGTATGTGTGTGTATCTGTACGAGCGCACATGCCCACGCCCCGCACTTGGCTGGAATTCAAAAGCTGCACTCGCACGCGAATTTCCCTCATTATTTCGACTGCCTCGCGCGACCAGCAGCTCCGCGTAATGTACTTTTATGCACTTACTCGCGCGCGCGGGGTTGAGATTGGAGATTTATTAAACGCGGATTGATGATTTTATAAACTATTATCTTAACTGCGCGCGTCGACGCGCCGGGGCCGGTTAAATGCCCGTGTCAATTTGAGGAGAATTGCGTAAATCTCGCGGCCTCGCGACGACGACGACGACAGTATTACATATAGATGGCGAGAGAAAGAAAGATATAACGATAGCAACAACGACTTCGCGTGGCTCGAACGCGGAACGCCGAGAATGAAGACAAAAAAGTTTCCTTGTCTTTTGTGTATATAATAGCACCAAAGTTCGCCATCATTAATTGGGGAAGGTCAGCTGAACAGTAGCAGCATTAACAGCAACCCGGTAGCAAGTGAGAATGAAGAGTGTGTGTATATAATAAATTATATATCGATGAAAAATTTTTCCGATAAAATCAGAGAAATCGCGCTAGTAGCTCGGAGGTTGACACTCGAGCACGCGCGCGCGCGCGAAAGCGATACTTTTTTCTTTCTTTATCTTCGTGCGCGAGTCGCGCAGCAGTGCGTCGTCGAGCGTCGATTTTTTTGCCTTCGAGGCGGCGGTGGCGGCGGCAGCAACTGCTCGTGCATGGAACAACAACGACGCGTGCAAGCTACGGGGTAGAGGAATCTCGAGATAAATATTTTTCTCTCCGGCATTTTTCCGTAACGTGTATATAGTATGAGCGATCGAGAGGAGCTGCATTATTTCGTCGCATAAGAGATTTATATGTATATAATATGCGTATATGAAAGGATGGAAATTGAAAGAGGAGAGTCGAGAAAAAAAGAAATTATCCTGGAGGGATATTGTGTAGATCGTTATGCATCTCGGATCGTATACAATTATATATCGGAGTGAAACTGATATCACGAGCTTGCCGTGGCGCAACGATTATACCTGCGCGTACGCTACATTGCGTAATTTTGCGCGATGAAAATTTAAAACACATATAAATCGGATTTTCGAACTCGTTGTGACGAATCGTAAACTTCGGCGCGCGATTATTGCCCCGCTGTATACGTGTGCGTGCACACGCTTGGGCTTGCTGCATACGTATATATATCCCTTTCATTCGATCGGGGCGCAGCAAGGTATAACTCGGAAAAAATAATTAATCTCGATTTGCTGCTGTGTGCGAGGTTGCGTTGCTTAAAATTAGACTCGCGAGCCCGAAAAATCGGCCGCAAAAAAAGGAGCTCCGCTGCTGCGTCGCTGTTGCAGAAATCGTGCGTGAGTTCGAAAAATAAAAAGACTCGACGTACTCGCGCGCGTGCGACACTTTCTCTCCTTGCGCGCGCGCATATTATACATTCGCGATTTGATAAAGTCTTATCAATCGTCGGTTTTCTAATTATTACACAATAATTCATACGCGTATTAACCTCGCCTGCGGGAAAATTCATAAAGAAAGTCACTAAATACCTCGGGTTATGCTATAATATCGCGTGCGGAGTGCGTCTAAAATACGACCGTACTCGGCGCGATCGTCTAATGAAATTAGCGCTGATAGCCGCGCGCCGTTCCAATCGTCGAGCTTTGATGTGCGGAATATTCCGTCAAATTTTATTATATGTCAACGAGACTTTCTCGCCCGTAAATCGAACTTAGTCCGGCTTTAATAGTCAGCTCGTATATTGTCGTAAAATTTGTATGCACGCGATGAAAAGCTAAAATAATCGCTGATGTTGTCGGACGCGAGAAAAACTAGCTGTTACATGGGCGAAGAATTTCCTCCTGCGAATTATTCCTATTTTTATGTATGAATGATAATAAATTAAAAATTTTACTCGATGATCAATCATTTAACAACATATCATGAGCAACAATCCAAAAAATCCAAAAAATAATTTGAAATATTTATGAATGAAGCTGTGTAAATAAAAAATCGATTCGGTGGATATGAATAAGACAGATTTCTACCTCGTTGAGCCTATGACATTTTCTTGATTAATTGAAAATCATAGTTAGCTTTGAAAACCAAGCGGCATTTGTTTGAAATCCGGATAGACATTGCTCGACACCGGGTTGCTTAGACTATAAAGGAATAAGCATATAAGCTGCTTACGATGTCAGCAATTGTTGGTCTTTTTCAGAGTACTTAGTTTTAGAAGTCCAAAAAATTCCTCGAAGAAATCGTTACCAAATTATATTAAGTTGTATTAAATTTAAATTGTTTCAAATATTGTAAACATAATATATAAACAGATAATCAGTACCTTAATTGTAAACAATATGAACATAAACGATTTTGTCATTGTCCCTCAAAACACTGATCATATTTATAGTGAAAATAAATTAGTTTGAATGTTGTCTTCCCCGATGAAACAAACCATAGAACAAAAAGATAAATTCTACTCATTAAATTTTTGTGACACTAAATACAAGTATCCATCGCTTAATTTGGCCACTATAATGAGTAAATGTGATGAGAAATCCGAAGAAGATGTCTCGAAAGATAATTCAAGTGAACACAACATTGTTGTTTCAAACGACCAAAAATACGTTTATGATGTTAGTAAGGAGGCATTTACACTAGAATCAAGCATGATAACACACCGCGACACAATTCCCAATCAACAAAAAAATTACGAATGCGACAAGTGCGAAAAGAAATTCGAGTTCCGAGGTCATTTGAGTAGACACCAAATATCAGTACACAAAGGCCGTGAAGATTTTGCATGTGACAGGTGCGAGAAAAAATTTGTAAAAAAATCAAGTTTGATTACCCACCAAAAAATCGTACACAAAGATCGCGAAGATTTCACGTGCAACAAGTGCGAGAGAAAATTTGAAAATAAATTAACTTTACTTAAGCACAAAAAAATATTTCACGAAGTATTCAAAAACTACTTATGTGAAATATGCGCAAAGAGATTTGACAATAAACCTAGTTTGCATTTGCACATAAAGACATTACACGAAGGTCGGAAAGATTTCGCCTTCAAAGTCCAAAAAGATTACTTATGTGACGATTGCGGCAAGAAATTCGGAAATAAATCAAGTTTCCTCTTGCATCAAAAGACAACCCATGAAGGGCGCAGAGAATTCGCATGCGATAAGTGCGAAAAAAAATTTGGACTAAAATCGAATTTGCTCTCACACCAAATGGTAGTACATGAAGGTCGTAAAGATTACGAATGCAACAATTGTGACAAGAAATTTGGAATTAAATCAGATTTGTCGAAGCACCAAAGAACAGTACACGAAGGTCGCAAAGATTATGCATGTAACAAATGCAAGAAAAAATTTGGACATAAAAGCAATCTTTATAGACACCAAAAAACAATTCACGAAGGTCGCAAAGATTACGCATGTGACAGGTGTGAAAAGAAATTTGGAATTAAATCAGATTTGTCGAAGCACCAAAGAACAGTACACGAAGGTCGGAAAGATTACGCATGCCACAATTGCGATAAGAAATTTGAGGATCAGAGCAATCTGAACAAACACCTAAAAATAGTCCACGAAAATCGCAAAGATTTCGCATGCGACAAGTGTGAGAAGAAATTTTTACATAAATCGTCTTTAATTTTTCACCAAAAAACAATACATGAAAATCGCAAAGATTATGCATGTAACGGATGTGAGAAAAAATTTGGGAGACAATCAAAATTGATCAGACACCAAAGTACAGTGCACGAAGGTCGCAAAGATTTCGCATGTGCGAGGTGCGAGAAAAAATTTGGATTAAAATTCAATTTTCTCATCCACTTAAAGACAATCCATGAAGGTCGTAAAGATTACGCGTGTGACAAGTGCGAGAGAAAATTTGCATACAAATCAGATTTGTTGAGGCACCAAAGGACAGTACATGAAGTTCATACGATGTACGCATGCGATAAATGCGATAAGAAATTTGGGGATCGAAGCAATCTGAACAAACATCGAAAAACAGTCCACGAAAGGCGCAGAGATTTCGCATGCGACAAGTGTGAGAAGAACTTTATACAAAAATCGGCTTTACTTTTTCACCAAAAAAGAGTCCATGAAGGTTGCAAAAATTTCGCATGTGACAGGTGCGGGAAGAAATTCGATCATAAATCGAAATTGATCAGACACCAAGAGACAGTCCATGAATGTCGTAAAGATTTCGCATGCGACAAGTGCAAAAAGAAATTTGGACTGAAATTTACTTTGATTAGGCACCAACAGACTGTTCATATGAAGGAGGCAAAGCTTATGCAAGTCACAATTTCGAGAAGAAATGATGATCGTCAATTGTAAATATGTATAATATACATTGTATACTTAAATATATATGGTTTTCTAAAATTGCAATAAAAATTGAAATGATTAATTCTTACCTGATATTTAATATCATTACACCTTTTTCACCTTTCTTCACTGTCGTTGTGGTGTTTTCGTTGAATAAGATTGTTTACTTTTTCCAAAATTAGTAAAAACCTTTACTACATTAGTGAACGTTTCTTTTCCTTAATACTTTTATCGATTCGAAATCTTATTTAAATGCTTTTCAAATTACGTGTGGGTGGTACTTTTTCTAATCCGCCACTGCATGGAAAAGTGATTGGTTCTTGAAAGATGAAGCTGCTTGAACTACCAAACACAATATGCAGACTTACGCACCGCAGGAGGTCGTGCTGCTTAAACCTTTTCTGAAGCTGCTTTACAAAAAGCGAAGCAAATCTCCACTATGCTACGCAGTATCTACCAAATTTTCTAGCCATTGCAGCTTTCTATAAATGTCGCGCGATCATGCACTCGAAAACGTTAAACAGTCTTCGCAGTTGACAAAGCTGCTTGCTCT
The DNA here is from genome assembly GCA_034770305.1 of Trichogramma dendrolimi. Lineage (NCBI taxonomy): Eukaryota > Metazoa > Arthropoda > Insecta > Hymenoptera > Trichogrammatidae > Trichogramma > Trichogramma dendrolimi. Next base: position 348,268 of record JAPMIB010000114.1, on the reverse strand, counting down.
TTCGTAGTGCAATATTTTTCTGTTTAATGTTTCATGTATCAATCCCTTTACATACATTGTATACATGTATACAATGTTTACGTATTGTAAAAATATGAGCTATACAAGAAAGTAATATTTAAGTGTATGCTCATGCAAAGGAGGCATCCATAGTTTTGTTAATGCATCATTTACTTAGTTGGAACTCAAAAAGTCAAGTTCGAGTCGAGTACACGAAAAAAAACTCGACTTAATCAAGTCAAGAACTCGCACATCCCTACTTAAGACATTCACAATGAAATTATTATTATATATTAGTGTAAGTCTCCCTGAAACGACAGTCAATTTTGTAGTTAAGTTACCGGTAGACTGTGTCAATTACAATTTTTAGACTTCACAAGGGAAGTAATAAAATCTGCTAAATATGTCCAATTTATAAAAAACAGGACTAAAACCTTCTGTTTCAACAGAAAAAATAATAGACGTGACGAGGGAGATGGATGTATTCGACAAACAAGGACGATTAAAGAAAAAAAGCAATTCTGAGTGGGCTGAAGCCGAAGAAAAAATTGAAAGTAAAGTTAAACGGAAAAATTTATATTATCGCATTTCGGAGAACTGGGATGATATTTACAAGCGTCTTCATCATATAATTTTCAATAAGACTGAAATACAAAAAGGAGCTTGGAAAGTTACTTGGGAGCTCTCGACAGTAGGCACGGCCTGATCAATAAACACATAAAATAGTGGAAAACTTTTTTGTAACTAAAATAAGTTTTTCAGTGTTACACAGAGAAGGACGTTCTGCATGGTTTTAGAGTCATTTAAACTATTTGAAAAAGAATTAGAAATGAAAAACGCCTCTTCAAAATGAAAAGCAACCTCGTCGACTAATCTTCTTTTCTCCAACGTATTACAAGAAGAACATCTGAACAGTCTTCAAATCCATGCTGAAAAATGATGACATCTACCAGCATAGACTTTTCCCAGGTGAAATGTGTCTTTACGATTCATCACACTATTATTTCTCTTGTGTATTTTCGAAATTTTACATAACGCCACCTATTGATGACTTATTCAACTGATATGCTGCCCGACGTCTCATTTTTCTTCCTACACGAGGAAGTTCACATTTTTAGGATATGGCTGTTCGTCAATTTATTAGCAGCTATTTTTTCACGCGCTCATTTCATGTTGTGATAAAAATAATGCCAGTTAGTATAACTAAAGGCTTTTTCTTGCGCGTTTGCATTCTCTATCTTTTGATGAGTTCGAAAACTCTAACTTGCTCTAAATTCTACTTACATTATTTACATTACATTAAGTAGAGGATAATTAAAAAACAATAAATTAATATTGAATTAATATTTAGTAATATTAAATATTTGAGAACATAAAAAAGAAAGGCATTCAATTCTTTACGAGTGCCTGATATTTACTATGACCGCATCGACGCAGTTATATTTCCAGCCTCCGTCATGCATTCGTATATCCTATACCGTAATAGAACCGATAGATCACAGCCGTTCAAATAACTCATAAATCTGCAGCATCTTCAGACGGGAAATTTTGAAGGATAATTGAATATTGATACTCACGTTTATTATCGATTTTATTAGGTAGCGGTCCCTTGTGAACGCTTAAATAAAATAAAATAAGGGCTTGTGTTGCGTCGGTGGCACGCTCTTCCTTTTATAATAAGATGATTCATTCGAGTGATCAAATATATTGAACCTCGCGAACCAGAACTGCACTTTATCCAGTGGAATTGGATCGGTTATTCAACAAACGAATTTTCACGCGATCAATAAATCAATCGATCGAGTGTGCGCGCGCCTCATCATTCCTCCAAGCTCGATTTATATAATTTCGAGCCTAACGATGTGTCGTGTCGTATATATATAAACGCGCGACATCCTAGAGTGGTGCGATTGGAGCTATATCGTATATAGACTCGTTATTCGCCGTTGTTAAGTCCTTTGTCAGTAACGTCAAAATCCAAGAGGCAAACGAGTAATATATTTTCATTAGTAGCGCGGGATACACAGGTTGATTTACGGAGTGAAACAATAAAAAAAAAAGGAACACAAACTTATTTTCCACTTTTAGTTCTTCGACCGTTACTTCTACTTTTCATTCGTATGTTCCTCTTTAAATACGTGCATTACATAGCCAAGCACGATATCGGACTGAATAATACATGAAGCAGCACATATGACGAGAATAATCACCGAAATACACGAAAAAGTGCACGGCACGACACGTGATTCTTTTTCGTGTGCATTTTATTATTCTTTTGTTTTGCTTCGATCCCACATGTGAAATGATAATTGAGACGTTACGGACGTTTTCTCTTTTTTCTTTTTATTTTTTTTTTCTTATAATATTGTTATGTGCACGTTCGATCGACCTGCATTATTATTATAACACTGGAATACGAAATTTATTACACACAATGTGTATAAGTCTCTATACTACAATATGGTTGTTGGGTAATCGCAGACTTGTAGCAGCAGCCGAGCACACTCGAAGATGAAATTTTGCTTATACACTGATGTATTCAGCGATACACACGTCGGAGGCGAACTTTTACTTTTTTTTCGACAACTTTTAAGGTACATTTGACTCCAAAAGAGGTGTCCATCGATAACACATAAATTCTCTCGAACGCCGATCGCGCGCTGACGTTTTGCTCAAAAGTATGCGTTGCTTTTTATCGAAAATAGTGGATCTTCGTAACAAGGCTGCATTTGTGGAGTGTCCGAAAAAGTAAATTTCACCGAGCGATGGTTTCGTCGAAATGAAGATTGTTGAGATATTTATTTCTTTTTTGTTCATTTTTTATTCACTTATATTTGACAAAGATTAATTGAGAATTAATAAAACCAATACTGCACGATCGACGTCTATAGCAGTATACACTTTCCAAAAATTGTACTTAAAACTAAAATATATTACAACCTAGTTAATAATCTATAATTTTCATAAACGTATTTTCTGTTACACATGAGCGATACAAAATAAATATTTACAAATCCTAAAACATAACTCGTAAAGTAAAAAACTAACATAACAGTTGAAATATTTTTCCTTTCACATTACAAAAAGTGTCTAAAATACATTTTCTAAACTTATAAACACAAACCCTCGGGATTAAGAGGCTTACAAAAGTTTGTCAACGAGACGAGATTTCAATTTTCACAAAATCTAAATTATACGCGCAGCGAACAATATTTTTAATGATAACAATTCTATCAATAAAAATACATTCAGCCTTTTATTTTTCCACTAAAGTCTTTGGCAATTTATGAAGACAAACACGGATTCCTTTATACCATAAAACATAAAGTACACCTATTGAAATTTTCCACAATCAGCGATGAGCCAATCAGCAAAAGCAGTATGTAAAACGTCCGTCATTTCAATTCTTCGGGTAATTCTTCGGGTTATCTTGCAGGAATCCACCGATCGAGTTGCCAAGCTCCCTTCTGAACTCGGCGGCGTTTTTCTTCGATTGCTGTGAACATGAAACGGTTAAATTAAAAAAAAAATAAACAAAATTATATTTTGAAACAGTGTTGAAATCATTAGTACGTAAAAATGTAACAAAATTGTATCGACGTAAATGCATTGTCTCTTAAGCAACCTGTCGAGTAAAGTGAGCTCGCGTGACGTCTCAATCCTTCGCACGATATACAGATTATACGAGAAAATTTTTAATAAGCACAGCTTTTAATCGTTTCGGATCAGAGGCACGCGATCCTCGTTAATGCATGTACTTTGAGGATAAGAATCCACTTGTGAGGTATATCATACGTAGAGAAGAAAAAAATTCAATCGCTGAACCGTATATGTATGCAAGTACATTAAATACTTCGTTTTACCCGCGTAACTCACGCATGCATCGATACTTCGACCTGTCAAATTTATGTCATCTGTCAAATGCTTTTATTTTAAAAAGTCTCTACATACATGATCTTAAAATGTCAAGTCTTCCATCAAATCGTGTCCATTAACCCTTCGAACAAATTTTTTCTCCTTCGTTGTCGTTGCATACACGCTCGTAGATGTCAAGAAATCTTAAAATCGATAATCACAAAATGTGCGTGTATATGCATAATATTATACCGCATATTAAAAGATGCATCAAAAGGCAATTATGCACGTATACAATGCATAATAGGAACGGGCGGGCGAACTTATATACACGTGTACCTACGCGCGTCTACACGGCCATAAATTTAAACGAAAGTGCAATTTGGAAGGCAACGAGAACCGCCGGCCTTACGTAACGGATAAATTACTTTTTCGCAATGTTCACCTGGCTCGCGAAATTAATCAAGAAAATTGTTTCTCGCGCGCGCGCGGGAGCTTTGACTCGCGGATATAGACCTGCTACACGAGAACACGAGAGGCTACAAGCTATAACATCGCATGAAATAATACAATTTATCGTCGTGCATTAAGTACAAATTGCGATCAGGATTATATCTAAATAATCGAGATCATTTCGTCGCCATCGTCGTTGGCCAGTTTTTCCTGTGGTAGATTTAATTTTTAATTTTTCGCTCAGTCATCATCACGGTCAAGTCGTCTCCCATCAAAGTTAGAAGAATTGTCAAAAGTTTCAGCGTGAGTACTCAAGTAGCAGTATCTCTTACTTCCATGGCGTCCCTCCATTCGATTCCAAACAAGCGGACCAGGCCCTGGAAATTTCTTCTAATAATACCCATTATGACGCTTGGGTCAGTTTTTTTCATTTCCTCTTCTTCTCCTTCTTTTTTCCTTGCCTTGGCTGCCGTTCGTTGATTTTCCACTTGTCTTTTTCGGTTTATTTGCACCATCGAAGTCGATGGCGTTATTGAGCACACCGCGAATTTGACTTACGGCTGATCTGGTATCGTTGAAAGTCTGAAACGTTTTATATATTTTTTTTTTACTTATTTTTGTGAACAGTAAATGAGAAAGAAAATAACAGATCGATTTATTGAAAAATTGAAACACATGTCTGCTCACGCGTGCTCGAATATTGCGTGATAACCGTCGGGCAAGAAGAGTAATGAGATATTATGTAAATGAACGCTCTTGCACTGCATTGAATTTGGGCCAATCTCGAAAAAAAGTGCGGGCTCGATTCATCTTGCGGTATAAGGCACCATAAGTGCCGCAACGCGAATGATTTTCGGATCTTCTGAGATATGCGTTTGGCGCACGCGAAGAGAGCAATTTAAATTACATTACAACGTTGAGGTTTTTGTAAAAAAGTAATGCTTGCTTCGCGTGCGCTGCATTAAAAATTCGTGCCCGCATTTTCATTTCGCGAGTATAAACTTTTTTTGTTCAACCAGATTGTTAAAATTTAAATTGGATGGCTTTTTGATTGTATATTAATAAATGATCGCCAGTCTCATTTATGCGATTTATGGTTTCACTGATTGCATAAAGTCAAATAAAGTTAATCGAAATTATTTTTGTTGTTGTGTAATGAATATTCATAGTACATATTATCACGAAATTATAAAAATACATTTGATTGAGATTTGATTTCGTATCAGTTTTCAAAAATATTAAACTTGTTTAAGTGTTGATTATTAGAAATTTTACATTAAATTTCATTCCAAAAAAAAAGAACAAAAAACTAATCCATTCTTTGATCATTTCTAATTTAAGGTACAATAAAACAGAGTTCAGGTGAACGAGTGATGTAACAGAGAAAGACCGGTTAGCAGAAATGAATGAAAAACAGTGCCTGGTTTATTGGCAACCCGCTCGACACTGGTGTCTTTACAACAGCATATAAACAGGAGTTGAATCATGCAGTTGTCGCAGAAATTTTAAGTCACGACGTACAGTTATTATTATTATCATCTCTTTTTTAAAAATTATAAATGAATTTTCAAATAATTTAAGTTATCCACTTTCTAATGTATCATTTTAAATATTTTATTTAACAGATAATTTAAGTATAAATTTAAAAGTGTGTAAATCTATGAAAAGATTTGTTTCTTAAAACACCAAAAACATAGAAAAGGTTTCAATTAAGTTCAAATCACGAATTAAAACTATCATTGATTCAACGAGATGATTCAAAATTGAATGATTGAAGTACGTTATGAAATTTTTGGGGAACAAAATAGTGCGATTTTTTTTCATTTTCCATGTGTAATACAAAGAAAATAAAGCGTCATTGCATTATGCAATTTACAAACTATTTATTTCGACACAATCGCGACCAGAGATGTATTTTTAAAGACATTTTTTATTGCTTCTCTATGCCCCTAATATACTATTACTACAAATTTAAATGCACTTTTTACTTCAAAGGCTATTTTAACGATTTATTCAACTGTCCGTTGCCTGAATGCACGATCAATCACTGTAACTTCGAGGTTATTCAACAGCACTGCAACATTACCATAAAATTACGGAGTGTGACTTTATTACGAGAAGGAAAGATGAGTCAAAAAGAAATGACAAAAAGTTAATGGGAAGATAATCTCCGAAAGTCTCCCATGCAAACAGTAACTTCGATGCTTGGTTGGCGAGACTTTCAAATCTCTCGAGAAAGATTTTCGCGTTATTGCGCAGCATTGGCGCCTCTTTCATTTCAATTATTATACAATTGAATAATAAATTTATGGACTGTCAAAACCTTCCAATTTGCGTATTAAGTTGTTGAAAGTACGTAATTACGTAGTATGTCGTCAATATAAAACTTAATAAATGTATGCAGTTCTATTCCTACTTGAAATGCTCAGCATTAATATAGTGTTCAAATAACCATAATATTATAATTTAAAATTTTTTAAAATACACGATTATCAAATTTTTCTGTTACAATTATATTACAAATATTCAAGCCAATTTAAATGTGATTTAATCTAACTATAATACTTTAAATGGCAATTTAATTATTTCAAAAAATATTGACCAGTTTTCAACCACTTTAGAAGCGATCGTATAACTTCAAGGACCTGCCACTAGATGGCGAGTACCTGTATATCTGCAAGTGGTAAAGTAAAAAAATTTGTATAAATAAAGAATGGTTTTGTGAAAATTTACTAATTCTAATTCTGTGAAATTTTAAGCATTTCTACCAGGAATTTTGGTCAGTTCAGGTGCCGACACTTTTGACAAATCGATACTTTGTTTTTATTCAAGATATTACAAACCTCGAAAGTAGATTTAGCTATGGTCCATAAAAATCCAGGTCTCTGTGGCTTTTTTTCAACTTTACGAGCTTTTTTGCTCGTTACTTGACTTTTTTACCGAGCTTTTCGACGAGCTTTTTGCCGTACTTTCTGCATCGCTCTGGGGACTTCTTGGTATTCTCCTGTAATTGTATAAAACTCCTAATGGTTGTACATCGGACAATTTTTCGTTGGCCTCGTAATTTTTCTTCCTCGCTATCTCTGTGCCCGAAGTTAAATCTTCAACTTCTAAATATTTATTGACTTTTGGCAGTCTGTCGGCATCACATGTGAAGATGTACGCAATTATCAGTAGGAAAGTAAGGTATAGCTTCGCTGCCGTCTGCGACCTTGGATTCATCTGAAATAATGAAAAAAAATTATCATCTTGATCGGTATATGACGATGAATAAGTCATTTTTTGCTAATACGCATTATTTTACATAATACAAATGAATCAAAAATAGCTTTCTATTCGATAAACGATATAATTTCAATGAGGTAATAAATACGTTGTATCGATAATGCAATCTTCCAAATAATAACTATAATTCCGCTATGAAGTTTATAGATTGCATTTTCATTATTTGGATATTGCGGAATACCACAAATAAACTGTACGCAACGAGCGGCCATTCAATTCCTAGATTTCACTTGAAAATTCAAATGCATTTTTCTTATCAACCACAGCATTGCATGCAACTAAACGTATGTCATAAATTTAACCTCAATAGACGAGAAAAGCTTCGCCTTGCTCATTTAGTGTTCTTTCTACTTGTGAACAGAAACAAATGAAGCAGGTGCGTAGAGAATTTTAAATGCTAAGACAGTTTCTTTTCCATTGTAAAAGCGAAATGAATTGCTTAATTTTTTTTAAAAAAAGACTCATGACGCGAATAAAACTTTCATATTTTTTTTCATATGTTTTAATAAGTATGTTTGCTTGCGTTCACAACGCAAACAATATTCATTGTTGAAAATAGTGACACTGAAAAGCTCGAAAGAAAAGTTGAAAATAGAACACAAGGAAAATGGTAGATTCTAAGAAAGCTAATAAACGACATGCAAAAAATTAGTATTAATTGCACTGCATCGAGTCGAACGCAAACATTGCAGCTGGCCTTTTTCAATGTCATTGTACTCGATACTTATCGACGAATTGTTCTTAATCAATAGGTTTTAAAGTAAATTGAGACACCGGCATTTAGTCCTGCACGAATGCTTTCTTCGTCATTTTTGCAAGTAATCGTCAATTCATTACTCAATGCTTAGTGTCGGTTAGCGAATCTTACATAGTTATTATCATCGAATAAAAACTTTGATGAATATTTCATAAATACGTTGGAAAACTTTTTTCTGGTCACTCACTCGCGTTCATTACACAAGTAAACCTCGAAAGATTTCAAAATATTTTCTATTTGCGTATTCCTATGAAGGAAAACCAGTTTTACAAGTTGTCGGTGCAGTTACTGACAAAAAAGTTACAAATTTACCTTGCCATCCAAGTTCACATCGAAGCAAAAATATTATGCATCTTCAAAAGAAAATTCATTCCTCTGTGACATGTTTTTAGATAATTAATCTGCACTTTTGTAAAAAGAAATGATTTTTACTTTCGTATAGAAATAGAAACAATAAAAAAATTCATAACTAAATCAATCATCGTCCATCGATCAATCATTTTTCCAAAAGTTAACACCGCGGGATGTATATAATAAATTGATTAACGAGTACCATGTGCCGTTCGAGCTCCAGCGGCTCAAAGTGAGTGCGGTAAACGAACTCACGCAATAAAAGTGCATTTCACGAGTGTGTGTGTGTGAGTGCGTGTGTGGCAACGTAGATATATATACGTATAGTGGCCGGTCAGCGTGAAATGCTCGCGTACACACACTCACTCACTTACTGCACGCAAGTATATACACATGCGAGGCCATTACACGAGAACGAGAGTGAAAGCGAAGTCGAACGAGTTTTGCTGGACGCGAGGCGCGCTCGTGTGATAACACAAAAGATTTACAAGCTTCTCGTTACGATGAACTCGAGGATCGCGCGGCGAGCGCATTGGACTATTCGATAATGAGATTATTATGTTTTCCGATTCGCAGAATTTGGTATATAAGATGCGTGAATTAGTAGAAACCGCAGCAGTACACGTTGTTAGCTGTCAAAATTCATACGAGATTTTCTGAAAAATTGTTAATGCGTGACTTTCATACACTCGACAGCAAAATCATCGTCTATACGTACAAACGTTATGCAAGTGATTAGTCCACAACACAACTTTTTCTCGTAATCTAAATTTAATGACTCGGCGAAAATCCATCGCTAATATACCAACTTTCGGCTTCGCTCGATAAAGATAATCTTGCACAAATCTCGCGCTAAATTTATTCTTAAATACGGACGCGCTAATGATGCACACGAAGAAAGTAATCTCTCTATTTGTCATTTTTGCGCACACAGCTTTGGCGAGAGATGCCACTTTCAGTTTTTTAATGAGAAAATAAATGCACCACACGGTGTGACGAGAGCCGTTGCGCACGCTTATATACATTAAACGAGCATACGTTGGGAATGACACTCCATGTGTGTATGCTTATGTGCATGTGTCAAGGAGACAAACAATGAGCTCGAGGATCTTCCAAATCACATGCGGCGCAACGACGTGGAAAATAACACTTTAGGCTCGACATCACAGGTCCTTTGTTGTACAAATAAATGAAAGGTTTTACTTCCAAGAAAAGCCATGGTTGACACCAGCGCCACCGCGACGAGCACCACGCACGAAACAACAAAAAGTCACGCCACACCAAATAAAACAAAAAAATCGGTATAAATGCAAAGCCAAAATTCATTACCTTGAACGAGGCGATGATAATTCTTGATGCGTTTTTTTCGATAATTTAGCAGGCGCATCGTGTGTGATAAATGTATGTGTGGGTGCGTTGTGTGCGTTAACAGCTATGCAGCAGCGTGCGACACTTGAAGAAGAACACCTCGACGGCCAGTCTCAGCACGTAGCCCGAGCAGAAGAAGAACATGAAGAATATCGCCAGGAAGACCAAACGACCGACCGTGTAAGCCGTCTTGGGTGAGAAGCTGAAGCGCTCGGCGCTGATGCAGCGTAGCATCGACACGCTGGCGGACATTTTTCACGCAAAAATCGGTTTACTATGTATTCGTTGTTTACTTCTTTTCTTTACTATTTCGACTATCGCGAAAAATGTATCGGCGTAAGAAACTGTATTATCAAACACAAAACTATTGTTATGTATTAGCTGCTCCAGGGGCTCGGAGCGAGACGGCAGACGGCGTCCGAGTGAGGCTGTTCTGAGGCGCGTTGCCGAGCCGAGGCTGTTGTTGCTGCTGCTGCGCCACGCGAGAGAGAGAGAGAGAGACTTTCTACGCGCGAGCGCCCGCGCGCGACTTCCGCGAGTAGTGCACCACGGCCGAGGCAGCGCTGCCGCAGGCAACCATTTTTGCACACACAGACATACAGACAGCAACAACAGCGGAGTTTTCTATGGGTAGTTATATTACTATGTTCGCGCATGTACGAGAGACCTGCACTAAGGCGAGAGTGAATATGGATGCACTCGAACAATGCGAAAATTCGTATTTTGTTTGTATCTACTTGCAGGACTACGGGTGCAAGACGAGCAGGTTCAGGGACTCGTAGGCGCGTGGAAGATACGCGCGTTACGTATGAGCGAGTGAAAATAAGTGGAGGAAAGGATAAATCGCGTGCAGTGCAGGAGGACGGAGGAAAAGAGGAGGGTAAGCGCAGTGAAAACGAGAGTGTCTTGTGTACCTCGCGGGCAGCGCCGCACGGCCTTGGGTCTCCCGCGCCGCGCGCGCGCGCGACCAGATGTGCGCGCCAAAGGAAATCGAAAGTTTTATGCGCCGCTGCAACTCCCTCTCTCAAGGTGGGAGAAACGATCGCGAGAGCGCAAACGATATCGGTATAAGCGCACGAAGTGGTTTTCGATCGAGAGTGAGAGTGAACGCGCTTGCTTGCTTGCTTGCTTGCTTGCTTGGCGCGCAGTTTTTGTTATATATATAAACAAGCTCGAGCTCGAGCTTCGTCCGGTTCTTCGGAGGCGATCACGTAATACGTAATTGACGAGATTATCCCGAAACCGCGCGAGGCAGGCACGATCGAGCGGGGAAATGCTCATTATTCGGAAAACTACGATTGAAACTACGCGACGGCCTATCGTTCAAGACAAATTGAAGCTGGAATTGAGATGAACATTTTTAAGCCTGCCTGCAAATATTTTTCTGAAAAACTACACTGTAGTATAAAACGTTAAATTTAATGCAAAATTAGCCATTTATTGAAGTTGAAACAACCGATACCGTATTTTATTCAATGTACTTTTAAATGAAACCATCGTAGAGCAATTAATGTATCAGCGCTGATTTATTTTTTTACATAAACTGCACACAAAATTCATGAAGATTCAATCAAGTACATTATTTTCAACGCAAAAATGAAAAAAAAGGATTTTATTCTACATTTAAATTTAAAAAGTTTGATCTAAAACTAATGTTTTAATACTGATTTACTTAATTTTGTGTTGGTCACTCAAAATATTTCAGAAAATTCAATCGTAATCAAAGTTAGTCTCTGCCGCTAGATGGCCAATACCTTTATCTGTAAATCTGCAAGTGGTAAAGTCAAAATAATTGTATAAGTCATGAAATATAAATGTTACGAGATTCTGAACTTGAAACGAATTCGATCATTCTTGGTAAAATACATAAATCGCAAAAAGGAAATTTCTGAAATCGAAAACTTACACTTGCATCCGTTGACGATTCTGTGTACGGTACGCATATATACTCGCGCACTCTTCGCGCCGATCGCTTTCACGCATACATTTTTAATGTACCCAAGTGTGTGTAAGTGTTATCGAGTACTACAGCTCGCACAGCCTGCGAGGAATTTCAGCTGCTGTTGCTGCTGTAACAGAGAGCGTAATATCGATCGAGATCGCGCCGCTTTTGCGAATGTTTATTTATCGTCGCGCGAGATCGGCTCTCCGAAGTAATTGGAGGAGAGGATGTATGTTACACATAATATGAATTTCATACATAATGCGAATACGTAAGTATATAGGCGTGTGCGCGTATAATACATAAGTGTATTTCGGCTGTATCGCTCTTGCATCAGTGACACGTAACGCGATCGTACGCGTACGGTCAAGCTGCTCTGTTTTTTTTTTGCGTACGCGACAAGTGTCTTGTACACCGGCATCTTTCACTTATAAAGCCGGGCACGGGTTCGAAGTTGACGGCGACGATGGGCGCGCGCATTACGACGATCGGAGAGGTGAAAGCGTTGACGAAAAAAGGAACGATTATAACATTCCTTTTGTTCGTATGATACAATTAGTAACGGGTAGCAAGCTCGCAAAATATAACGCATTATACGTGCCGAGCTGCCTAATGAATCGATTAATTGTAAGTTGTAGCGGTCAAAAATGGCGATATTACGAGCTCGAAAAAATATGTAATCGGAAGTGGCTCTTGGCCGTGGAGGGAAACGAGAATATGATTAATCGGTAAAAGTGTCGATGCATTTTGCATCTAATTGAATGTCTGCCGCACGAGCTCGAGTGCGTATAATTAGCTTAAAACTTTCGAGTTCGTCTATCGAAAGAAAAGATCGAAGACTGATGCCTGCGCTCGAGTTTCCATGCGTTTTAAACGACAGTTTAATTGTTGTAGTTTGGGTAGCTTTCATTCGTACGCGAGATTGAATTGATGTTGTACACATCTTTCACTGACATACCTAACAGATCGGCATATGTAATTGATTTCGTAGTCTAAACTCACGCGCATTATTCCAGCGAATAATTCACCGTGACGTCGCGGGTAAAAGTTTCGTCTGTGCAGTCATCAACTATAACAATATTTCAATGTTGACATTTATCCACTTAACACCTGTTGAGGCTATTTCGGAAATTAATTTTTGCGTGAGTGGTAATGAAAATATTTTTGCGAAACGTAAAAGATAAATTCGCGAATTCAATGGACGTCATACGACACAAAAAATGCAACTCATATTCGCGCTTTCACTTTCGGTATGACGTTTGCTCACGGCTTGACGTCCGTAAAGAGCAAACATTCATACACCGGTGCATCTCGCGTTGCAGCGCACTCAAGGGGCGCATACGTATACCATGTGAAATTTTTTTCAAGTGATCATCAAACATTCTTTACATATTTATTTGTTTTTTTTTGTTTGTTTTTTTGTTTGTTTTTTTTTAAACTTGGAAAGTAATCAAACAATGTCTTGAGATCTACAGAGATCTTGAAAGTTTGAAAAAAATATTTTTATTCTATTCGTTGATAAGAGCATAGGTAGATAAGAGATACACAATTTTCTCAATTAATTAAGTTTAGATAGATCAAGTTTATTAAAATCAAAACTAAATAATTTTAATTAAATATGGAAAATATGTTCAAAAAAGAAAATTTAAACTTAAAATTTCTCGCGTACTAATTAACTTATTAAAAAATAATTTTAATCCATGTACGAGAAATGAAAGAAGCCGAATAGATTTATATGCGTGAGATTGTATAAGTGTTACATAAATCGATCTCCTATGCTCGGTAATGCTCGAAATTTCATCACTTACCGGTCATTGACCGGCTCTTTAAAAACCCAGCATGAATTTCTTCACTTATTTGTCTGCTCCTGTGCCAATGTCAAAATGCGAATAATTGAAGCAAAGCGATTATGCGTACAAAGTTTTTTGAATCAATACACACGATGTGCTAAATGAAAATATTTTATAAAATTCTCTGAACATTACCTTGATATTTGTTTAGTACAAAAACGACGACGACGACACAAAATTGTTCCATAAAAACTATACACACTTTTGCACTGTTTCAAAACACGGGACAACGAGGAGTATACACTTGTCAAGTGATCGAGCAAACTTCTGTCGATGTCTGCCAAACGAAGAATCTTCTCAAATCCACTGAAACAAAATCGAAACGTCAGCTATCGGCGTCAAAGTCGCGATCATTGCAGAGAATCTTTCCTCGACAAGGAGTAAAAGCAGAATGCGATAGTCGATAGTCGCATCAAACGAGGAGTTTATAATCTTTGGTTATAATAGGCTCGACTTTCATATATGCCGAGCAAATGTGTACGTATGTATGTTGTACGCTGAATTGCGACCGATTGATGCGACGACGACGTTCGATTTTCTCTCCTGTCTTCGCGATATTTGTTGCGCAAAATGAAATCGAATGCGAAACGATCGTTGAGAAATTACAAGTATTGGTAACGAGGCGCCGTCGTTCTGCGCGATCCGAGAAATTAGTTTATTTCGCGATGAAAAATCTTGGAAATTTCAATGCACAAGGAAAAGGAGAATAAAAAAAATTCCCAATCTAAAGAAAATGCAGCAATCGGGGCGTTATAATCCCAACGCACAGCGTTAAATATTCAAGCCTGATTCACGAATTAAAAATAGAAATGATTAAAAATTTAACCCTTACCTATCATTGGTATTAGCCCGTCAACTGCATCAAGATAATCAGCGCGCGAAACGATGTCTACTCACAGCCACGAGGAATCCGAACGTCCCGCGTACACACAGACACACGTCCTGCCGGACAGCGCGAACCTTGCAAACTAAGAAGATCATTTCATCGGTAATATGGGTTATGCTATATGACTCCGCAAGGTCGCTCACGTGTGTGCGAATACACGCGTATGTGAGTGTGCGCGAGCGCGCGCGATTTTTTTTCTTCTTCTTCTTCTTCGTGCCGAAGCGGCTTTTGCGAAATAGCCGCTGACCGTCGTCGTCGTCGTCGTCGACGACGAGCATTCGTGAAACGATTATTGCGCTACCGCCAATGACGTACATGTGTATTCATGTAATATGCATAAAGGTATTTGCGCGAACTTATACGTGCTATATATATACATATGTTATAGTAATATGTATTGGGAGCAAGAATGGGGTTTTTTATTCGTATACGTGGGTTGCCGATCTTTGATAAAAATGAAGCATACCGATTCACACGTGCGACATTTTTCAAAGAATCAAAAAAAAAAACTGCTCGATAGCTATAAAACAGAAAAATGCAGCCTTACACGTCGATGCTCGTGCGTATGAAATGCAATTTCTATCGAGACTCAAAGATTAAATCTCTAATTGCCTTGTCGTTTAGTGTTATCATTGACAAACGACACGTGCAGTATTAGAACGTTCATTGATACCCAAGTGCGTTTATAATTTTAGGGTCAAATTGTAGCCAATATGCGCAGTAAAAAATTATGATAGGTTCAAGATTTCTCGGCTTTCTTTTTGGCTTAATTATGGCGCCGAATGTCACACGAAACGATTTCGAGCGATCGATTTTGATAATCACGAAATCGAAACGTGACCGACTGCACTTTATATCATCGTCTATGATACTCATCAGCTATCTAAACTCCTATTGATAATCGAGTGAAATGCAATCAGAATTTCGTCTTGTCATGATTTATTACAAGGATCTGCGGAATACGGTAAGCCCCGAACACGTACTGCATGTATCGAATTTTTAATCGATGAATGACGCCTCCGCGTGCCTTGAAATTTCAATTGATCGGTCTGCTGCGTAATATTATTGATATTATCGTGATATTGTTTGCAAATACAAAAAAAATGTTGATTCCAGTCGTTATCAGTGGTCTCGGGGGAATCGCGGCTCTTCAAATGCTATATAAAAGCCGTGGCGATTTGTTAGTTTACATTCTCCACCTCAGTGTAAACACAAATACTGTACAAAGTGCTAATTGCAAAATGAAGCTGTTCGTGGTGGCTATTTTATTGTGCGTTGCCGTGGCCGTTAAAGGTAAGCTCTTTATGTGTTCAATAAGAAATTATTTTTTCACCAATTATCCAATTTAAAAATAGAAGAGAATGTATCGGTTTTGGAGAATACGATTGTTGTTGTTGTTAACAGCGTATTTGTTAATATCTAATAAATTATGTTGTTAACGGGTTAATTTATTAATAATAAATCTATGAATAAATTGAACGTTAATTTTGCTGGTAAAATCAATAAATCCTCTTTTACTACTAACTTGCTTGTGAGCGATGACAACATATTTATACCACTAAAAGTCTAATATAAATTTTTGTCAATTTCACGACAGCACGACCATCGAGAGTCATCGGTGGTCAAGATGCGCCCGACGGTAAATATCCGTACCAAGTTTCGCTGAGACGAGGCACTTTTCATACTTGCGGAGGCTCGATCATCAACAAAAGATGGGTTCTCACGGCAGCTCATTGCGTGCAAAGGTAATTAGAAAAAAAATTCACCAAATAAAATGTTTCAAATTGTAAACTTTCTGCATTAAACGAATACGAATTGTGTATAGTGTGGATCATAAAGCACTGAATATCGTGGCCGGCACCAACCTACTCGAAGGTGGCCAGGAGCAGATCTACAAGTCCCAGTACATCGTCTATCACGATGACTTCGACATGTGGGAACTGCAAAACGACGTCGCCCTGATACGCGTCAGCAAAGACATCGTCTTCAACGACAAGGTGCAGCCGATTAAACTCTCCACTAAATCCGAGAAGGAAGAGAAGAGTGTCGACGTCGTACTGACCGGATGGGGCTCGACTTTTGTGAGTACCAATGAGTTTTTTAATAAAAAAAAACGGAAATTATTAAAATAATATTGTCAACTGCAAAATTGGTGTGTTTAATATATAGCTCGGTGGAAGTGCGCCCAACAATTTACAGGAGATCAATTTGAAAGTGATTAACAACAAAAAGTGTGCCAAGGAAATGGACTTCAACATCACAAAATCGCACATTTGCACCTTGACGAAATCCGGCGAAGGAGCCTGTCACGTAAGTGTTAACCTTTATAGCATAAATTCGAATTGTAATACTTGACCAAGGTAGATCAATCTAACAACGGATTTCTGACTTTTCTAGGGTGATTCTGGTGGTCCTCTGGTAGCCGACGGAGTTCAAGTAGGCATCGTCTCCTTCGGTCGTCCTTGCGCCGTTGGCAAACCCGACGTTTTCACGCGGGTGGGAACTTTCCAGG
The DNA here is from genome assembly GCA_034770305.1 of Trichogramma dendrolimi. NCBI lineage: Eukaryota > Metazoa > Arthropoda > Insecta > Hymenoptera > Trichogrammatidae > Trichogramma > Trichogramma dendrolimi. Next base: position 331,009 of record JAPMIB010000114.1, on the reverse strand, counting down.
ATTGGATCGCGAAGCAACAATTGCAATTTTCAAGTTAACATTATTGAATACGCTTTTGTACATTCAAAATTGAAAACGTAGACGGATGATAATCGCAAGATATGTACATATGAATATATTGTAAAACTCAGTAAATTTTCTTATTAAAAATTGTAAAACTTATCACACGTTTGATTTATTTTAAATCTGCTATACATCAAGCGCAATTGACCCATCTCTAATTCACCAGTGAATCATCGTGATATCAAGATATATTTAATATTATCAGTAAAAATCGGTCAAATTTCCATTTATCGTTTCTAAAAAAAGAAACGGATATCAACAAAGAGACAATCGGACTCTAGACACATAATGCATCAAAATGTTATTATTTATTATCTTGCGAACTCTTTTCTTAAAACGAATACACATTGAACTTGAGTAATACACACGTATCAAAGTAACAATAATACTCGAGACAGCTACTACGTCGTACAAAAATTTGAACTTTACATAAATGCAATCACATACTCGTTTTAATACCTACACCTATACAATAATTTACAATCGATTACAAAAATTACCCATGTTAATCGAGTAGACACGAACAAATTTGTTACATGAATAATTTATGCTTTGGCACATTTAATTCTGCTTCGGTTCTAACACAGCGAAGATCTTAGAATAAGATTTGTGGCTCTTATTCGTTAGTTTTCATAATGTTATTTCTAAATGGCCTTAGGTTATTTTCAATACTTATACTAATATTGCATCAATTAGTAGAAATTGTTAATTAGTTAGAAATTATCTTCGTAATTTGCTTTTCTTCGAATCTTTAACTTGTGTATTTTTTTGGTCGGAAGGAAGACCACTTATGGTGAAGATCCCCCTGAAAAATGGCTTGAACACTTCTAAGATAGTCGCCGTTCTTTTAGCTGAATTCTGTAAAAATAAAAAATATAACTGACAAAATGTTCCAGCAATTTGATTTAATTGGATTATGACTTACCATGATTACACTACCGACAATTTTACTGATGTCAGTAACGATTCCGAATCCTTGGCCAAAAAGTTCTGGTGGAAGATCGAGTGATACCTTTTCCCTGTCAAATTCTGGAATCTTTTCCGTGGTAGTCGTTGGTTTGGCACGTGCTTTCTGAACTTTTTGAGTTTTTCGAGGTTTCTTTTTTAACAAGACATGGAATCAAAATAATGTGGTTACTCATGATCAGTTATAATAATTTATATAAAAATATCTCTTGCATGTCTAAATTGTCGATTATGGTGGCTTTTCAACTACATCAAATATTTTAAATTATTTAAGGACTATGATTGTGTGTAAAAAATAAAAAAACAACAAATTGAATTTCAACGAGTGCCGTCGTTTTTTTTTTAATTCGACCAATTGCATTAAACTATTACAAATATTATTCAAATCTCTTAACACATCATGGCAAGACTATCCATTACATTTTTGATAGCTGCACTAATAAGCAAAAAAGTATCCCGATGCTGCCCTTTTGACAGCTAAATGTTTGCGAACAAAAATTTTGCCAAATTAACATACAAATTTTTTATATTAACAATCATTTTATTTTTAACGATAAAAAAATAATTGCGTTTCTTCTTTCGGCCAAAGATCATGAGTTATTTACATGCTCGATTCGGTAACAATCGTCCATTCAAATCTGTGCTTTCGCCTTCGATATTTACAACGCATCGCAAATTACGATAAAGTAAAAAAGACACGTATACAAACACACACATTACGAGGACACAAACAGTTAAACATTCAACACAATAAATCAAAAATATATAAAAGGAAAGACCTTAATAAACAATATATAATAATATTAATGTCACAATCGTGTATTTAACATTATGGCCACAGTAAAACATTTTGATTATCCATTTACTTATGAGATACAATAGGTGTATTGTCTGCCTCGTCGTCTCGGGTAGTCTAGGAGAGGTGCATTCCAAAAATTCGAGCTTATCCGCACGCGCACATAATTGACTTTTCGTTGCAGAGTTCTCGAAGCTTACTCAGCGCCGAATTCTCATACCGTAGGTGTGGTAGTAACGCTGGTAAGGTTGATGCAGAGGTGGCGAGTACGCAAACTGAATATTATTCAAAAGTATAAGTCTCGATTTCATTGAAAAAGTGTAAAAAAATGTCAATCGGTGAATAAAAGGTGCGGATTTCAAACATTACTACAGGTGCGTATCACATGCAAACATTTTATTTATTTTTTTTTTTAATTTCTGTTTCTATATACACAGCTCTCCTTTATGTACATAACAAATTTGATTGTTGCATTATAGCACTCATTTTCGACGATTTTGACTTTTAATTTTAATTTTACTTTTAAGATCAATCAGCATCATCGGTCACACGTGCAAATTGGCAAAAGTCAAAGCCATCGAGCGTGCGGATTAACAAACAAAACCTCATTCTTTCAATCTTTTGTTAGATGCAACTATGTAGTGACCATTTTTTTCGTATTACAGAGTGAATTAATACATTTAAAGTGAGTTATTGTCAGCATCGGGACACTTGAAGGTTTTTTTTAAACATGGTAAACATGAAGAGAAAAAAAAATTGAACCATCAAAAAGTTACACGATACATGTACTAAAAGCGAATACACATCTTACTTGTTAAAACCGGTATCAAATATTGTAATGTAGGTTTTACATATACCCATGCAATATGTATGCTCATCTATTTGGAACTAAGAATTCTCCTCGAGTCAGTGTAGAGTATGATGCAACCAAATTGGTATAATGGGGAGATAAGTGACGCAAGGGTAGTATAAGTATTATTAAGTCTACATTACGTTACATGGCAATATAGGGTTTCCTTTTAAATATCAAAATTAAAGTTTTGTTAACTAAATTCGTTACATTTTTTTGTTTGTTTCAAATTACTTGAGTTAAACGATGTCAAATTTTGTTATTGATACAATTAATATCTTTCGTGCAGTTGATTAATTTTGATTTTTTTTCGTGCTCAAAATTTCATTCGTTAAATTTGATGTACAGAAATCGGATGAAGCATTGATTTTTCAAAAATTAAAAAAAAATGATGTCATCTGATTTCTTTTTAATGGAAATTAGATGAAACATGTACGTGCAGAAAATTCTACAATGCATTATGTCAACTTAATTATCAACGAATCATATTTTAAGTAAAAAAAATCCTACTATACTTAAAACCTTACCCTATATCGTTCATCGTCGCTCTGTGAAATCAACCCATTCTATAAAAAGTCCAGCTAAAGTCAACAAAAAAATTCCACAGAACAAGTCCGAACCAACGCGCGCGGGGTGCATCGGTAATCAATGCTTCATTGTCTTACTACAACATACACTTTTCCATCAATCGAAGCGTTTATTTTTAATCATTTTTTGTTTGTTTTTTTTGCTCAAAATTTTGCTTTTTTTCCTACCCCGGCACCGGCCGCTGGATATCCCGAATCGTTGCTGCTGCTCGCGTCGTCCTCGGGTATGGTCGGGAAATCGACCTCCTCGTCGTCGGTCGCGGCGTCACCGCCGTTTCCGCTGAGATTTCCACTGAGACTGCTGAGGCTGGCGAGGCCACCACCGCCGTTGCCGCCGCCGCTACCACCGCTGAGGCTACCGACGATACCGGTCAGGAAGCTGCCGCTGTTGCTGCCACCGCTGCCGTTTTCACCGTCTTCACCGCCACCTAAAAGTACGGTATGACATTGCAATAAAAAGAAAAAAAATGCGGAAATTTCATCGCGATCTAAATACCAGAAGATGAGCCAAGAACACCGCTGGACAAGCCACCGGACAGCGAGCTCAATGGGGCGAATTTCGAGGCCACCGCGCCGAAGATACCCTGCTTGGCGCTCGACAGGAAGGTCGTGCCGGCGTTGATCAGGGGCCCGATGCCACCCGCGGAGGCTCGCGCCTTCTGGGCGAGGAACTTGCTGATGAACTCGCTGGTGGCGGACTTGTCGGGATCGATCTCGTAGATGAGATTCTTGGCTTTGTTGCCGTCGTCGAGGCTCGACAGGGACTTGGTGCCGGCGTCAAGCAGAGCGTCGATTTTCTGCAATAATTTCAAAATGTTAATACCTGATTAACGATCCTAATTAATTTTTTTAAATATCACGAACATTTCTCTGAATCGAGTTCGAACTCGTGCACATATGTAGTAGATAAACGAACGCGACAAGAGTGTCGAAATATCTCATAGGCCGTATAGTTGCATATTTAAGTAAATAGTATAATTTATGAATATTTAAAATCGAGTTATTTCGAAAACTTGCGCGCGCGCGACATGCAGTTTTTTACTCGTATATAGTGCCGGGCACCGCTAAATGAGTTTATATTCTATATATCGTAAGAGGCACGAGCTCGCACATGCACGCATTATGTACGTACATATATATATACGCGTCGCTGGTTTAGTAGAAAGCCCCGAGAGAGAGAGACTGAACCTTGGACATTTTTTTCCGTTACAAGGCGTATTAAATGTACATTGAAAGAAAGAGCTTGTAATGTATTATCTCAGAATTACGTCAAGGGCTACACCAATTCGCGATGCAATTGTTGCTTTTCTTTTTACTTTTGTAATGAATTTCGTAACAATAAAAAAATGTGGATAATTACCCCGAAAACGAAGTTCATGAGTCCATTGGCGGCTCCAAGCTTGATGGCGCCGATTTTCCTCTTGGCTCTGACGTTGGTCGCGCCGCTATCGTCTTCGCTCTGTGAAGAAGAAACCTGAGACGACATTAATCAGGTTGTTTTTTAATGATTCATCTTAAAGTATAAAAAATTAATTAATATAAAGAAAAATAAAATAATAATTATGGTTAATAGATCTTATACTCCCGAAGTAGCATTTAGCAATCTATCAATTTAGTAGCCCCAAATGATGCATATTCAACACGTGTGCCGTCTCCGTCCTATTTAGTCTATCTTCTATTATCATCGTCTGAGTAGCAAAAATGTACACATTTTGTTGGTATCACTCGTTGGCTTTTCTTTTTATTTTTCCGTCTCTCTATCTCTTTGTGCGTATAGCCAGTGTCAGTATAATATGTAGTCGGGTATTACAGAGTTGACAGTCGCCTTGTCATCGTCGGTGCATGAGGTTGCAAAATCATCAAATCGTAAAGTTTCACGTTGACGTCTTCATCGGTCGTTTACTCATATATTTTTTTCTCCTCCTCTCTCTCACTCTCTCTCTCTCTTTTCCCGTACATATGTATATGAATTTACATGCACTGCGAACATTTAATCTTGGCAAAAAAATCTTTGAGGACAGCGCTTGAGGCTAATCCTGCATTTATAACGAGCTCTAGCCTGACCGTCTTTTTTCTTTTTTTTATAATTATATTCTAGAACGTACTAGATAAAAAAAGAATCGAGGATGAGGGAAATTTTTTTAAAAGAGTCCTCACGATTTTACTTGGAAGGATTGCATTATAATAATAAATGCGAATGCAATCCATTGGCATTTTTTAGCGCTACACTAATTATTGACCTGATTTCAAAGTCAAGTATACGAGCGATAATGACAGGGGTGTCAAGCCGCCGGTGAACGCAACTGCGTCGATTAGCGCAGCAAAACGTTATCTTTATTGAATATTCGACATAACGAAAAGTGCTACCGAGCGATACGTATATATTCGAGAGTCCTCGCGAAAAAGTCGCATACTTAGGCGGCTACACGAACTTGTGTGCATGCGTGTACACATGTGATTCAAAGCTAAAAAATTATAGGTATTACAAAACTTTAACGGCATTGCGTCACGCCCGACATTTAATATATATATATGAACGAGTAATTCGATTTCCAGATCGAGCAATTAATATAAACGAGGACAAAGAAAAATGGGAAAAAAATAAAACATGCCCGTGGGCGATAAAGGAACGACTTGACACGCGAGAGAGGAGGAGGGACACCAAGATATTTTGGCTATTGACATTAAACAAGGTATTGAAAATTCGATCAAAGATGTATTGCCGCGTATGTAATGGAAAATGAATATTTCATATAATATATTTTAGCGTTAAAAGAGTATACGCGAGGTGCTAAAAGCTTAAAAAAATGATTCCTAGGAACATTCAGTTCGCATCATAGAGTATGCTTTGAGCAAAGCTCTACGATTATCACGCGTTAAAACGTGTATTTTTTGCGTAACGATCGTGCAGCAGCAGCAGCAGGACGTCGTCGTTGTCTCAAGGACCAATCGATATTCTCAATTTTCTCGGGACGAATCGTCGGTGTAAATAACAATAATAGATAGGCAGTAAACCGCGAAGAAAGTGCAATTAATAAAAAAAGCCGCGGATGGATTCAACGGGCTGATAGCATAGGCTCGTCGTCACTGCACACAGTGCGTTTTAAACAACGACTCACGTGGTTTTTTAACGACGACTGCCGTGCAGCACGTATAGAGTCTCGCTGGACCGCACACACACACACACACATACACGCGTGCGAATATATACTTACTTTCACTCGCGAGCTCTCTTATCTCACTTACGCGCGGCCAAAAGAGAGTATTTATATATGTGTACGCGCACACAAGCATACGTATGTAATATACTCTTCTCTCCTTCCGTCCGGATTTTCAAACCTCTCTGCGCGCTGAACGTGTATTATAACGCGGACACGACGACGACGACGACGTGAACGAATGCGCGTAACGTTGAAAGTCGAGTTTTGCGAAAAATTTTGTACACATAGACAGATATATTTTATATGCATACATAAACACACGCATGCGAGATCAACATTTAGGTCTACAACATATATTTGCTATTCGGAATATACAGAAAAAAAAATTGGGTAACCGAGAGAATCTTTATTTTATGCTTGGTGGACTTGTCTATCCGCCGTCTGCTTAAAATCACATGTATAATATACTTATATACATAAAAAATGGAAATTGCTTCCAGACTTACTAAAGAAATATTAATTCGCTGTCTGTATGAAACCTGTTGTAACGACGAATAAAATATTTACGGGCACGTGAAAAAAATTGAAAAAGTCGTGCCTTATATTTTATTTCGTCTATCATCAAAATCCGTTATATTTGTTGAAAAGCCACCATGTCACCGATTCATTCATTTGTTTGTTTGTTTCTCCTAATTATATATACAGTTCTGATCGAACCAAAAAAAAAAAATTAAAGACTCACCTCGTTCAGGGGGCTGAGTTCGTCGCTGAGCTCGTTTTTCGTGGCCGGCGCCGCGAGCACCGCCAGCAGCACTCCCGACAGCAGAAGAAAGTATATGCCTATCCTCATTTTGATTGTGTCTGTGTGTGGTTTTCTTTGCTATTTATATATATATATGCGTGCACGCGGCTATATAATGAACGATCCGCGATTAAAATCTGCAAATGAAAAAGGATATGAATTAACGATTTCTATTTCGTCGTGTCTATATTTTTTTTCTCTGAGGTTAAAAAGCACTTGACTGGATAATAAAGCTGTATAAGCGATGAGTAGCGGTCGAGCAAGCAAGAGAGAGAGAGAGCCGATTGTTTACCGATCAACTGGGTTAATGACAAAAGGCCGCTCGTTGACACGAGTAGAGATGGATCTATTGGTCTATTGCACAAACTCGTATACGCGCCACGCGTCTTCGCTTACATAAACCGATCGAATATTTCAAGTCTATTTTATATTATACGCCGTTTATAATGCGTGAGCTTTTTCAATATGCGAAGGATATTATAGACGAAAATCGTGATGAAAATTTTCCAACGATCGGCTAATATATTTGGTAATAGTGTACGGCGCTCGTTGCCAAGTTAAACTCGATTTCGCGTTGCCGACCGAGAGAGAGGGAGGGTTAATACGAGTTTGCATAATACGATAGATTTTTCGTTCATTCTCGAAGCCGCGAGGTTGTGAGATTGTGAGAGCAAGAGAGAGAGAGAGAGAGAGAGACAGAGAGGGACCTTATTAGCTTTATGAAGAATGACGCTCCAATTCGATCGGTGGCTACTCGAAAATCGCCGCGGCTCCCGGTAAAAGTCCGTTTTTATTACATAAGACCTTTTGAAAGTGTCTCTCTTAGTCTGTCTCTCGTGCGTGCGCGCGGCAACAGATATATACACAAAAATCCAACCGATCGCGACCACAAAATTGAGTACGTATCGATTTATCTATGATAACCGGTATGAATCTAACACGTACAACACGTTGTCTAGCCGCGCGATAAGATCGGATAAGAAAGGTTGAAAAATAGGAAAAATTAACACCAAGAGTTAACTAACGGAAAAATTATATAGAAAGCAATGATGAAAAATAAAACACAGAGACTTACACTATATGGGCGTTATGATATCCAAACGGGCGTGTTGGAGTTACATGCACGCGCGCACTCACCGTGTGTGTATACGCGGTAGCAGACAGACAGACACAGAAATGATACGCGCGCGCGCACATGCACACGACGGCAGCAGCGACGACGACGACGACAGTCACTCGCACTCACATTCACACATACAAGCACACGTGGACAGGCAGCAGTAGCAGCAGCAGGTGAAAGAGATCGAGCTCAGCAAATGAGAGAAGTTTATATATATTAAATATACGTGTGAGAAGCGAGAGAGAGAAATGGATATATACGGCAAAAGAGTGTGTAGTATGCGGCAAAAGATAGATGTTAACCTCACGGAGTACGAGGCTCGTTTGAGGAGATCCAGCGAAGGTGGTACCCAAGTCTTACCGCGGAGGAGATCGAGAAGCGGGGCCTGGCCGCTGCTGCTACGCGGCTCTCCTATACCCCTTCACGCATTATAACGCGCGCCGCACAGCACACACGAGCCGAGCCGCGCGCGCGTCGGCGCTTGCTTGCCCCGACGATACCGATCCTATACGAGTGTGTGTGTCTGCGTAAATGTATGTGCGTGTACTTACACACTTACGCGTATACGTCAGAAGTGAGAGAGGAATCGAGCAAGTTGCGCGGCGCACACATACGAAGCTGCCTGCTGCCAAGTGCACGCCCCTCTCTCGCGCCAAATTGATGATTTTTTCCTTTATTTTTTTTTGTTGCTACCACACCATCGTCGTTATTATTGTTGTTATTATTTTACCATCGAGGCGATCCTGCACACCGTCCTTGGAGGCCTCGCGAATGCGCGCGCGCGTGTGTGCGCCGCCTCGATATTGTGTCACAGTGCATTACGAGTCCGAGCTGTATATAGTATATAATGCAGGGGTAGGCGCTTGCAGAGCGAGCGATCCGCAGTGACACGCCGCAACGGGTAGCAAATCTTTCTTTCGTTTTTTGCCCCGTGCTGATAGGCGCGCGCTTAGAGATGCACATGCATGCGTATTGCTAAAACACACAACTGGTATGCGTGTGTGTGCTTGCATTACGGCGGCTGCCGATCATGCAAATGCCTTAACGATGAATTATGATGACTAGATATGCGAAATGTACCTTAGGTGTGATTGCCGTGTCTGTGCGCGCGATGTTGCAAAGGAATAAATGTTGTCTCAGTTTTTTTGCTGCTGCCACTGCGATCGATTGGTGAAATTCTGACGAGATGCCAGTGGAAATTTATGATTGATGAAAAAAACATTTTTGTAATACACAAGTGACCAGAAAAAATCCACGAACGATTTGAATGAAAGCATTAATTCATATTTTTAATTTTTTTTTTCGTTAATTAGCGTAAACAAAATGTGAATTTTTTTATTTAATTGTCAAGCCTTCGTTAAAGTTTATTCAGAAACCAGTTTGCAATTAGGAAATCTTAATCTTTGTGACTCCTTTATTATGCTAAAATTGCAAGCCACGCATTAACGCCGTGATTATATGGGTGCAATACGCAAATAACAATCTGCGCGCCGCGGCTTTTATGCAGCTATTTTTATTAAACATAACATACAGCGTAACGACCATTGGAGATCGCACGAGGTTGCTACGTATATAAAATAACGCAATGAAAAAAATAAAGGCGTTCCAGGATATCTTTTTTCCGTCACGAATTTGACAACAAAAAACGTTTACAGCTCGCAATTGATTTGAACCATAATAAATCGCCAAACGCCGTGTATTCAATGAAATCCGGTTGATGGCAAAAGTACGGGTGTGCGCAGGTGTGCTGCACCATCGATCGCGGGCGCATTATGTCGACGACGATTGTCAAGGTGAGAGGCAATTCGTGTAATCCACATTCTCTCTCGTGGGCGCCCTTTTTCGGCCTTAACATTTTCATTCAAGGATGAATGTAAACAAACGCCGCCGCGGAGCATTGGACGTGTATATGATGCATTAAGGAATCGAGCGCCTCAAACCCGCGTATAAATCTCGGCGTTGTAATAAGCAGCAATGAGTGCAGCGCGCAATGGAATATATACTTTTGGCGAAAGTAGTTTTCCTTATTGTCGAAGACATTGACCTAAAGCAACAAAAATGGGCGCGCGTTGCAACTGAAGTGTCCCGCGGAGATCACGATGGAATATTTCGTGCATGTTATTTATACAATATCGATGGGAATAAACGAGGCGTATGCGAATTTCGGTAGGTTTGAGTTTTAAATTTAAATGTCCTATAGATAAAAAATTTCGTAGAAGATTTGAAGTTACATCATACAGAATGCAAATTTTGTTTTTTTTTTCGTCTCAAAAAAATAAACAAAAAATCTGTCGTAATTCGGAAGATTATTTGATTTGTCGGCGATTTTTAATTAGCACATTATTTTTTTGTTCGCCCAAGGCTGAAAGGTGAATGAATTTTGAGCAAAGTTAAAAATATCCTTGGCTAACGCGCGATGACTCTGGTAAAAAATCAAGCCGTATCCCGAAGGATCACCGTACTCTCTCTCCCTCTTTCTCTCTCGTATTATAGCCAAACGTAATCGAAAAAATAGCAGAAATGTTGTTATGCAGCTTACGTGAATACCGAAAACCTTTTCTGATTCGACCGTTCGTTGTGTAAAAAAAAGTGAAGTTCGTTTCGCGCGTCGTTTACCCATAATTAAACTTTCCCTATTCATAATCATCGAGCATTGTTTGACGTGAAAGTATATACGAGAATCTTTAAACCGTCCATCTATAAGCCTACAGTAGATAGGTATCAAGCACTGGTAAATAAGTTTTATTTCTTTTTTTTTAATGAAAAGACAAATAATAGCTAATAATATTTGTCGTCCGCAAAAAATCGAATCGAGCCTCGACGAAATCATCGAACTAATATTTATAGAAAGTGAATTCGGTATACACTCGTCGAAAAAGAAAAAAAGTAAAAACAAAAATGATCACCTGTCAAGGTTAACCTCTGGTAGAGAATCGTGATCGTGTAACATCGCCGATTACACGATTACGTTACGCAGGCACAGTGTATGTACGGTCGAACGGCGATGACAAATTTTTGCCAAGACTTTCGATCTAGTGTAGCAGTCTCTCGTCGTGGGATGAATTTTCATTATTGTAGGAGTCCTCGTCGAGTACGTGTAACACTTTCGATATTCTATTGACAAAGAATCTCGAATTGTTTTTTTCTAAATTTACTCAACTTGAAAACGCTTTACCAAGTTCAAGCAAAATGTCGAGCTTTGTCGAAGATTTATCACTAAACCAAGGAAAAACATTTTTACTTTCACCCGGATTTTTTTAACACGATTGGTTAACGCACGATTATAAACTTTTTTTCCAAATCAAGTTTTACGTGAAAGCTACGAGATGAAAAAAAAAACAACACGAAAACGCAGGACGATCGGACTTCCGAAACAACGGCCGATTCTTTACTAAATTTTATAACGCAACGAGTGCACACGATGATCGACAAACGAATCGACAATTGCGAATGCACCGCACGCCGACGTTATAGGCTCGGGCGCGCGAATCCCGCGCGCGAAGAAGAAAGCGTTCCGCGCGGGGAAATTTCGCGCGCGAGCTGCAGTTTTCGCTCAGTTGTACGTAGACATCCGACAGGTTTTTAAAAGGCCGTAGCGCGAATGAAAACAATCTTCTCTTTTGTAGGTAATATAGAAAAATTTCGCCGTTGAATCGCAATAATAATTAAGTAGTACCATGATGTGAAGAAGCTTTTGAGAGCGTATTAAAATCTCGCGCGCGCTGTAATTTGGGTTAGTAGTTGAGCGCGAGTCGTAAGAGTTTGTGTATTACGACAATATTATATACATGAATATATAAAAGATGTATATAAGAGTTATCGAAATTTGCCACGAGAAAGTCGCGACTTTTCCTAATTATCAAAACGATCGTTCGCGAGCTTATTACATATACCAGGGAAGGAAATTTCTTTTTAAAAAATCGGTAAAATCGGTAGTGCCGATCTACCAATTGCATCGATCGATAACTCGGGCGCGCGCCATTCATCAAACTGATTACATTTACACCTCGTTGAGGACGTTTTGCGCAAGTCGAGAGGCAGACTACACACATCTTCCGGGGCCCCACCTCAGCTTGGAAAGTGTCATCGATTTTATAAAAAAAAAAAAACAACGACGATGTGTGTTTATGTAACCTTTGTACATAAACGTTCGATGCTTCGCATTCGGATCTCTTTAGCTCGTGCGCCTTATAAGAACGGCCCGATGTGTATAAAACTCACCGATGTGCGCCTGCCGATCTCTTCTATCGCGTATACACATATATACCGATGTACATGAACTTTCTCCGCTCTATGGCAAATATAAACTCATCACGTATTTGCCGCGAATGCGAGTGTGTTTAGTGTATATACGTCTCGTGATATAAAGAGGCGGTACTACCGGCTGACGCATGATATGCAATGAGCCTTCGTACAATATTGAACAAGAGTCGCGTAAGCCTAGGTAGGCGTTTGCACGTTCAAGTTCCATTATATATATTTAGACGGTTGTATACTTTATTTTTACGTACGCGAGTTGGTTTTTAGAATCGTCGAACCGAACTCGTTATCGTAAACTTTTTTTTTGCATAACGCGCTGCTCGCATTTTTATTGTCCTGGAAATTGTTTGCTCGCGCTGGATGTAACCGATATATGCTCGTGGTGAATTGCTCATTATTTTTTTTTCTCGCAGCGTCGAGGTTTGTAACTGTTAATCCTTGGGAAACGGATCGTTTAGATTTAATTGCAGATCCGTGATTTATAGACTTATCTAATTCAGTAGCTATTTTATACACTTGAGGTTTTAACAAACTTCCTCGAAAGTATAATCGATATGAAAATGAAGTACATCCTTTTAATTTTGATTAATGCTTGACTAAATTATTTTCTATTGAATCACGAGAACAGCTTCAAAACTTTTGACTCAAAGACTTTCTGCAGGTTCAATGAATCATTGATGTAATTTTAGGGGTTTTACCCCGAAGAGTTGCATAATTTATAAATCCAGCGACCACAGTGACGCGCGCGCGCGTGTGCGTGTGCACGCATATGCAACAGGTGAGTGTCACATTATTAAGTGGTGGTTTATTCGAGTTGTATCCCGGATTTTCTGGGATAAAAGAGATTGTCTCGAAACACAGCGTCCGCTTGAATAATGCGTGCGAATTATAGATGGCAAAAATTCACGGCCATCCTGCGCGCTCCGCAGAACCGGATTAGCGCAAAAGATCCTGGCATTATAACATTGTCCTGTAATTTGGTTGGTAGAAAGTAAAACACTTTAGGGGTCAAACTTACAGCACACTCGGATATGTGCGCTCACCGCTGCAACAAAGATCGCGGGCGAAACGATCGTCCTGCACCCGCTCGGGTTCTTGCGCCGATCGCAATACGCGGGGCTAGCCCCACGATTTGCGCAACCAATCATACGCTAATGTCTGATGTGCGACATTTCAAACGTTGTGTAGCACAACGCGTTTCGAAGCAATTCCTTGATTGGAATTTCAGAAGATAACGAACGTTATCTCGGCGTTTCGTAAAATTATAGTTTTATGCGCAATGGTGGAAAAAAAGGAAAGGAAAATTGGTATAGAATTTATGCAAACGCGATCGATAGTCGAGTTTTTGCGCCCTTTCCGAGGTAATCGATCGGTAATAATTTATCGAAGCCAGCATTTAATACACGCACTACTCGACGAAGCATACGTTCTTTTTTTTTGCGCCAGTTCACTACCCGATTTCGATTAATTTCTTTCTAATGTCGCGTATTACTTATAATGTGCAAGTCGATAAATAAATATAAAGCTGCAGAACAAAAATGTCGCTTGGTATGTATGCACTATACACATGTACCTTTAACACATCTCGCGCGCGCGTTTTATAATTGCGCCGCATGTAAAGTACGAACAAAAAACAACACCTGTAATCTCCTTCGGGGAAGTTTAGCAACAGTTTATCACTCGTATAATTAGCCATGCACAAGTGTTATAAATATTTTTATATTTAATGCTTAATAAAATAATCACGAAATATTTGCTCAACCGTCGCGCGCGTCTTTGAATATCATTTCATAAGTGAAAAAAGGAAAAAATGAGAAGGTTGCGTGGCATCGCTCACCCCATCATGTCACACATCGCGCGTCAAACGCGTGCAGCTTCATCTCGTCGTCGTTAATGTCGCGCGGCTCGCGGGGATATATATTGCAATTTATCCTTTGGCACATATAGGGAATGCGAGTAGAGGAGCGAGATAGAGAGGAAGAAAAAAAACGAAGCAGCCTAGAGAGCTCATTAGCGCGCGCGTAACCGAGAGTTTATACACACACACACGAGATCGTGTTATGAAATTGGCCAAATCGTTAAAAGGAGGCATGCAAACGAGTTGAGCATGTGTGTGTGTTTTTGATAAAATTTACGATCGCGCAGTTGATGACCCGAGCGATGGAGGTTATTATACATATTACATGGAAAATTGCGAGACGGACACTGACATTGTTTTTTTTTCAGCGCATGTATGGAAAAATTCGAGCGTGATTCTCGCTCCTCGAAAATCACGTGTATTCGTTTCGCAAAATAATATTATATTCATTGCGAGCCTTCAATGAAGATCACACAATTAATAAAATCACATCGGCTCCGCCGATCGCTTACAAAACACACGTGTATAATAACCCAGTCAATATTATATAGACACAGGCGTTTCGTTTCGAAATCTCACGAGAGACGATTAGTCCCGATTTTATTTAATAATTCTCACGCCGAATGTCAAAGGCTCGTTTGATAAATGAAAACGTTGGCGGCGTTACCCAACGATGCATTGGAAAATTTGCAGCGAGCATATTAAAAATCATTAAAAATATTAAAAATGCAATCTCGCGATGTAACAGCCACGATGAATCATCAAACACTGGTTGAAGTGACTCCCGGGTATATGAAATAATTTGGTCTATGTAACGCAAGATGTAACGCAGCGCACAAGACAAGAGAACTTTGATCAATTGCACTATGTGGCTCAGACTATGTACCTTCGATCAATACTCTCGACTTCGCTTAATGATGAATGATCTTAAGCGTGAAAAGTGAAAAACAAAAAAAAATCCATCGGGTTGTTACTTGCGTCATGTTACATATTATATGGATAGATAAATGTTTTATGAAGTGCACAAGAGCGTACGATTACGCGTTTACGTTTCATCTGCGCGAACAAAGATGATGTTTGACCGATGTTGGATTATCCGCGTGCGAACGCGGCACTCCGCGATAAGGAATCAATCTTGAAATCTTTTGTACATATCGAAGTGTTCGAAGTTGCGAAGTCGATACATTGGCAATGTCTTTAGCTCGGATGAATGTCGAACTTTTTAATGATGTATCTTTGATGGAATGATGGATCGAAAGACAGACACATTTCTCGCTATGGTGCATGCGCGTCAAAAGTCATTAACACATATATTTTTTTTCTTTTTTTCGCAGTCGAAACAACGACGATATCGTGTACACGTGTGCTTCACGCGCGTAAAAATCCCTTACGTACGATTTCGCATCGAAAAGCTCGCACCGCACACATAATTCATTGCGACGTGTCCAATTAGAAAAATCTAATCTGCATTCGTTCGCGAGACAGACGGGGTACATATAATACGTACGCGTCTTATTTTTTTGCGACGAAAAATTTACGCCGACGGCGCGAAATTATATTTGTGCAGTGCGTCCGTCCGTCCGTCCGCTGCAGAGTCGGTGCGTTTTCACTTATAACATGAAGTATATATTGTACATTAGCTGCATTGCCGCCGCGAGAAACTACCTACACACACATACACATCGTAACAGTGAAAACTTCTAATTTAGCCGAGTAATGCGCGCGCAAACGCAAGCACACGTTTTATGAAATATATAAAAGAAAAAGTGTGTACGAAGGCGAGTGTGGTAGATGTAGTAGCCGCTAAGACGCGCGGTGATGTTTTCAATAAATTTTCGGAGATGACTGGCGCGAGCTAGTGCAACGTTTATGCGCGAATTTTCACATATTACCGCCGACGTAACTTGCCACTCCAACTTCATTAATGTTCATGTAATTAGTAATTTATTATAAAACATTTAACATGAATTATGTGTGTGTATACAAAATATAATTCGATACAATAGTACATAACTTTTTTCGAATAAATAATAAATACATAAGCCTGGAAAGAAGAAAAGTAATGCAAAGATATGGTTAATTCAAACGAGGAAAAAGTTGGCGATGTAAAAAATTATCGGCTGCGTACGGTGCGCGCGGGGTTTTTTTTAATACTATTTTGCCGAGCTGTTACACACCGCACACGTAAAAAGTCGCTCATGCAAAATTTATGTTTTAATGTCATACATTTATTATTTTCACAAGTACATTGTCTGTAATGTAATAATATCATATGTGTGTGTATAAACGCGCGGCGGCGCATTTCTCCCCGGAACACATAATGCGCCGTCGCATATAACGCGAGTTTTTTCGTTGCATACAATTGATTATGCGTTTGCAAAATTAATACCTATGAAGCGCAGGTACGCGCACACATATACACACATATTATGCGCGTCTAAATCAATTGAATTTGGATGTATTTTCACTTTTGTTTTATTTCTTACACATATTATATACTTATCGGTACGGTACGCATGAAAAGGAAGCGACGTATATCGTGTTTTGATTTTGACTATGTGTTCACCGTGTATGTGTGTGTAATGATACACTTAAATAGAGCCGCTCGCGAACATTCATGTAACGCGAAAAAAAAAGAAGAGAAAAAAAATATTGTGAAAGTTCAGTATATAAGTACTGTGGCTAGTAAAATTGAGACTTGGCCACAGATGCGAGGCTCGATTGTCAATTCGATTAATTGAACCCGATGTCGCGCGAACAACATCATTTTATTTTTGTCCCGAGATTGATTGCGATGAGATATTTTTTGGAATTATTTTGTATTTATTCAATAACCAAGGTAAACGTGTATAAATAAAAGTAATGTAAGGATGTACTTTTATTTTCACCGCGGCGATGACGCGCGATCGTCGAAAAGGAAAATAAAAAAACAGCGATTACAACTCTGTACCGAAATCGATATCGCAAAAATAAAAAATATAAATCTCTTGCTTCAGTCTGAAATTATTTCAACTTGTGTTTGTTGACGTACGCTTATGTGTAACTATAGCTTAACCAAACTTTTGCGGTGCTTGATAATTCTGATTGTTGATCGTGGGGGCTCCGTAGTGCGTGGCTGGCGGCCCGTAGCCGTAACCCTGCATCGCGGGCGGACTGGAGCTGCCAGAGGCCGAGCCGGCGGCCGACTGTTGCGACGAGGCGCCCGCCGACGCCGTCGACGTGCTCAGGATGGCCGAGAAGAGATTGATGCTGCCCGAGAGCAGCTCCTTGATCGACTTGCCGAGCAGATCGAACGGGTTCACTCTCGGGGGCTTTTTATGTAAAAAGAAATACAGTGAAATTTTTTTCGATATATTTTGCTGAATCTCACGATTTGTTGTAACTTACTCCGTACGCGCCGTAATGATGATCCTCCGCCGACTCGTAACTGTCGTGATGATTCGGGTACCTGTTTGGCGGCTGATAACTATTATGGTAATTATGGTTGTTGTTGTTGTTGTAGCTGTAATTGGTCGCAGGCGGCTTGTGCTTATTTTTCTGATTCGACTCGGCGGGCGTCTCGGCGTGCGTCGCCTGAGGCCTGTACTGCGTCGCTTGCGGCCGGAAAAAGCTCGACTTGTTCGGCTTTTTGCCCCCCGTGGACGTGGACGACGACGGTCGCTTGCTCGGAGCCTGAAAACTCGCTGGCCTGCCGGGGGGCGGCGGATTCAGGAAATTGGCGAAATTCGCTTGGGCCGGTGACGCGGGTGGTGCGCCGTAAGCCGGTGCCGGTTGACCGTACGCGTAGCCGGGATGATCGCCACCGGTACTGCTTCCGCCGCTGAGACCCGTGCTCAGACCCGACGAGGTTCCCACCACTACCTGACTCACGATCTTACCGACGTCGATGTTCGAGTCCGGACCGCTGAGTTCCTGTGAAAATTGTTGACGCGCAGGGTTACAAAAAAAAACATTTATTCGAATGAATTATTTTTCACCGTACCTTGCTCAGAATGGGGAGTACACTCGACACTATTCCGGTTATGATCGACATACCATCCATTTCCTAAAAAGTGAAAAGTCACTCGTTACAAATATTTGAGCTCGTTTGATGATTTTTTTTCTCGACAATACTTGCCTCGGCGGAATACCTCGACAGCGAGCCGAGGATTTTTCCGAGTGCTATTCCATTTGGACCGTTCTGCAATCAAACGAGGTTTGAGAATTTTTTAAGAAATGAGTAAAACTTATAAAACCGAAGAAATTCCAACAGTTTTGATTTAACTTACTCCACTGAGCGTTGAGGACAGAGGACCAGCGAGAGGACCAAATAAGGGTCCAATGAAAGGACCTATAAGCTGAATCAGAGGTCCTAGAATGGCTCCACTGTCGCTACCCATGCCGTCTTTACCCTATTATCATTTTTCATTTGTAATCACTAAACTTGTGAAAAACCATAGAATTAAAATCGACAGTAGTACTCACCACGGACACAGTTTGAAGCACTGGTAGCAGCACACCTACGATATCCGGTCCTTCGCCGGTTTCCGGATCAACCTAAAGTTCGACAAGAATTGATTATATAAAAAATTGAATGCAATTAAAGAAACATTTTTTACATTATAATAATACTTGCCTCGGAAATACCTTGTAGCAAAGGTACGGCAGCAGCTAAAAATTCTCCTAAATCTGTTTCTGATTCGGGCTAAAAAAATTTTTTATAAACGATTAGTAAAATTCTGCTTTTTTCTATAGTAGATGTACTGATCGAAACGTACGTCACTGATATCCTCCAAAATAGGAATGACTAGTGGAATAAGATCCTCGAGCGATCCCAGCGAGCCCTCGTCCTCGTCCTAATATTGCAAATAAAAGTACAAAAGTTTCAGACTCGAAAGAATCTTTGAAACTTGAGATTCACTCACGTATTCGTAATCATCCCTGAATCCGCTATCGGCGTCGCTACCACCTCCGCCACCGCCACCATTGTCATCATCCGTGTACTCGTCCTGGTTCGATTGACCACCAAAATCACTGTTTGCGTCTTCGTCATTGAAGTCCTCATCGTCGTCGCTCTGCTTCTGAGGTTTCTTCTTTTTGCCTCTGTTCATCTGAACGAATCAAAGAGAAAAATCGTTAAAAAAAATTAACGAAAGAATATTCAAAACGACGTCGAAATATTAAGCAATACACGCGTATGCAAAATTCAAATGTTATAATATGCCTCACGCACTCGTAAAAAGATCCAACGACAACAAAAAACGAAAGTAAAAAAAAAGTTCATTCGCCGATGCGGCTAATAAGCGCGACACGACTCGACAAAAGGTACCATCTATTGCTGCCGCTGCAGATGTCGGGATAACACCGTTATGCAATTTCACACGCGAAAGATATATGTCTGCGGCCGGAGACGTGCAATGAACCTCGTATCTCACACATATATACGCACATAGGTGTTACGCGTTGACATTATCCGCTTGAGCAATTATGCCGTGCATCCTCCAGACAGCTAATGCAACAAGTTCGGCAGTTCATCGTTATAAGTGCTTCCATTGATGAGTGGTTACGATTTCTGCGACCGATCGTTTTCACGTGCGACGATTATAATGATATTAAACGATTGTTCGGCAGAGTGCGAATTGTCTGCCGCTCAAATGTGCAATTCTACTCGTTGACTCGTCTTCAATTATATATCATTGCTCGAAACAGGCTAATGAGATTCCGGTGCGTGTGGTGGCACACGTCGCGTCCGTCCACCGCTCGGCATTTACGATGACTTACGATTGTACAACGAAAGATGCGTGTCGTGAATTTTTCAGTTGATATAAAAAAAAAAAAAAAAATAACGCGTGTATGTCGCCTATATTTTTTGTCTTTCTTATATTATAGACACGTGTATACGCCGTTATTACTTTCGCAATTCTTCCTCAGCTACCCACAGGCTATACCCAAAAAGATAATTTCCAATTTAAATCGGTCGCATATACATTTTATTTAATTTATTTTTTGTTTTATTTTATTTTTTTCGTGTCTGGCTGTTTCTTTAAATTTATATTACGATGAAGCATTGTCATTCGTGATTATAAAAAAAGAACCACGTGATCTATACGTACAAACATGCTAAGTAGCGACGGTCTTCTGGTCGTCGTCTTTTTTTTCTTGTTCTTGTTCTTGTTGCTGCTCTTGGCCGTAGTGGCATCGCCTTCGAACAGCACCTCCGTCTTGTTGGAGTTATCTGCAAAAAAAAAAAAACATAAAATATTCTCGCACAACGTCAAAATATCACCGCTACGATCATCGACGTGCAACGTGCGCAAGCTCACTCTTTTTCTTCCCTCGTTCCGGCGACGTTACTTTCTCGGGAACCTCCTCGGTCGACGCACCGTGACTGCCCTTGCTGCCCTGCTGCGTCTTCTTCTTATTTTTCTTCTGCATCTGTGACTGCTGTTGCTGCTGCTGTTGGCGCGGCATCTTCGTCGTTGTGCCCATGTCCGCTATCGTGGTAGGCTGCACGAGGGTCGCCCCGTCTCGCGTGATCGTGACGTAGGCCTCGAAGGGCACGCTTATCGTGCCACCTTCGCCGGCGGCCATCATCGTGGTCATTGCATTGGTCGCGGCTTCGTTGGTCGCGGGAGGCGTCGCGTGAGCAGGATAGGCTATGTGATTGCGAATCTGCACGAGATTCAGAGAGCCACGCGGATCGGGAGGACGAACTGCTCGACAAGCCGATAAATATAATGTGACGTTAATTGAAATATCGACGTGTTGTGGTACGTGTAAAGTATTTTTTTTTTGCTAAGATAAATCGATTTTTTCGCAATTTGATTTTTTATGAAATACATAATGTACATTTAATCTGCAAAAGGTGATTCTAGATGTTGCGAATAAAAACTTACCAGGTTTTATTTTACACTCGCAATAGTTTAATTTTCAGATGTGTTTACTCAAATATCGATCATAATCCGATACATAAATATTTCATTGAGCATTAAGAGACTGCGAAAGATCTGATAATTCGAATGAAGTGTACTTAGATTGGTACTTTCATAAAATTATCAGACACTGTTGTTATTCGATCAATTAGTATATTTTTCTCAACGTACCGATATTCTGTATATCCACCGGCCTATTGGTGAAAAAGTCGAAGTTCTGACTCTTCGCGTACTGGGTCGTCTGCTCGACGTTCGAAGCCTTCGTCTGCTGATCCAGTCCTTTGTTGCGCATCATCGACCTGACGTCGTGACTCTACAAAAATCGTCAACGCATCACTCTCGCGATAAATCGGTATATAACGATTCGATAACGCATTCATATTTCCAATGAAAGTGACGCGAGAATCACCTTGAAGCCCGCCGACATCAAACTCTTGGTCGCGTTGAATCGCTTCGTCTCCTCCTTGAGATCGTCGATGAAGTGATTGAGCATCAGCGAGGAGTTGCGCAGCTTCTCGATGTTCTCGCGCGGCAGACTGTCGTCGTGCTCGGCCGTTTCAAGCGTGATATTGATTTTCGACGCCATCAGCCGCATCGCGTAAGTTATCCATGATATCAGATCCTCCTTGCTGACCTTAACTGCCGGTGACTGAATTTCGATTTTTCCCTTGTGATGCGTCGAATTCGAACGGTTCGCTACGGTTGAAACGGTGTCATTGACCGGCTGCAGTTTGCGCGTGACCGGCGAGGAAGCAGCTGCCCCGAGCCATATCAGGACGATCAATGCTAGCCGCATAATTCTCGATACTTATGATCTACGTGGAGCTGTGGATTTTGGAGTGAACAAAAAAACATTATCTTTAATTGCAAAATCCGAGCTGTGGGATTTATTTTTTAATTGCGAGCGATGGATCAATTTCTGACTGAATTGCAGCCGCGCGCGATGCGTCAAAACATTTCGTGCGCATTAATAATCATATGTCGAAAACGCCCGCACACACAGCTGCAACTACTGCCTCCGCGTAAAATACCGAATTTACGAAAATACATAATTACACGCGTGTCCAATAAAATATATAATACATCGTTAATTGCAGGCCTTACATTTTATATATTTGACGCTTGACGGTGAGTAATATATGCGTGCACGGGTGTAACTCTCCGCACTCCGTTGTAGCTGCATGAACTCTCACTATTTGCTCCCTGGGCTCCCGCGCTTCGGTGGTGTTTCGTCACAAATCGGTTTCGCCGTCCATGATTCGCAGTTTCCTGTCCGAAAACTTTGCACGCAATTTTTTCTCTGTTCAAATTTTTCTCTTTATCGCATGTTACCGATTTTTTTTTTTCAACGAGCAACAACCAAAGACGAAATCGAGTAGGTAGAAAAATAAACGGGCACCGAAACTATATTTGTACACTCTGTGCGTGTATGAACGTTTTTATATATTTTTTCTATTGACATTTACAGCTGAGCGCCGCGATTACATATGACTCGATGGCAAGTGAATTCATCGAGCCAAACTCCACGGAATTTATAAAGGTATATGCCCCGCGTGATACACGAGTCCGCGAGCTGTATGTCCCCCGTCTAACGACAAATTACAATATTGTACGCATACACGCATTCCTCTACCGTTTTTTTCCAATTTTGCTATTGTCTTTGACATGTGTGTCCAGTCGCAGGGGGCCTTATAGAAAGGCAGCTTTTCGCTCAAACGAGCCCGCTGTTCACTTTTCCTCATTACAGCCAGTGCGTAACGTCCGAAGTCAGTTATGGGATACGCACACATATATCGTATACCTCCCACGCGCGTCTATCCAACTCAATTGTTGCGGGTATCGTTTCCTTGTTTGAGTTTTTTTGCCGTCAAAGGTTATTCGACGGGTACCGATCTTCATACGTTTGCAAAACTATCTCAACCGGTCGACGTGTCAATGATCTTGAGACTTTCCTCGCGGGAGTGCACATGCGTTCTCGCGTGCTCCATCTCGTAAATCACTGCACAAGCGCACCTTACAGATACATTGTCGACAGAACAATGGATGCTTAAGGAGCGCCGCCCCCGAGCTCGCTCGAATCAAGATCAAGTTCGAGTTCGTATGTACGCGCTTAAAAATTAAACAGATTCGAAATCCTTTGGATTTTCTCGCAATTTTTCAATTACGTGCGCAATGTGGATACAAAGCTGACAACGTTTACAAATTCATTTAGACGTGTACGTAATACATATATTTATTGACAATCAGGAAAATATTATATGTGTGTTTGTGCACTTTCCAATCTATATGCGCTTCTGCAATGCAAGCATAGAATAATAGCATATAAAGGCCGCTCGATATACGCGTTTTCTTCCTTCACGGAAATTATTTCTATCGTTTAATACCCATTTCGCGGCTGGACGCATGCAATACCCAATAAAAATATATACGCGCGGGCAAATAAAAGTTAACTGCATAGTTTCGCGTGTATGACAACTTTTTCCGATTCGCCAGTCACTTCATGTAACAATAAATATCGCAAATTCTTTGCAGGTACTACATTAAATCATAGAGAGTAATTTTCATGAAAAACTAGCGTGAAAGATAGTCTCTCGTATGATCTTTTTTACCGGAGGTTTTCCGGTACACGAAGATGAAACTTCATTTTGAAAAAAATAAGAGCAAAGTATTTTCAAGAATTCGATATTTCTAGAACATGAATTTATCGGTAACAGAATCTGCGCCCGAGATCGTGAAAGAATAGCCAACATTTTGAAGCTCATGATATTACACGAGTGTTATCAAAAACTATTCTCCATTACCCAACAAAATTACGTTGATATTACGAACGTTTCGAAAATATCATACGATCTCGTTCGTAAATAATAAAAGTGTCTCCGTCTGGTGAACATCACTCAAAGTCAATCATAAGCTTGACCGGCGAGCGCACATTACTCCTACTATGTACGTTTACTGCCGTCGTCGTCCGCGTGCAACGTTCAAACGCAGTATATGATGCCTCGAAAGACTGGTGTACAGCTGTCGGTAACTTGGAATATAGTTTAAACTGCGCCTCGCTATGACTCGAGCAATTGCACAATGCGCGTCGGCCTCAGAACCATCGGTCGAGACTATTTCACTGCAAACGAAACTTAAAACTTTCTTGGCTAAGGCTTATCATTAGATTGGATGCAACATAAAAGTAAATCAGATTTATTTAAAAAATGTACTCATATCAATGGAAATGTCGCTACCTGGGTATGTATTGATTAATAATATGATTAATTAAATTAATAAGTATATCATTTAAAATTTTTATAATCAGCATCTAGTTAAAAGATATAAAATACCATAATAAAATATGTTACGAACTGACAATCATATTATAATATAATTTTTCGCTCGATTGGCTAGCTTGTCAGTAATTTGTAAAACGATAGGCATCACATACATGTATAATATGCCCGACACTATTTCAGTAACTGTCCGAAATAATGAGTAACGCGAAGTATTTTGCAAAAGCCAATTTGTACAAATCTTACAAACGTTTATAAAAAAAATATATTCTAGACACCTAAATATACGTGTTAATATAGAAAATGACCAGGACTAGACTGATTTACGAAATATACATACACATTCTTGTATTCGGAATAATACACATATGCACTCTAGCTTATAATAATTCATGTATCTTGACACATTTTCATCAATTACTACGTGCCAAATGATTTTGTACTTGAAACTGAACAAAATAATTGAAATTCTCGAACGCTTTAAATTTTATTAAATTGAAAAATTTTGGAGATCAATAAAATAAAAGAGATATCTTCAATGCCGTATTCATCAAGGATACAATTATTGTTTCGGGACGTTTCGATCCTTCTGAGCAACGGTTATGAAATACTCTGTAAAGTATTATTACTATTTCATTCACGTATCAGTGCTAATTTATAGATGGCGTCAACAGACCCAAAATGGATTGCGAATTATAAAAGATTAAACTTTTTTTTTCGGGAACTTGACGAAGGTTACCATCGAATTCCGGAAAAAAATATTTACAGGCGAATGATTGTTTAGCCACCACGAAGGTAAAAGATTCTTTTTTTTGCGGTTCCAAATGTTTTTTTTTTTAACATTCTCGTAAAATGCCTCACGAAGGAAGTTTACTTCTACGGTTTTGTTCAAACAACTTTGAATGTAAGCTAATCGTTCAAATAAATAAATAATTAATTTCTTTCGTGGTTGTGACAAATCGGCATTATTGAATAAATTTTGATTCTTTTATCGGTTTATGTGTCATTCGTTTTTTTCCAACGATGAACTAATCCTCCAAAAACACTCCCATAATATAACTTTATGGCAGCAACCAATTCATTTATACAAAAAAAAGTTTGAATTAAATACATGTCTAAATCCAACATCTGTATTTTTAAAGGTATATTGACATTAAATTTATTGGAGGATCGTATTATGAAATTTCGAGCCATGTAAAAAAAAGTTTTAGAAGAAAATTTCCATCTGGCACAGCTATAAATATTCATAAATTTACTGCAGAAAAGTTGTCACAATCCTTGCTGCATTTTCTTATTACACCATTGTCCCGTCCTCTTCTTGCCAACTAATGAAAATGGGACAATTTTTTATGATAGAATTATAATTTTACACGTCTGAAACATCATTTCAATACAGTTCAATGACCTAAGGAATAGTTTTTTTTGCGCATTCTGACTGCAGACAGTGAGCTACGCATTAACAACTTTTTAATTAACCCATTTGTCGAGTTACTTATCATTGAATAATTTTTATAGGCCAATATTTCCAATACGTACGTAATTTATTCTTCGATGTACGGTACATATAGTTTTGAGAACAGCAACAAACAAGCTGATTGTAAAGAGTCCTAGATTTAAAAGCAACGTCTCAAAAAATGATGAACTCTTTCCCATGAAACCGCGAATGACTTCAATACATTTCAAGTAATTGGAACATACGAAAACAGGTTCTCTTTCAGGGGTAGATTCGAAAGCTCTATCGGGCTATAATTGAGCACCAATTAATATTTAATGTTTTACTTTTTGTATTAATCCATGATATAAATTCACAATATTTAAGTATTCATGAATCAAAATCATTTTTAATGCGATTATTATTATTGGCTATAGGGATACGCCGTTTCCATCGATTCCGAACTTTCATTCAAATGCTCGACGACGACGACGTTACTATATATACTACACGGCACGCATGTATCTCTCTAAGTTCACTGACATCATTCAAGTCCGTTCTCTCTTTCTCTCTATCTCGTGGTACAAAAAAAAATCACACATATGGACGTATATAGCCAAGCCGCACGCAGAATCGTAAAACTGCACACAGCACACACATGGCAATCATATAAGTGCCGGTACATTATCGAACTAAAAATTACTTTAAGAATAGATAATTTTCGGAACAGGTATATGCCGAGCGCGCGCGCGCGCGTCGATGGCGATTTTGAAAGAATATTGCGCGCGTTTCAGCGCAGCAGCAGTGAAACTGTACAGCCATACGATTTCAATAGTCCGTAGCATATAAACGATAGACTTTGCCTTCGCGGACGGAAACACCAGTTACGATATACGTGACCCGAAAAAAAATATATATAATCTTTGACGACTGCGACGACGTATGCTGCTGCATGCATACACACACATGCGAATGTGCTCTTAACACTTGCATTGCGAACGCATATGTGACTTTCCGAGAATTGATGAATTTTCAGTCGTTGGTACAACAAAAAATACCAGACTCACTGCAGGTGATTCATCAGCATCCTCAGAATTTCATTAGAATAATTATACAATGTAAAAAGTTGTCGATGTGCTTTTTTCGTCAACTATTTTTCAACGTAATCCTGCCATTCATTGGGATCACCCGCAATGGTCACGCTGCAGAATAAAGCGATCGACTTTTACATCAAACGCAGGCATTACGTCTGCGAAATTACAGCAGCAGAATGAAATGTTAGAAATCGATGCAGGTGTCAGATAGTCGACTTACTTAATCCTCCTTGCGTCCATTCTGTCCAATTTTCCAGGGGGCGACGTTTTGTTATTTTTTGTCCTGCGATCGATCTCTACTTTTATTGTCCTTGAGTGTATTATGTGTGCACTCGTCGCCTTTTCGGGTAGATAAAAGTCGGCACGTAAGATCGCTCTATTATTGCATCGATCGATCGTGTTACATACATTGACAGGCAGGTTGCAAATGTCCACGTGATCTCTCACGAAAACGGGCTAATTGTTTCGTGTCGCATCGCAACTTTTATCCAGATCAGGTCCTTTTTTTTACTGTCATCTTACGTCGTCGCACGATTTTGTGGGCCATTTATCGTAACGAGCCACAGGAAGTTTTCTCTCTCGCGGCAGCATATCGCCACAGTCGTTTCGGCAACAGCGTCTGTTTCCTAAAAATAAATATACATAGAATAGTGCGACAAAAAACAAACAAACGATCGCGACAAATGTGATTTTAATTGATCGATACATTGCTTTATTCGATGATCGATCGGCACGTTTCATGGGGCGTTGCTCGCGATCGAAGGTTTTTTTGTCAATAAAATTTACACGCAACGCGAACCCCCCCAAAAAAATCTGGTGGAAGTCGACTTCCTTAACGATCCTCTCAAAAATCAAATATCAAACGCGCGCCTCGTAATAATTGCCGCGCGATAAAATTGATCTACTAACACCTCGAGGCTCCGCTCCGGAGATGTCGGTCCTGTTAAGAGGTGATAATATAAAGAAAGACCGAGAGCGAGAGAAGAGGCAAAAAAAACGGGCAAGTAGTGGTGGGCCCCGCGCGCACCGGTGGCCATAACGGAGTTGCTGCTGCCGCTGCGCGTGGTGGGTTTAAGATCGCAGCGGAGTAGTCCCGCGGGCCGCGCACGTAGGCCCCTCCCGCCGCCCGATATAAGCTGAGTGCAAAGCGCCGCCGCGCAGACAGTCACCAGCGAACGTCGCCCGAGAGCCTGTAACCGCGCGCAGACCGAGAGAAAGAGCCGACACACGGCCACGTGCGCAGCTGCTGCTGTTTTGTTTTTTTGTTGTTGTTATTATTATTTTTTTTAATTTTTTAATTTTTAGAAAATTCGCATGAAAGTTTTTTCGAGTCAGTGTCGATAAGCAAGAGTAGATCCGGCATTATTTTTGGAAAAATTAAAAGGTACATCCATCATCATCAACATCATCATCAAAAAGTTTCGAATTTGTTCTGTGCAATGATCTTGTCAACAAAAAAGAAAAAGTGGTGACTCGAGTGTTATGTACGGTGGTGGTAAATCATTGTAACGAAGTAATAATTCAAGGGGTTTAAACAATAATTATCGTAAAAATCGAGTAACGAAAGAAACGCAACCAGTGAATGGATTGTAAATTTGTATCTACCAGCGAGCTGAACTGCTATGACGTGCTGTTGCACTTGTACTGTGCACTATATATACATGCAACACCTGCTGCTGTGCGCGAATTCGAATCTTGCTCTGTTCCAAAAATTGTGCAATTTCTTTATTATGCGATGTATACAGTATAAGGACACGTTTTTTTGGGCACCGGTGTGACAGTAAGAGAGACAGAGAGAGGGAATTTCACTTTTTTATTTTTTTATGTGTTGTGCATTACATACACACATACACACACGTATATAGATAATACGTTGTGTAATTATATCAACCGAATATCTTTTTTCCTGTGAAATATTTAAATAGCGCGCGCGCGTGTCATTGAGATCGCGGCCTCTTACGCAACGGAGATCCTCACCTCTTCTCCTTCTTAATACTTATTTTGGTTTTCTTCCTTTCTTCATTCTCTCGAGGCGAACAGATTTATCTCATTTTCTAAAAATTCGTACTCGTGAAATTTGCATAAATATCGAGTCAGCTGTCCGCCAGTTGTCTTTCTCTTCTCGGTCTCCGCAGCAGCAGCGGGCCGATCGGTTGCCTCGGAAATTATACGCGAGTGCGCGCGCGCGCGCCAATTGCGTAACGCGAAATCGCCAACTTGAACCTTATATACTTTTTTTTTTCTTTCGAGTATCTCAACCTCTCTATCTTTCCTTTTTAATGAATCGTCGTCGTCGTCGTCGTCGTCGTCGATCGGTTAACATACCATAATCCATCGATTTAAACGTCTTTCATAATTTTACGTACTCCGGGGCCGCGCGTATACAGCGCATAAAACACAGAGAGCTTTGAGACGCGCGAGAGAGCCTGCGTAGTAGTATTTCGCGTGTGCGGAAGCGCATTGCAGTATCGTATAATATTCAATTTTGCGTGCGCGCGCGAGCGTAATATGTTTGCCAAAAGAAAAACGTTTCGCAGCAGTGAAACTTCGCGTACCGACGCACGCATGCGCGCACACACACACACGCAGACACTGACTTTTACGTACTGGCCAATTGACGATGTATCGGTGCGCGCACGAGGATATATAGCGATTCGTTTGACGAATGCAAAAAAGAAAAAAAAGAAGTTTCGCACTTTCTTTCTAAGTATAATCGTATTTACGAGTCTCATTAGCGATTGCGTAATGTAATATCGTGTGCTCGCGCAAAATGGAAGGAAGGAAAAGGAGGTGTCTTCAATTTTGCGATCGCACATCCGTGTGGAGTTCAGTATTGAATAATGCAAAAAATAAAAATAAAAACGAACTCGGCAAAGTCCGATCAGATGTAAAAGTTGTCGTTACGATCTCGGGCGCGCATAATATGTTGTAGCGTCTAGGCGCGGTGGCGAGATGTAGATATAAAAATGTACAGAAAAGATTAAAAGAGAGAAATTCAGCCACGGAACCGCAGAAATTCTCCAGGTTTTGTGCAGTATATAGTGTAGAGCTATGTATATATACACGTCGGAAACGTTCACCTCGCCGCCGTATATACACTTTATAACGTGTATAATATACAGGCAGCAGCCAACGCGCGCCGAGTGTTTTGCGCGCTCGGCAACAATTACACCGGCTAGATTATAAAAATATGTATACATTTTTTCGCTCGATCTCTCGGCTTCGAGCACAGAAAAAAAGAGAGAGAGAGAGAGAGAGAGAAAAAAATTTACATTAGCGCGCAGATACAATCGAGAAGCTTGTGGAATAAATGTGCTCGATCATTTTATTCGCCGCGTAATAATCGTATATGCAAATTCGTTGTACCTTGCTAATTGTAATCGTACGATCGGTATGAAATCGCGCCTCGGTACCGATCTAAATAAACGCGCTGCGCGTTGATATAGCCATTTTTACACCTGTCAATTGATTCGTATAACAAATGTTCCCGTTATTGTTTATTACACAAACCGATTTCCAACCGATCGAGACTCGCGCATTATCTAAAAATAAATTCTATCGAGCGGGATCTTATGTTAAGTCATCCAACTGGTGATCCTTCGGGTGGTAAAACGTGTAATCGGGTCAATTGAAAATATTACAAACATATTGCTCGCAGCACGTAATACGTCACACACGTGCATCGTTCTCGAGGTTTCTTAAATATTCCTTCGTCTCCTCGTTTTTTTCTTCTTCTAACTCTTTTTATAACGCGCGATCGAAGAGCTTATAACGCGATTAATTGCCACTAGTTCGGTCGGAGTACATTACGCGCGCCGAGCGCGTATACGCGTCAAGGATTCGAATTAAAATCTCAATGTTTTTGACTGCATCTTACGCGATGGTAGAAGTAATTTGCGCAATCGGATTCCGTATACTACGGCGCGAGTTAGTTTCGAGACGCGCGATGACCACACTGCGCACGATCGAGGCTGCGGATCGCATCGGTCGGTGGGTTTGAAAAATCGAGCACGGAAAAACGAAAAATAATTTTATTTCACGCGTGGTTGGAAGGGAAGAAAGATTTTCTTAAGTTGTTAATTATTACTCGATTGTATCAAGTACAAGGTATTAATTTACATTGTAATTTTAAGCAACGATAATAATTCATAGTTAGCTTTTTCGTGTACGATATCGCGCATACGAGAATTTCCTCTCGCCCAGAGGAAGTGTCCAATTCATTCGGCGCACATCCTTTTGTAAGGAGAGAACGAGGCGTCGATTTTATCGCTAATTAAAATAACTATTTTTCATAATAGAAAAAAAAGATTTCATCGCTTGAACCGGATACGACATTTATTAATGCATTATATTTTAATAAAACGGGTGATATTTATCCAAGCTTTGATTATTGAAATTACAACTTTCGTGCACGGCTTTGCGAAATACTCATGCGTATAAACGTTACAGGCAGAGGAATGAATGGGAATCGTAAAATTTAAGCAACCTGTTATTTGAACAGAATCGTCTTCGTACCCTGCGCACTCCGAAATTCGCGCTCTTCGAGTACACACGTGCGTGCCTTCGCAAATATAATGCATATAATTCGGCAAAATTCGCCTTACGCACTCGCCCGATCGAAAGAACATCTATCACACTCTCTCGCTGTGCCTCGGCGCAATTTGCACGTACGTGTGATATAATTTTCGTAAAATCGTCTCTCTGCCGCGCTCTCATTCGCCGCAGAACCGCATGAACGAATTGAGTCATCAAAGCCATTGACTCGGCGCGCATGTACACACACACACACACGCACATACGCACGTGTGTGAGCGCAGACTTTTTTTCGTATACAATAAATGCTACTGCTGCGTACCCGTGTGCACCTGTGTATAGGTGCGTGTGTACATGCGCCGATTCGCATACATACATACACTTCGCGCCGCCGCCACCGCTGCTGTAAATATATATAAGAGAGAGAGACCGACTTTTACTTTCATCTCGACGCGCAGACTTTCTTCGTCTCTGAATATTCAAAGTCGAGAGTAATAAATAAACGCTATGTATAAGCGCGATTATAATGTTTATTACGAAACCTCTTCGCTGCGTGTATACGTATGCCTTTATAATACACATAAATAAATATGTGTGTACGACGACGAGTACGAAATTGCGAAGAGCGCGTCATCTTCGGGACTCGCGCGAATTTTATGATTTTTCCGAGAATACGTGTATGCGCGCGCGCGGGAGGCCTCTTGTACCGCTGCAGGTGACTTTATAATTCAAATTTTTGAATAAAAAAATGAGGACGGGGATGGGGGAAATCGTTATGGTAACTTTCTTTCCTTCCGCGCACAAACGATCGCGAGCTGATCCATCATGTACGCTTCGCCGATGATCAAAACAAAGAAAAGCTCGCGCGCACACATACGCGACACGTAGGCTCATTGATGAGTCACGCAATAACGCGAGGAATAACGTTGTGTGTCTGTGCATATACAGCTCGAGAGCTGCAGCGAGAGACTTTCGATTCGCGCGTCGTCGTCCGCGAGAAAGAAAGAGAGAAAGAGACATGTGCAGCGCATGCACACAAAGTGTAAGTTGGCGTCACGCGCCGAAAGTGATAGTCCGCGCGCGTTGTTGTTACCGCTGCTGCTGTTGTCGCAAGCGAGCGAGAATATACGTATACGCGGGCGAGAAAGGCTTCCTCTCGGGTATCCTGGATCGACTCTAACGTCCTTCCCCCTGTATATAGTTAATGCACATTACCGTATGTGCTGTACACTCTTCCTGGGGCCCCTGGCCTTGCGTGATTTTTCTGCCCTTTCTACGCGCCGAGATGAAAGTCAAAAGCTACTAGCGGCGACCGTGGAAAGACCCGCGTGCTTATGTGCACAAGTGCAGCTCAAGAGAATGGGCAATTAAGCTATGTTTTTGGACTTTTTTTCGTTTTATTTTTCACCCTCGAGGGAGTAGCAGCGAGTGAGAGGTATATACCTGGCGGCCGTTTGTTTCTTTGTATCGATGCTCGGAGAGGAAAAGTCTCGACTCGGTGGTGAACGGTATTCGCGCGAGGTCTCTTCTCAAGTGCACACGCGGATGCTATTATACAGATATGCGAACAAAAAACCAACAATTTTAGACCCCATTGGGAAAATTTCAAAATTAACATCACGCAGAAACTCGGATGCTGCTCGTTATATTATATCGAGAGCCGTTTCTGTTGTAACGGATATAATTACATATCCCATCGAGGCGATATAACGCTTGCACAGTGCACACACACACATGATGTATAATTGTTTGTTTTGGTTGGACTATTATATGTTCTTTGCGTGTAAGTAAGGTGCATAATAATCGTTAAGTGTCATTATGAACGTTATGGACATACTCTCTCTGTCTCGCAACTGCTGCTCTGCTGTTGATGAATCGTCCTGTAATATGTTATAATAATGTAACCGATATAACACTCGACGCCACTTTGCCACACTCTCGAATATACGTGTAATGCGTATATGTAATACCCATTTTATTATAAGATGCATTTTTTTCACTTTTCTTTATTGATATAAATCATCACATTTTAATTGATTGTTTTTCTTTCTTTTCAGAAGTACTCGTACAAAATCAGAAATAAATAAAAATGAAGCTCACAACGACGTTATTGGCAGTGTGTCTGTGCTTCGCGGCGGTCCACTCGTTACCAGCTCCAGGCTTCCAGTCTAGGGTAAGACGACGAAAAAAAAATTTTCATTACGAAACACCTCTAACCACGAGATATTAGCGATCTCATCGTGTCACCTGTAGCTCTCCTCTATATGTATATACGATTTCACCACGTAGACTTTAACAACAAAATGCACCGTAAAAAATGTATTAAAATTATGATACGTAGCTAATTGTACGCAATGAAAATTATGTAAAAAAATTAGACAAGATAAAAGGCCCGATGATACTTGAAGATAAAATCAGGATATCAATGAATCGGGGTCGGTCGTGACAGCTTATGTACCGATGCGAGTACGATGTGAATTGAGACGATGATGTTGTTTTGTTTTTTACGTAATAAACATCGGTAACCCGCATTTTAGATATCCTCGTGACGCGAGATCGTAAGCAACTCGTTTTTTCAAAACTAGATCACGCGTCTATTTTTACGTGTATCTCGATAAAATTATGCAGACGAGAATTTGAATATGTTCTCTATTTTCGCTTCATTCTTCTGGGCGATGAAGAGCATCAAAACTTGAAAAAAATTAGTCAGACTCGCACGCAACGGTCATCGTGTGATCTCACGACAGCAATGCACATAGCGGAATAATTAAATTTATTTCTGGAACTGCAAAAAGATGACACAAAAAATTGTACAAAGTCGTGTTTTTAAAAAACCTGCATAAGCATCGAATTTGCATTGATTTGCAGCGATATATTATATGTGTTCTCTACCGATGAAACATAATTATACGAGCTATGTACTTCGAAACTAAGTAGCTAAGCATGTACCGAAGCTCATTTGTTCGATGTTAAAAATCGTTGCCAAGTGCAAACTTTTACGTAACGTAGAAAATTACCGATTTTTTTCCGCACTCAGCTTCTTTGCTTTGTTTTTGGAGGGAATTAACGCGATCGACACCGATTACCGATCTAGAAAAAGAAAATGGAAAAGTACACTTATTTTTTGTCAAATCTCTCATATTATAGGCAATGACAAAATAACACGTACACGGCGGTGACCGTATGGTCACGAAGCCGTACCTCAGCGACGCGATTGCGTACACTCCATATACGCATGTGACACAAATTGTCAACGATATGAAACTCCGTGCGTACGTACACGAGTCTACACTCGTTGCACGATGGCAATTTTTTTCTCTCCTGTTTTTTTTTTATATTCTCCTTTATAACTATAACATCGCGGCGATATGTCTTTGCATACAAGTCGGCTACTTTTCGTGTAGCGGCGCAATTGTTTAAGGCTTATTATAAGTGTGCTGTTTGACTTTTACATTATTATGATGATGATGATGATGATGTGTTTAGCCAACTACGCTCCGATATGCGCGAACAGATTTTTCCGTTGCTACAATGACTCGCGTCCATACGCTCGTTTCGCAAATATATAAACTTTTCGACTGTTTTTCTCTCTTTTTTTCCTACTTCTTTTTGCGACACGAATAAATGAGTGCGTTCAATTTGTATACGCGAAGAATTGTTCAATAAACACTTGGCTAATTTAATCGTAAAACGAACGTTAATTGATTGATAGTTCTAACGCAAAAGTACACATCAAATGAATGGCTAACATAGGCACGGTGCAAATTGCGCGTTAATAAAACTTTTATTCATTATGTACACAGGATTATTATATTCTTTAATTATGATTGAACAAACAAACACGGCTTTAACGAAGCAAATATATTTAATGTTAATTCGTCGAGACGTCGCTTTACAGTTTTTTTCCGCACTCAAGTCTCTCTCGCTCGCGTGAATTTTTTTTTTTAATTTTTATTTTTCATTAATTGAACGCCTTATCAATTCAACTTACGGTTGAAAGAAAAAAGTCAAGAATCAAACGTCTTTTATTTCGTTGTGTTATATTATAATGCGATATGCATCAAGGTCTTGGCAATACGCGAATCCGGCTTTCGACGGTAAATAACCTTCTCTCCGCGTATACCGCTCACTATCCGCGTGTCCGAAATAAATAAAATTAAAAAAAAAACAAAAAGAAGGAAAACCTTATGTACTCCGAAGCGCAAACGCGTGCAGCTGTAACCTCACCCTGCCACCACACCTGTTGGCTTTGGCATTCGGAATTTCATCTGTTCAGCTTGTAATACATAAAAATATATGTACGAGCAAACAATCAATTTTTGGCACTGAGACTTTCGTTTCGCGACAACATAATTCGTTTCTCTGACACAATCGACGCCTACCATGCGTAATACAACGGCAGGATGGAATCTTCCCAAAGATCAAGAAGATATATAGAGGCATCCTCCCACGCACACACGCTGCACTCACTCCTTTTATAATAGCTCGAGTAATCGCGGCTTGTAAAAGTTCAAATAGCGAGCAAAACAAGCTAAGTCTATACAGTCGACGACGACGACGACGCTTTCACCCATCTTATAGAGCACGCGCACGAGTTAAGGCTCGCGCAAGAGCGGCCGACTACGAGCTCTCGGACATCGAAACCGAGTCTCCGCGCGGCGGCGCAGACACTTTCTTCGCGGTCGATCGCGTTCGTATTCTCGCGCGCGCGCGAGTTGCATGGAAAGTAAGAGTAATTTTGAGAGTATTACGCTTGCAATGTATACGTTTGCGCAGAGATATATAGTACACGTGCCCGCGCGAGTCGTTGCCGCTTGATGCTTGCTGCTGCTGCGAAAGAGCGAAATGTGTAGAGATTTTTATAGGACTATTCTTTTTCTTCGATCTGACGAAATATTTTTTTGGGATTATTTTATATCGCGTAAAATAAATGACAGCGTATACACATCATCCTCTTTACAATGCACGAATTTTTCGTCATTATTAAAAGCAGGCGGGTTCGCGCGCGTGTCTTGAATGATTCTATAAGCTACATTTACAGAACGATCGCGTAGTATTTAATACCGATCTCGCGATCAGCGACTCGATCACGACTCTGCGCGCTCGCGAGGATAAAGTAAGGTCACGCGCGCGCGTGTGCACGAGTCGATGACACTGACACACTATTTTACATGGTGTATCGTATCGTACGTACGTGGCAGATACGAAAATTCATATTTGCATAAATATTTTTTTAGCTACGCACTCCCATATACTTAGCTCGCGTTGCTCATTATGATATAGTCCCCTCGATCGACGCCGAGAAAGAAGAAAAAAAATCTAATCCGAAAGGATACTATCGCGCGACATCGCGGCCAGCTGCTAAATAATATTATTAAATGTATATAATACGAAACTCGCAACTAATTGCAGGGAGGCGCGCGCGCTCGCGTTCGCGCTTTCTAACCGATCGAATGGCGCCATGTCGATCGACGAAGCGGCAGCAGCAGCAGCATCGATCCAATTGAGCGCGACGTGTTCAACCGCGAAATTCATTTTTTTTGCTACGTACTTTTTACCTGTGCACCTCTCTCCATGCCACTCGTTAGCTTCCTCTCCTACGCGTGCACACATACACACGTTTTCAATTTTTTTGTCCAATGTCGTAATATCTTTTTAGGAATTCGTCTTTTTGTATAAAGTTTGAGCCTGAACAAATCGATCGGACGAATTAATGATAGTACATTTTGTTCCGTGCGATCGCTCGAGGTATTGGTAATCGTGAGTATCATTTTTCGCGCTTGTGTTTTATACCCATTAGTACATACGTATAGCGACGGCTAATCGATCCTATGCGTCTCGCGTGGATAATGTACATAATAATATTTTAGGTGCACACGAGTATATGAATTATTATATTGCGTCACGAAATATCGCGCACATACGAACATAAACTGCAATGATATCGGGCGCTCGCTACTGTTGCTGCTGCTAACGTTGCAGCTTTTCTCGAATGGCCTTTAAGGTCGCATTGGTGCACGCCTCGAGCCGCTATATATTATACACCGAGCGCGTTGAAAGTAGATTGGCCGCATATTCTCGCTTTCTATGAACCTC
Source organism: Trichogramma dendrolimi (assembly GCA_034770305.1). NCBI lineage: Eukaryota > Metazoa > Arthropoda > Insecta > Hymenoptera > Trichogrammatidae > Trichogramma > Trichogramma dendrolimi. The sequence continues at coordinate 293,205 of JAPMIB010000114.1, read as the reverse complement.
GATAAGACAACGCACACACACACGTATACAAACGTCGCACGCGTATAAATACGGACTTTTTTGACGCATTATGTCCTTTGCGGTTGGTGGCTCGTTACGATCGGTATATTGTATTGTATACACAATGTGTGGATTCGACTCGCGACTGCGCCGCCGATCGTGTGGCCGTGATAAGCGTCACGAAGTCATAGCTTCTATGTACACACACATACACTTGAAGGCATGATAGGATCTCTCGCATAAGACAAAAAAGTGTTATATATTTTTTTTAATCCTTATGTTCACGCAAGACACGCGAAAAGCCATTCGTACACTGTTAAAAGAAACCTAAAATTTAATGTAGATTTAATACAACGTCAGACATTAAAATTACATTTACCGATACTGAATTGTATTTAAGATACTTTTAGATGAATTTTTCGTTGAAAGTTAATGTATCGGTAAATAGATCAATTCTAAATCCAAATTTGAACGCTTTGATTGAAGTTGGAAAAAATTCATGCAAATTCAATCAAAATTAAAGTCACAGGCTCTGCCGCCAGATGGCCAATATACCTTAATCTATAAATCTGCAAGTGGCAAAGTCAAAATAATTGTATATAAGTAAAATAATCTTATAAGTGAAACACATTCATGAATTTATCTATGTCAACTAGTTACATCAAGTGTTTAAACTTAAAATTGAATTCTTTTACGTTGAGAAAAAACTTCCTTCATTTTCACATTACTTGTATCCAAAATATTTTTAACAGTATAATATGTCGAAAATAAAAAGAATGCCCTAGAGCGAGCCAATAAAATTCGATTCTCGAGCGTAAAAATTTGCTAAATTTCTATTGCAGTCCACTCTCGGCTCATACCATTGTTTCGACTGACAATTTATTTACATAGATACACAATCCACCTCCGCATCAAGTTTTGCTTATAAGCTCGCGAATTCGCGCAAAGCGACAAGCCATCAAAGAGTCGAGTAGCGCAGCAGTAGCAGCAGCAGTGGCTGACAGTCGTTGCGTTATCATTGCGATCTCGCACTATACATTTATATATCGATATATATACACACTGCAGAGAAAGTGGACTGTATATAGGCACTTTGGTCTCTCGAGTCCAACGTTGTGTTGGGCAATTTCTGCTGCTGCTGCTGCTGCTGTGCCCGGCGCTATATAACCGTTCTATAAAGTATAACCACGCGCGCCACAATGTCTTTGTTATAGTTTGTCCACTGTGCAAGGCGCATAATAAAGCGACGTGACTTTGCGCTAAATAATATAACGTCGTCTCGGCCGGGGGGCGGCGCGCGGCGGTGCACACACCGACTCCGACCAATCTCGAGCTCCAAATTATTCAATTCGAGTTTTTGCATTGCCCCGACTGCATGAATAATATATTATAATCGATGAATATTGAAAATAATATTGAATAATCGTCGAAGTGAACTTTCCTCACGACGACTTTGCTCGCGTGCCACTAGTACATAGGGTTCGCCACAACAAAAGAAAATATGCGAATAAATAATCAACGATTACTGTGAAGCCTGGATTAGATTGCTACACCTAGCGCTAATTGCGAGCCCTGAAAATGATAAATGACACCCTATTATGTCTCGAGTCGAGTCGAGATCGCTGGACTGTACGCGAGAGTGAAAGGTTTCCTATATCCTACACAAGCGGTAAACTAAATAATTCACAATGCGTATAACTGAGCAAATAATCACGAGTAACTTAGAAAACGAACGTAATGTACTGTACATGCCACCAGCTAGCTTAATATGCGTCGACTGTATATAAATGCGCAAATATAGGCGTGACACGTGTGTACATGTCTATGTGCGCGGGCGCTCGAGCAATTGCGACAAATTTTTCTGACCCACACGCTCTGCACGCTCTGTCTCTTAAGGAATATGCGCCGATATTAGAAACATAATGTTTTTACAGATCGAGGAGATTTGAACGCAGTCGAGAAAAAGAGATAAAAAAATTGTCCAGTGAATAATTATGCGATCATAAAACGTTGGACCTGAGATTTATAATAGCGATTAAAATTATCATTTGCCTGGGTAAAGTGACCCAGCTAATGCAAAGAAAAATGCAAAATCATGGTCAGAAATGCGAAAAAAAAAGTCATGGCTCGGCCGCAAAGATTTAATAATTATAAGCTCTTTAATCTTAGATTTGCAGAGATGTACTGTTTGATAATGCATGTATTTTTTTTCTACTTGCACGTAACTCACGTTAATCACCTGGATATATGCGCACACACGATATTCCTTGTTTTTAACTACATAATAGATAGTTGTATCCATTCTTATTACCCGCACGCCTTAAATGACACGAGTATATACCGTTCCTATTTGATTATTGCACGTATAATAATTGTAAAATATATAACGCACGACGACTGGGACGCACCGTAAGATGATTTGTTGAAAAAAAAACGTAAACAACAACGAAAAATGTTTTTTTTTTACAAATTTAGGTACTCGACCGACTGATGGTGCGTGAAAATCCACAAGATGATTCTGCGTTGAGGAACAAGAGGACGATCGGTCTGCTAAGACAACTATTTCCCGACATCACCAAGGTGAGCTAACGCGACCGACAGTCGCGCGCACCTCGCATTTATCTCGCTGCACTGACATAATGAGAGAGAGAAAAAAAAATAAAAGCCAATTCACTGCGCACCTGACTATTATCGTTCGTTAGCCCACGCGATGGTTTCGACGATTGCAATATGTAAAACGTGCATTCATCGTTCACGAAGACGACTAATTTTGTATAATTCGCTCAAATTCGAATCAGTAGTAGAGCAGAGAAAATAGTCGGACGTCCGATATTATACTACCTGTATACTACTTGAACATAATTTTTTTTGTCAATGTAATGAAGAGGATGTTCACTATAGACACTTTTAATATAGATAGTAGATACCGATTTATCGAGAAGAGACATTTTCGACTGCTATATGGCGCGGTTCTCGGCGCGAGCGCACTATATGCGCATTCCTGACGTGAAAGCCGCGACTTATCTATGTGTGTGCAAGTGCACGACGCGTTGCTCGTTAATCGCTGTATACACACACGTGCACTTCACGTATATTAGTGCAGTACGTGAACAAACGAGCTTAGCTCATACAGAGCTGTATAATGGACATACGCGCGGGGCAAGCGTTTGTTACGCCTTGCAAGAAACGAATTGTGTTTATAAATGTTATAAATCCTTGCGAAAGCGGAAAGAATATAAAGCACATAATCCTTGTGGTGCTATAACATAATAAATACGGGATCTATCCATTGATGGTGTATACAGTGATTTGTTCAATTTTTTTTATTTATTTTTGTTTAATTTTTAAGATCGCCGGTATATAAACACCGATTCGAGTTGTGTTGCAGGTCTCGTTTGCAATATGCCGATTTAATTGTTCTTCTCAATCGGTTGCTCGAGCCGAGAGAGTAAAAAAATTTACGAGTCGTTTAACCCAAGTGCATACTCTACTTACCGACTGCAAAAGTACATTATACGTTTTCGTTGTTAATGAGTATTAGCGCATAATGGAGTTGCCGCGTACTACTACTACTCTCCTGAAATATTTTTGATAATGCAATTTTCGTTACGGTTCATATTGTATACACGTGGCCATTAACTCGCTCGGGTCAATTAATTTGCCGTTTCGGCACTAGCGGCGGAGAGAGAGAGAGAGATTACTTATTACGCACGCGCAATAATCTTTTGCGAAAAATCAGCGAGCGTAAAACGTGTGATTTACACATACGCAGGCAGGCGCGTGTACGATATATACCTCATACACATACGTAACGTTCACGTGTGTGTATGTGTAAATTTAGTCGAGCTCCACTTCTTTCTTTTTTTTTTCGCTTCGTAGAGTCTATTGTTCACAGCTCGTCGTCGCTGCATATGTATATAGCGAGTGCGACTCGTTTAATGATCGATTCGTATAGACTAATTACATACGTACATATAGGTGCGAGATATTATCTGTTTATATCGTGTATTTGTGCTTATAATACAGACAATCGGCTTGCGGGAATTATCAGATGAGGATCGTGTAGACTTTTCGATAATCAGTAGTTTTTTTGCTGAAGATCTTTACTCATTTTTTTTAACGAACTACGCTAATTGAGTAGTTTTCTCAAAAGATAATACAAGTTTCATTCTCTTTCTGCTCGCATACAATCAAAGGTTAAGATCGCCTATATTTCTGAAGTTTTGTTTCAAATTGCAATAACGAGTCTGAGCTCGCATCGCAGCAACGACGAGTCGCTTATTAATTTCATTTCTCAGTGATACATTCGTATGAACGTCAAAACACGACGACGACGCTTACACGCCTCTTCCAATCGATCTCCGCGTATTAAGGCGCTCGACCGGGTATATTTCCACACGCGACCTCGCGGCAGAAAACTGCGAAACATGCCGCTGCCACCGGTGCGCTCCAGCACTGTGTGTGTGTAACGTAATGATATCCTTGCCCGCTCGTGTCCGCGTGTACATTACATTAATATACGTACGTAGCGCCGCGAAACGCATATCAATCGTGGCTAAATGCGAATTATTATTAATTTCCGTGATGTACGCGGGAAAAGAAAAGGAAGGGAAAAAGGAAAACATTACGAGATATTGTAATCGGACACCTCGACTTCCAGACTCAAGCTGAATCCTTCGCGAGAAAAAAAATTACAGTAAGGGGCAGAGAGAGTGACGAAATCTTGCACGCGCGCGCGAACTTATCGACGCTTGGCGGGCTTTTCAGTCCGAGGTCGAGTTTTATAAGCAGCGCACTAGGATATGAGTAACTACACGTGCTTTCCTTTTGTACGAGATAACAACGACAGCAGAAAAAAAAGAATAACAGAGTAGGTACCGATTTGTGGTTTATCTCAAGCCAAGCGTCAATGCTAGGGTTAAACATATAAGACACGTGTCCCAGTGTGGATGTGTATCAGAGCCTGGAAAGTCGATCACGGTCTGTTTCTCTATTTATTTATTTCGACTTCGATTGGGCAAATTGATAATTGGGCAATTGTATCTGTAAAATTGCGTGGTCGTATAATATTCCGATTGAATATAGCTCTCGCGTCCACTACGCGCGCCACAAACGATAACATATAAAACGCGTTCGTGCATTCGATGCATAAAATCTTAGCAAACTGAGACGAATATAAAGTCGAGTACTTCGAGCAGCGATGTACTTCTCCTGCATAAAGAAAAATTTAACTTAGCGTGGCTTGGAAATTATATATATCGCAGTGTAAATAAGGTTACATCAGGTGCCGTCGAATGCAAAATGGAAAAAAAAGTGTAATATAAATTCTCGCACTTATACACGCGGCGAAATTATACGCATGTCAGAGTGCATAAATTAATTCACCCTGGTTAAGTTGCCATCTCTCTCTCACATACACACATATACTCACCAATAGAGCTTAATATTGCCGTAATCGATCCTATCGATATAAATGAACAGGTGTAAAAATTCCTCGATTCAAGTCTTTGACGATCTCGTTATGACCACATGCGATATCGCCGAAGCCCGTTGGATTGAGAAATTATCGTAATCGCTCATTTGACCGATATTTACATTTACATGCATATAATATAATGCGAAAAAAAGAGAAAAAAAAAACGAAGCGACAAAAAACTTTGAGAAAAAAGCCTGTCGCTGTATATCGCCACAAAGAATGCCATATAAACCATCATCGCAACTCTAATTCTGCAGTCTCGCAGAATCCATGAACAAACAAACCAAAATTTATTACCCGATCGCCCGATTCTAGATGATCGAAGATAAGGTGAACATGGTGATCGGCGAAGTGTTAAAGATATTCGGACCGGCTGTGATCCAGAGCGTCCTCGGTAACAACAACAAGAATCAGGCCAGCAAGAACAGCCCCGATGGCTCGACCGTTCAGGCCAAAAATCCATTCGGCGACGACGACGACGACGACAATACTTTCAGTTTTACCGACGACGACGACTTTTTCAATAAACCTGCGTCCCCGTCGCAGTCTAGCTCGTCCGGCTCATCGGTGTCGTCGTCATCGGGAGACGGCGGCTCGAAAATAACCCTGCAATTGCCCACAGTAAAGACAGAGGACGATCGGGACAAAACGACGCCCGTCGACTCTTCGACGAAATCGGCAGCAGCCACCGAGGAGGAAGACGTTATGACGGTCACTCCGGTCACGGCGGAAAGCGCGCCACCGGCCATCCTTCGGATATAATGAAAAAAAAATTCATATTAATTAATTAAATAATAATGATCGATCGTAATTCATTATGTTTGGTTTGCCGGATAATTGTGTACGAATAAGTGCGAAAGATACTCGAACACATCCCTGGTAGAAATGCAATATTTTTTCGCAATTTTTCTAACGCTTTTCCAGGAAAAAATGCTCAACGTTAATAATGGTCAAAATTTAGACCAGTTTTAAATCTCTTTGAATGCGACAATACCACTTCAAGTCTCCACTACTAGGTGGCGAGTACCTCAACTTGTAAATCTGCAAGTGACGAAAAAAATTCATTGTATAAGTTGAAGAAAAGGTTTGAAATTTCACATTAGCTCACGCAATTTCTCAATGTTACTTTTATTATGGAGAGTATCATTAAATTACAATTAATATTGAAATAAGCATTACAAAAATGTTGAAAAAATGATGCATTTTAATTAGGGCCATAATTAATATAATACATATCGTACTATAATTACTATTATATAAAGGTTCAAGCACACTTGGTATCGATGCAATAAATACATATTAAGATTCTGTTTCTCCGTCATCTCGTGGATTCAGTTAGACTCTTATAACGGACTGTCTCTCGTTCTCTAATTCTATTCAAGTATCTTTTCTTGTATCGTTTACAATTGGTCGCACACCCGATTTATCTCTCATTCTTTTCTCTGGCTATTTTCCTGAGGAAACAAACTTCTTCCCTTTTTTTAAATTATAAATTAAACATTTAATTTAATTCAAAATTAATGTTTTTTTGCTCGCAAAAAATTACATTCTGTCACTTTCTTTCCTCGCTAGTCACGTACTTTCATGAGTGTAATAACTGCCCCCTAGACCAAAGCTCGTGCAATATTCGTAGCCTCTCGTCGCACCAAAAAACGCCTCGCGTCGATCGAGAGCTACAATCTTTCATTTTTTTATTTTGTTTTTTCTCGAACAAACTCTGTGTATAAATATATATTGTATATTTTTTGTTACTTCACATAAATTAGATTTTAAGGAATCGACTAGATTTCCTAGCTCTCTTTTCGTGGCATTTGTACTTACTACAGATTGATAATATAATACCAATAAATCAGTTTACTTTTTCCAACGAACGACTTTTCTTCCCATACATCCACGCCAAAATATAGAAAAATTATCAGATTTTATGTACAAAACCAAAGATGAAAAATTAGATATGAAGAATCTGGATTCTAAAACGGCATCCAATAGAAAGCCCTGACTGGATTCAAGGGAAGCAGAATCAAAACTGCCCGATGGAAGAATCAGTAAACGTAAAGAAAAATCAAACAATATTTTGTGCCTATTATACGTGTGCTATAATATCTCATAATCTGCATCTCGTTCACAAAACTGCTCATCAAAGATCTGATCAGTCTGTCTCTTTATACATAAATGTGTGTAATGTGCCAAGTCATTTCCAAACTATCTCTGCGTTTACGATATTATACTTTTCTGCTGTGGTATTTTCATTTTCTTGCTTTCAAGCTTAATTTAAAAACGAAAAAAAATGCCTAAGCTGAAAAAATGAAGATACTAATTTACAACGTTCAACAGTTTATAAAAAAAAAATACGATCATATTCTGGTTCATGTGTCGCACGCCATTATATCTATAAGCAAGACATCGTGGAAAAAAATCCATGTACGTCAAAACACGATGTCTCATCCTTTCGAAATTACGAGCGACGAAGGGACCTTTTTTATAATCATCCAAAATCTCGTATTATGTGTTTTTTCTATACTTTAAGTTCACCACTGTATCAACCCTGTTACAATCGCAAATTTTTTTGATATACATAATTGCACGTGACATCATTATTTACTTATCGCTCTCAATGTGATTAACTTATATACGAAAATATCTCGCAAAACGCAAGACTTTGTGCGAGCTCATATCGCAGTTGCTATTACTGCCCGAAGCGTTTCTAAATCTCGCCATTATTATTAATTCCTTTTTTTTCTTTCAGCTTTGTCGTTTTTTTTTTTTAATTTTAATTCTTGTTTGACTTACTCTTTCACTGTATACAAATCAATTTACACTGCATATAATGCGAACATTCTTAACTCTGTAGGTGATCTAATGACATATAGATCGCCGCACTATTATCAAGCACATCATTCTATACATACACACGTACATAAAATGAATAATGGAAAAAAGGCCACGAATAATAATCAAAACGAAATGCTTTCGCAGAGCGTGAACGGCGGCGCCAAGAACGAAGTGGTGAGCGAGGCCGAGAGCCGCGCCGACCAAGAGCAGGAGGCCGAGTCGGCCAACAACGAGGTGCGCGTCCAGTTCGCCGACGACGCCGTGAGCGCCGACGCCTCGGCGACGAGCAACGACGCCGAGAACGAGACCGACGGCGGCGAGCTCGCGCCCCTCGAGGACATCGAGGCCAGCGACGACGACAGCCGCAACAAGAGGTTCCTGAACTTCGGCGGCAGCGGCAGCGGCGGTAGCGGCGGCGGCTCCGGTAACTTCATTTTCGACATCATCAGGGTAAGTCCACGTCCTTCTTTGCTCTAGTTTTTTAGTTCATCTCATTTTTTTTGTCGTTCGTCACCACCAATTCTCATACATCGATGAATTGGAAAATAATTTCTATATAGAGAGGACTTTGATGAATGAAGATTATGGCGAATCAAAAAGTGTCGAGAATGAAACTTTCATAAACACAGTATCGAATGGAATTTCATATCTCGCACATTATACAATCCACGAAGGTTATAGGCGACATATTCATTTTCATCTAATATACCCCTTCTACTTCATCATCTTTTTTCATAATCTTTGATTACGAATTAGCGATTCATCCAGTTTTTGCTATAAAGTACATCGGTATTCGCATATCCACTCAAGGCCATCTTCATATCTCTACATCAAGCACCATTTATAGCGCTTCTAAACGCACTCGACTTGCTTGAAGTGCGTTGCAAGCGCAGCACTGTGCACTTTTTGTTGTTGCTGTGCGCAAGATCGCAGTCGATTTTCCAATTGCTCAATCACCATGAACGCGCGAAATAATCTCTCGAGTACATACTTTTGTCGATCACAGCACTTGATTAATCGAGACTTGACGCGCGCATCAAGTTGGATTTCGACGGCTAAAACCGGAAGGTCAAAAGTTTGTTGGCAACGGTTATATTGAAACAGCTTTTTAAATTTATTATCAACTTTCCTTCCTATGGTTTATCGACGTAATGCAAAAGAAAAAAACGTTTGAATGGACGAATCTGTACGTGCGCGTAAACGAAGACGATGAAGAAGTGATATACGATGCCGATTTGCCTCTGACATTGCACGAGTAAAGTGAAAGCTCACGTGGATAAAGTATCGTAATGTTATTCAGAAGCGAACGTGCTTGCAAGATCGTACGGTGGAAAATTAACAAAAGTTTCAGAAAAGGTTATCTGTTATTTGTTTGACTGATTTTCCATTAATGTAATTTATGAAATGACAAAATTAAGCTCTGTCGTTAAAGTTTCTCAAGAAAATTATTTAATCATCATTTTACGATTATCATCTAGTTCCACTCGAAGTTAAAAATCTCTTCAATGAATTTGATCAACCCTGACAATTATAAATAAAAGTAGCTGAAATTTATCAATCGATAAAAAAATCGATCTAGGGAAACAAAATTAATGTTAAAACAAAAAGAAACAAAGCAAAAAACTTGAGTGTCTCTCTCTCTGGGTCTCATCTCCAATAGCAAGCAGCCGACAGTGCAGCGCGAGCCGCTGGCACGGTGTACCGCGTAGTCGCGGGTACGCAGAGTTTAGGTCTAGGCCTGAGTGCGTCGCGTGACATTGGTCCTGCCCCCGCGTCTAGCCAGATGATGCCCACGACCGGCGGAGGAGCCGCCGGTGGAGCCATGATGATGCCCGGAGCAGGAGGAGGAATGATGATGGGTGCACCGCCAGCCATGATGCCAGCCAAGAATAATGGCTCAGCCATGATGATGCCACCGGTACGGACTAGCGCTACCTCCCCCGTACCCCCCTGTAATGTCTCTATACATCTATCACCACCACCACCCCCCTATATATACTGCAATTATACGCCGCAACGCCCGAGCGCGCCAATGCGCGCCACCCACAACACCTGTTCTCTGGACACTCGACCGCAAATATAATGCAACCAACAATCAAACGAAACAAAACCAAAAAAAAACATGCCTCATTTGTTTGCTTCTTTGTGTATTTGAGTATTTATGAATAATTTTGACACCTCTGGTATACTATTCCCGGCTATATTTTATGCATCTATTATCATTTCCAGCACGTGACTTTGAAATAAAAAAAGCTTGAGTAAAATGTGATTTTCTTGCGTCTGACTCGATCGATACAGATACATACTTATTCGTAGCAATTTACTGAAACTCTGAGCAAAAAACAAAAAAAATTCCGAAAGTGTCTGTCTGAAAGCGCGTCGCGAGTCACTTTCACGAAAAAGAACAACAGATTGCCCACGCGCGTCTTTGTCGACGATCAGACACAAGAAAAGGTACAATTTCCTTCAAATGATCTATCTCTTCTGCGCCTCTTTTCCTTTTTTTTTTTCGAGCGGCCGAAAGCACCGACACTTATTACACGCTTTATTGTGTACATTTACATGATGTATACGTAGCCATGGTAGTTTTTCTATAGAACATTAACTGCACGTATGTATTTTGCGCATGCACGTCGCCTCTCTCTCTTACTGTGGGGGCTTTTTTGCATTTATAATATAATACCCCGACGCATCCTCGCACGACTCCAACAATTATACACTATACTACAAGCTCTCTAAGACGCGAGAGATGTCTCGAGGATATACACACATGCAGCAGCACAAAAACACACTTACGTGTGGGAGCTCTGACGGCATGCCAATGCCGCGCGCGCACAACTCCAGCCATTCACCTCATAGACACGTTTTTTACTTAATGCGCGCATCGCTCGCGTGGGTTAATGCCAAACAACTTTATTTTGTGCACTTTCTTTTTAACTGCCACGAGCAACGAGGTGAATCTTCTGTTTTTTTCTTTTTCTTTTTTTTTGTTTCTATACATAGATCTGTTATACGTGTGTATATATCCGTCATATTCTGCATAACTTTTACTTTTTACTCTACATACTCGACATATCACTTCCACACCAAGAACCTCATTTCCCTCATTGTTTTTTACGTCTCGATTAACCATTTCATTAACTCATTTGTTTCTTCGTGTTCTTTTATTTTCAATGTAATACATTCTTTTCTAAGCATGATTTTCAATAATTAAATAATTCATTTCTTTTCGACTACTGATAAAGAAATTATAACACTCACTCTTTAATCTATTGTCAAAGTTAACGTTAATCTCAATTCTTTAACCTAGATATTTTTTTCACTCTTAGCTTTAATAGCAAACATGATTTTATTGTGCCTTCATTTTTTCATTAAAGTAGTTAAGCATAAATTGAATAATTAAGCAAACAAAGAGTTTTGCTTTGACTCATTGATTTTTTTTTCACTGCATCTCTTCGTCTTAATTTTAAACGATATAAGAAAACAATTTTTTTTGATTTGATTAAAAAAGAATTCAGTCGAAAAATCATCACATCATCATCTGAATGTTACATACTCTTAACTGATAAAAAAATTATGATGAAATATTATGATTGTTCCTCGAATTTGACACTTACATGTTTATCCTTCATCTTCTCATCAATGTTATAACACAACTTCGAGAAAACAGCTTCCGACTCTTCGGTTTTGACGTTTTGACGACAGTTTAATGGACTTGGAAATGAAGATTTCATTTTGACCATGAAAGATTTACCTACTGTTGAAAAATAAATTATTACATTCATGCAAATTGTCCTTCTATGATTGCGTAATGTAAGAACTTCCACGACAATGTATTCTGTAATACATGAAAATTTTGCACTTTGTATGATTAGCGATTGAAATGTAATGTAGTTATTTCTTTGATATGATTTGCAATTACCTCTGCAGATTTTGAGAAATTGTTGATGTAATGACTAAAGTCAAGCATCGCCAGAATTATTATTATATGCATTGCTTGTAGCAATCGTACCTGCGATATTCTTGAGCGATTTTACCCTTAGAGCAAAAAAAGCAACCAATGTATTGTGCCATGCAACCTGTAAAGATATTTGAATACTACCCCAACTCCTCCAGCACTCCGAAAAAATGATCAACCAATTTTTTTTGTCAATCCTTAGAAATGTATCAAGTAGTTATTATGAGCCAGATTATTATGATTCAGCAGGATGGGTTATTTTTTATTCTTAGAGCTCCACACAGTACTTTTGAAAAAAAAGTTAGCAAGAGCTTTTTAGTTTTTATACATTATCACGTAGGAATTGTTATTTTGTTTTATATTTTACGGTATTACTTATTTATTTTACGGTATTATTTATTTTTGATTTTTTTTTTGTAAAAAACAAAAATAGCACGAAGCTGCAGGATCAATGTTAGATGAAGAAAGAATACTGCGAAAAGAAAGATAATTTTTAGATTGGACGTAGAGATGCAGTGTGCGCACTCTGGTTAATTTTTCACCTATTACTTTTTTGTTTTACGTTTTTGTGAACAAGATATATAAGTGTATACTTGTACAATCACAATTGTAAATATCTCTAAGTTCTTTTATTTTCGTTTTTTTTTAATTTCTGTTTCAAATGTTAGCGAATCGTTGGTACAGAAAAATCAAGTCCACGCTAATTGTATGTTGATTCGACACAACAAACAATTAATTAACTGAACGTGTTAACATTAATTATTATTTTTATAAAAAAAAATGTATACATGTTTCACTAACTTTATAAATTAATTTAGAGTGCGCACCCTATATTATGTTCTTTGTACTGTCTATTCAATATTGCAAGTTTCTCTGTTTTCTTTTTTCTCTGACTGTTTCATATGAACACAATTGAATCCTGCATTGCTTCGCAAGTTTGACTTTTACTTTACTTTTCTTAGTTAGCCAAGTGCCGAGAACCTGAAATTTCGGAAATCCTGTGTATGAATTTCAAAAATTGCTATGCAACTATATCGCTTCATTAAAGCCTGCATCTACTAAATTACAAAGATTCGTTCGAGCTCGAATTTTCCGGAATTTCAGGATATCATCGGCCGAATGATAGTCGACTAGAGTCGGTCTAATAAAAAATTTGTGTAATCGTTTGCAGCTCGTTGCTGGAAGCGGAAGTAGCTCCAGCGGCGGCGATCCAGGAGCGGACGCCCCTACGCCCGGACCACAGACCGAGGCCGTGCCCGGACCCGTCACGAGGCTCTTCGTCATCGCCAATCGAGGAATTTCCAATCTCGTTCAGGATCTTATTCTGGTAAATATCACGAGAATTTTATCGTGCTAATATATCGTGATAGGTTAATTTGTACGTTAACTAACGTTCATGTATGTGCGCGTGGCGCAGGAAACCTCTAACGTACGTTTCAAGTATCAATTTACAAACCGATATAAACATCGCACACACGACGGTCGAGTCTCTCGAGTTCAATGATTTCGTTTCGCTCTTATATTTACGTAATTCAAACGTATACGCGTAGTACATTATATTTGTTGATATAGAGTACATTTGTGCGTACGCACGTGCCGCTGAATTTCTATTATCCTCGATGCGTTACACATGCAAGACTTTTGCGCGACGATCGTCTCGAGAATTTTAACATAAAAGTTGTCAACGTGAATTTTGACGTTAACCAAGACCTTGATAATCGAACGAACAAAAAAAAAGGCACAGGCAAAGTAAAAGGAATATCTTTTACCCAAAAAAGAGTCGCGCGCACGCGATATAACGTCGATGAAAATAAAAATGCAAAAAAAAAGCCGCGAAATTTGAAGGACATTGCGTCTTTCCCTCTCACTTTTCCTGTCTCTTTGCCTGCCTTTGGCACGTGTATAATGCTCGTATTAAAAGTAGCAGCAGAAAAAAAAAGAAATTAAAGGAACGTTCGAGCTAAGGCGCCTTGCTCGCGCGCGCGCTATAATCGAGTATAGCCGGATTTATCAAGTCCGGCCCCGAAAAATTACATAAGGCCGATATACGTACGCTGCGTGTATATGTAGTGTACTGCACTCGCTGCTCGTGGAAAGCCTACCGCGCGCGAGGCGAGCAAAATTTCCTATGTGTGCGAGTATATATGTTTGTGTATGTGTATTTGTACGCTACTTTCTCTACGAAATAGCCCGAGTATATATAGACTTATGCAAGTCGCGTATACGTGTGTCTATGTGCTCGTGGCTGTCTGCTACTATACCAATCAGTTTTTTACATACACATATACACACGAAGGCATGCGAATTAGCGTGTAAACACACACACGTATAAACGTACTTTATTCGTCGAAGAATTATGAGATGGAGAAATTGATAAGGGGGCCTCGCGCGAGTGATAAACATTGCTGCATTATAGTCCGGTATCAATTTTTGGCTGCTGCTACTGCACCGACACATTATTGTAACGGGCGCGGACTTTTGAACTGGGCGTGAGATACGTGTCTGACGATTTTTTCTCCCCGTAACGCTGTCGCAATACGTCGTTTTTAAACGGATCTACTTAATATTCATTGTTCGCGATTAGTAGCAAACAAAATAAAAAAAATATTTATCCGCGGACTCTTGTAAACAAAAAAATAAATATACAAATGTAAATTGATTATTTCACTTTTTAGAAAGTAAAAATTTTCAAAAGTTGATGATATTGAAGCTGTAATATTTAATGTCCGAGCCGAGATATTACGAAACGCTCGTAACAGGATGAATCGATGAATTAAAAAAATTTTAATAACGAGTTTTACAGCCACGAGTTCGAGGAATAGTTAATTTATTTATATGTATAATTAAAAAAAATAAAAAATTTTTTCTTTCACTGATTTGAAACCGATACATCGTCGATCGAGTTGATTCGCGGTTGTGTCGTGTGACCACACGAAGTAGACAGAAAAAACATCGATTTGCGAATGTTTATGCACGCAGGAAGAAAAAAAATTAACCGAACACACATGTGTGCAATTTTTACGAAAAAATAAACGTTTCTCAATGGTACACCTATTTGCACAATTTATAAGACACACGACTGTAGCAATTGGCGATTCTCGTCGGATTCGCAGTTGAAAGCGCATCGGGTTCGCGCTTGAAAATATTAGAGCAGCACATATTACATTAATCAGAATGAAAATGAGATTGAAAAAGTCGAGTGCATCAAGATCTCATATACAAACAATAAAATCATACTATGTACATAATTTTCTCTTTCCAACGCGTCTACGTTGAATAATAATATTTCTTTCCTCTGTTTTTTCTGCTCTTCCTTGCCTTATCCGCGTATATACACCCGGAAAAGACTTTAGCTTCCGCGTCGGAGTACGCGCGCGAAACGCACAAGAAATATTTATTGCCGAATCTGAGAAATCGCCGCCCGCGCGCGTTCGCGTATTGTTACTGTTACGAGCATTATAAAATTGAAAAGTTTTTGTTTCTATACGATATACTCATACCTTGTTTTTCTCTCTTTCTCCACAGCGCCTGGCCGCAACGAGCGAGCGCATCGTCAACTTCAAGGCACGACTCATCACCTCCATCATCTAAGCACGCCTGAAAGGAGACAAGAATCCTGATGCACAAAACGAATCTCTTACCATCTCGACGACGAGGACGACGACGGCTTATCTGGTCATAAGCCACAGCCACACACCATTAATTATCATTTATACATTAATAGGCAACAAGAACAACGATTGATTATTTGTCTCGACTGCTCTCGAGAAAACTTTTGTCGTGTAGATTTACATGTAATAGGCTTTCGAAGCTAATTATGATTATGTAAAAATCGAGAGAGAGATAGAGGTACACACGATGTATTTGAGCTCTCGAGGTTTCGCGAGTTATTTTTTACAAGCAAATATTAAAATGTTAATTAAAGAAAAAAAGAAAAGGAAAAATGGACCACGGGAACGACGATGGCAACGTTGCACACGCGCGTCACGTACTTTTATATATACCACGATGATATAATATATTCTGATAACTTTTTGTTATTGTAATCTCTTCTATGGATCGGAGCTATATACATTTGCAAGATTGTCATATTATAATAATATTACTATTATTATTATTGTAGCTTAGCTAGGTGTGTGTTAAACGATATAAATAGTATTTGAATTGTGACGTTGCTCTTTGTGCCCGCGCGATCCAAGATAAAAGTGCGTGAAAATGTTGTTTGCTTGTTTGTTTCCTTCTTTTCATTTTTTTTTTTTTTTTTTTTTTTTAATGTTCCAATGGTAGAGGCAAAAAAAAGTTCGGGTACTTTCGGCTTTCGATCTATACAGAGCGAAAGCTATACTTTTGTCATATAATAAGCTATATAAGTAAATAATAAACAATTAATAACGGTATAGAAATGTGGGAATTAGCATAGACAAGGGGGGGCTAACATATCTTGTGTTACTCGAAATTTTTCATTGAGGCCTCTATAATACGATGCGTACTCGCGCATACGCACCGTGCGGCGGTGAAATTGGCAAATGCATATTACTTACTGAATACACTTCTTAGATTTCGGATTTCCGCAAGATAATTTTCCGGACTTTCTAAAAAAAGTTTTTTTTTCCTTTTCTATTCTGAGTCTCTCTTTCGTAATAAATCCCTCTCGTGCGCGCTTTATTGGGATATATCATTCATTTATTATCGAGCAAGATGCGACGGAAAATCGTGCACACACATAATCGCGAATGCACAGACTCGCTCACTCATGCACGTGTGCACATTTTGTGCATACGCAATGCGTAATGGCCAAACGCGCGCGCGCGCACAATCACGCCGCACTCGCGCAATATATGAATATGTATAAAATTGTGATTACGCCGAGTAACTTTTCCTCGCGCCTCTGCACATGCACTCACACTTTTACAGGCACACAGATAAAGCTAAAACTTTCTTCTTCTTTATTTATTTATTTTCTTTTCTCTTCTTTTGCGTTGTCAATTTTCGAACGATTCGACGAATTTGAGAAAATGTCGTGACGATCGTATCCTGCGTGAGAGTGTTTAATTGATAAATGTATATGCCTGCTATACCGTGTATACTGTTCTTCGTTTTTTTTTTTTTTTTTTTTTTGCATAATTGTATTACATTAGGTCGCGCAAAACGACACACGATGCGTTTCGGGCGTTGCTCCAGAGCGCAAACACGTGCATATTAGTGCCAGGCGTCGATTGTAGTTTTCTTTTTCTGTAAATGAGAAAAATAAATAAAAAAGGCATGTTACCTAGAGGTGTGTCCATAAAGGCTTTGTAAAAGTTGTAATTGGTTAATGGAAGTGCTATACCAGCGGTACGAAAGTTTGATTATTGTTCTGTTTTTTTTTCGAGCGTCGAAAAAAAGTGCTATCCATCCGACATCGGGAAATCGTAAATTCTTATCAAATTATATTGTAGATTTTAAAAGAGGGAAAAATTATGCTTATACGTAGAAAACTTGCCCAAATCATGATGAAAATGCAAAACTCGTCCCACACGCTTCATTTTTTACTTTATAAGTTCAGCAGTATAGAATTTATAATTTAAACGTTTATCATTATTATATTTTTTTTCTGATCCTGTGGAGGAAAATGAGTTTTTGGAGTTTAAATATCGTCGAGCGAGTACACGTATCTCTCGGCGATTGGTGATTCTGTAAGAAATGATTCTATGTGTACATTTACTTTGTTAATTTGTAGTGTAAATAAATTTTATTATAAGAACATTCAAAAACCGATGCTCTTCATTGTCAATATATACAACTTCCCGCATAAAAAAAATATTTACAATTCTTGTCAAGTCTCGTATTTCTCCCATCCCTTAAATCAAATTTCGGAACTTCTCGTTAGTTTTTATCATGGGACACGTCAGCTTCTTGTCGGATCTGACGTAAATGGAATCTCCCTTTCGTATGGGACCGCCTGAATAACGCAGTCCCAAGTGTATACCGATGCTCGGAAAACCTCTGAACGCATTCTCGACATCGTGATTGAGGAAGAATCGATATCTGCGAAACAAAACAAAAATTTCATAAAAAAAATGAAATAGTATTTGAATTTGCACTACTGAGTAAGCCTGTCAATTAACCGTCTCATCATACTGCGCAGCTCCAACTCATTTTTTCGGCCCGATTCAGTGTGAGGGCCCATGTCATGGTCCCGACCGCACGGCATCACGTTTTGAAAGATGCACTCGCCGATTCGAACAGTTTCCCAGCTGTCCTCTTCGTAGGCTTTGGGACCCGAGACCACGATGCTGGGCATCAATTGCGACACGTTCACGGGCGTGAAGAGGAGCATATTCAGATCGTCGATCGAGGCTTTATTTTCCAGCGTGTAACTCGCGCCGTCGCCGAATGCACCCTATTGGCATAGAAAAACAATCGATCACAGTCGGCTGCGTATTTTAACTTAAAAAAACCATACAAAAATCATTACGGTATCTTTTATCGTGTATCTATTGAAAATACTGAATTTTTTCCAAATTCTCCTCTCTACATCGTCCGACGGCCAAGTAACTAATCTGAAGCTGGTATCCATTCCCCGAAGATACCGGGACAACCACTGGGCAACTTCGTCGCCGCAATCGCGGGCGAGCGTACCATCGGCCAATATTCTTAATTCGAACGGACCCTCTTTCAACTTGCTCAAATCCATCATGAAACCGTCACGATGCGTGTACGTTAGAACCAGTATGGACTCCATCATGCACGGTTGAATCTTGCAAACGAAAGGCAAAAAAACAATCAAGAAAACATGCCTAAACTCGAACTACAACCATTACTCGGTTCACGTACATTCCTTATTTTACGATCCTTGTCGGGATCGACGTAATATCCGCTGAGATCGACGACCGCGAAGTATCTGTCTCTCAGCCACTCGTCGTGACAGAGTCCCCTGCGATGGCAGTTAGCGCTATCGAGTCTTATTCCACGCATGCTTCTGACCGGATGAACGATCAAATTGTCGACTTCGCCCACTTTGTGCCACCTCCAATTCTTCATCTCGTTTTTCTCGTCCCTGTGGTGCTTCCATCTCAGATATATCTCTTTGGCGGCGTGCAGCGATGGCAATGGGTGTCCGGTTCTTCTCCACTGTTTCCAGAGCAAGTAAGCCAACAGGCTGGCTTCGCTTAGCAGCGTGAAAGAGTAAAAAGCTACTTTCGTTGTATCTGAACAAATAGACCGAACGAAGTGTTGCGATTTTATTTTTCAATGCAGAGTGTCAATTTTATCGATACATTCGGTTTTTTTTTTGTACTTACTCATTCTTGTATTACTTTGATTCGATAAATTTAACTGATTTGAAAATTAATAAATCATCCGCGATAATAGTTTTTTCATAAAATCGCTATTAACGAGTGTGTAATAACGCGTGCTTGTATAGGCAGCTGTTGCCTACAGACGACTATAAACAAAATATCGACTTCTAGTGTATTGACACTCGGATACAAAATATCATCTTACGAGTGTACGTAATATTTACATTTTTGGGATTCAAGAGTGATTATGACAAATAGCAGTGAAGATTTGGATTTTACAACAAATTTGTATATTTTTGTAAATTCTTTGTACGGTATTGATGAGTTTTTACATGCTTGTAATATTGTTGCTGTAATGAGCATAATTCAACATTGGTTATATTTGATGACTACGCGATAACACTAAATATTCACGGAATACAAATATTTTCGTATACATTTTTAAATACTTATTTTCATTCAACCTTTAAAAATTACTAGCCATCGAAATGCCAAAAATTAGTAAAAAATCAACATTCATTTGTGGCTTATAGATTGTCACTCCTCATCGTGCATAAACGTAGCTTATTATAAAGTTATATTAAAAAAAAAAACATTTCAATTCCTCTCATAGTCTCATGATTGAACAAACTTATTTTCATAACAAATGATATAGTCATAGGCTCTTTCGTATATTTATAATTCCAATTATGTGGCACTTTTTTGGTCTATTCGTCGATTTGGTCAAATTTAATTGAACGTTCGTGTATTAATACTCAGACTCAATGGCCCTTGTGTATAGCGAGGCTCCTGCTTATTCGTCGTACGAGAAGAAAAGATCGTCCTCGTCGTAGCAGGAGCCCCACCGGTGATGTTATGGTGGCGAGGTGAGCGTCGGCACCTCCTCCGTGACGCCGACGTAGACGGGATCGCCGAGGTGCACCTTGACGCCCTCCTCGCTACGCAGACCCAGGTGAATGCCCATTACCGGACTGTCGAGGGTGTAAGGTTTCAGTTCAGGGTCGGTAATTGCACGATACCTGTGGGTGAAAAATATTATAAGTTCATGTGAAAAAAAATTAAATTAACAATTACAGTCTTACTTTCTCAAAGTCTTCAGCGGTTCGATTTTTGGATGCTTCTCGCCCGTGTCTGGATTCACGGTGGTGAATATGCAGCGCGTGCAGGGCTTGACATTGCGAAAGACCACCTGGCCAATTTTAATCCAGTCCCAGGAGTCTTCCTCGAGAGGCTCGGCGCCTTTGACGACGAAATTGGGCCTGAAGTTCAACGGCGTCACCGGATCCTCGATACGCGCGTTCAGATCGGCGATCGACGCCTCGTTCTCGAGCGTGTAACTCGTTGCGTCTGGATACGCACCCTTTAGATGAAAAAAAAACACAGTAAATAAATGAAAAGCAGCAATCATAATTCATAAATTTGTACGCATTATTACTCACCGTATCGGAGTCTTCGGTGAGGGGGAACGGCTGATTCTTGCCACGCACCTTGCGCGCCGGCTTATTGAGCGGATAATATACCAGTCGGAGGCCCGCGTCCTCCTGCAGAAGGAAGCGCGACAGCCATCGGGCGACCTCCTCGCCGCAGTCGCTCGCCGGAACGGCCTGGCCCCAAACCGATGCCCGGAACTTGCCGTGCAGCCGGGCCAAGTCAACCGACACCGACATCATGCCGGGGGCTTTTAAGGTCAGCACCGAGCCGGCCACACTCGGCGATATCTGCGTTATTTATTATTGTTTTTTTAAACACGTTTATTAATGAGGATCATCGCTGGTGAAAGTTCGACGATCGTTTCAATTAGAATGGACGCGACGAAGAAGAAAAGGTATCGTTAGAAGTGCTCGACTAAAGAGACTCTAATTGTTCCTCAAAACGTGACCGCTAAACGTTCCATTTTTCTCGATGCTAAGCGTCTATTAATTTTATAATTTGATCTTCGCGATGCGTAAGCCTTTTGATAAAAAAATAATAATGTTCACTGACGTTGCTAAATCTTTTGGAAAAACGATTCTTAGCTCTTGCGCGGCTGCCGGAAAAAAAGGATATACAATTATAATGTACCGCTAATATTTTTCACATCGCGGGGCATTATTACTAGTACCGTTAGGCCTTCAAAGTACATATACACACAATAATACGCACGTGCAGCATCTGTGAAGCGAGCCGAGGAAAACACAATTTATACATTTATACATACACACACGCGCGCGTGTATTATTATTATTCATAAACGTTAATGAGCTTTTAATTTTTTTCTCTACGTATATTTCCCCGCGCACTAAAATCGTCATTATCACGCTCTAATTCGCCGCTCGATGCAATAATTTTCACTCGTGCATACCTGAACCATCCTCGGGTACTGTCTACCGGTGACGAATTGGCCGTTCAAGTCGATCACCATCAGCGTCCTGTCCCTCAGCCAGCCGTCCTTGAGGCCCAGCTGAGTGCAGGTCATCTCGCTGAGTCTCACGGGCCCGAGCGACTTGACCGGGAAACAGATGAGATCGCTCAGCTCGCCGACTTTGCGCCAGCGCTTGGGCGGCCGGTGCTCCTTTTGGCGCCTGGTCAGCCACAACCAGACGAGAAACACGGCCGTGCCGGCGCCCACCGCCACGGCGCTCATGTAGGCGAATCTCGCGCGATCTATATATCGAGAAAAGAATCGTGGAGTTTGATATCAAAGGGGCGGGTTTATTTTTTATTGAACCCGAGCTTCCGATTGAGCTAGTGCAACTGATTTCTCGACGCGATACGTGGCAATCAACTTTGATAACAGTATTAGAGAGAGCATAAAGTGAAAAGCTAATACGCAGTTACAAAGTCTGTAATCGGAAGTACGTTAGTGCATCCACATGTCATTTTGACATTTTTTTTCTCTCTCTCTCGACGATGAAAAAAAAAATTTAATAACTGCCATGAGCACTCTGAAACGCTTCAACGACGTGGAGTATATATTATAGTAAGTTATGATACGAATATATGAGCGAGAAATGTGGAGCAGCGTTGGAAAAGCCGCTATTAAAAAAGAGCACAGAGACACGGAGGAGAGGCAGCTAGAGGGAACTTTTGCTACGCTTATTGTTCGTTCATAAAACGCGAAAAGCCTAAGCCATATTGCCAGAGGCAGAAGGATATATAGATGTTATAAAACGTGTATGATGTGTGCCCTTGTGTTACGTTGAAAACGTCATGATTATCCATTATTGAGTTATGATCGCGGTGAATTCGCGCGCAAGCTTGAAGTTTATTTGAGAAATGATTTGGTTCTTCAATTTATGATAAAAATAAATGTGAACTCAGCAAACGTGTATCTTCCTTTAATTCACAAAATGATTATGATAACTCTTACGATAACTTCTTATATTTCTAATTCATAGATTGATTTTTTATATCATCGCAACTATCTGTATTAATTTAAACTTTAATTGAATTAAAATCATTTCAATTTAAAATTTCGCTTTAGATAAAATGAATATCTCATACTAAATCGTAAAATATCGATGACTATTACCGTAATGTAGGGTCGAGTGCAAAATTTCTCATTAATCGATAAAAATTAGATAAAACTTACCCATGTTTGATACTGATCGACCTTGAAATCAATGTATAATCGCGACTCTCTTCTGAAGTATCTCTGCCACTGTCTGCGCAGCTAATTACGGGCCCACACCGTTCAAATATCCATAACTCGTGCTAATTTATAAATCGATCATCGACGCATCGATCGAATTCGATAATGACGATGATAAAAAAGTATATACCAATATCAAAGCCGCTGCGAGTGCGTGTGATGCGAATTTATGCGTGTAGCGAATGCCGGCTCTCGAGGTACTGCGCGCGACGACGACGATCTCGTGCTCCGCCGTCAGTATATACGAACGTGTGCGTGTGTATGTGTACTCTTGCACGCGCGCGTCTGCTACTATAATGTGTATAACTATACACATCGAGCACTGTTGCTTCTCTAAACGTAGCCGCCGCCGCCGCCGCCACTGACACCACTGCCGAATAGAACTTTTTTCTTGTTTGTTTTTAAATACTTCGCACGATCTCTCGCACACGCACACCTGCACCTATTCGCCCGTGACTTTCGTTATTAACATCTCTTCCTCTCTTTTTTTTTTTTATTTCTGACACTTAACTTTGCCTGTCTCCCTCCTTATAGTACTTCTTTCACCTGACGCGCGAGACGCGAGAAGAGAGTCACGAGTTGCGGTGCAGCTTTTACTCCGCGGCACATCGGAGCGTATTGTATACACGCACCGAGTTTTTATGGCAAAAAAAAGACTCGAGTAGTGTAGTACGTATATTTTGATATCAAGAGCGCAGGCGTGGCGTACTACTATACAAGACTCGCCGGTTCGATTCGACTCCGATGTAGGTATACATATAATACAAAACAAAAGGGAAATACTCGAGCGAGGGATGGAAATGTGCGCGGGGGATGCTGCGTGTATAGTAGTAAGGGTCGAATGACAACAAACCGCGCCTGAGCAATGCTACGTACATAACACGCAGCGAGTTTGTTGGCCTCTGAATCTGACGTATTGATTTGCCAGCTGATATGAGTAAATCATAAGACAAATTATAATCTGAATTTCGGAGCAATACATTAATAATTGATGCTCAGCTCATCGTACCACAACTCATTAATCAATTAAAAAAATAAAATCATTATCAAGTTCGAGTAAAACTCTCTGTACTTCAACAATTCAAATCTCACACTATTCTTGACTTTGCACGCAATGTGTATATCGATATTGGCATCGTGTAGGTTTCTTCCAGACTGCTCCTCTGCTGGTCGATAAGTGGTGCTCTCTGCAGGCGGCAAAGTCAAGTTCGCGCGCAATCCGTCGTGACTCGTAGCAGAAAACGCGCATCGCGACTGCGAGTATAGATATTTCAATAATACTCGCGTGTACTTGCTACTACGCGAAAGCACATCATGACACATACCTAACTCCTATCCCACCACAAATGCTGCTGCTGCTGTGTACGCCTCTGCTGTCGTTATACTGTGGACTGTGACTGAGCCTATCGTTGCCTAGTGTGTGTATTGGTGTTTGTGTCGTTGTGCACTCGACGTGTTTTCATAGTCGAGCTCAAGTTCGCATTGTTTTTTTCGCTCTCCGCCTGTTGTTCACGAGGAACAGCAAACGGCCAAGGACCCCAAACACCCAACAGCTAAAGGAATTTTGATTTATTTCGTTTGGACTCGAGAATTTGGTCTACCTCTTGACCAAAGAATTCTCAATTTTCTTCTGGTTAATTGGACATCTATAGCCAGCCGTACATACAAGGTGAGTAACATGCAGTAAACCCGTATTGCATTTACTGCTCCTTGCAAGCGAGCGAGTGTGTGTAAGTGCGGAGTCGTTACGTGAGCCTGCGTTTTGCGTAGACGTCTTTTTTTCCACTGATAAATATTTTCTAGTTTCGCACTGGTCGCGGAGAGCTGTTCTCCTATTAAGTACAGAATCACGGGCGTTTTGACACATTGATTATTCTGGCCTGCGACGACGAGGTTACAACAATAAAGCTGATTGTCGTCTCGTTTCTTTCTTCGTTTTTCTGTGACTAATTCAATTACGTGATTGTTTTTTGTTTGTGAAAAGTCCGGTGACTTAATTTTGTTTTACAGTGCAAATTGAGATATTAAATTGTTATTAAACTTGTGCTTGACGTCCAAGCACTTTTTTTTGCAAACCATTGAAATCTGATAAGGTAGCACTAACTGGATTGTATTTCTCATCTCAAATGGTTATATAAATCTGAAGTCTTGCACAATTTGATATGCAAACTGGTTATTGGAGAATATAATGCACATTGAAATGAAGAATGATATAGGTCTTTTGAGTTGAAATTGTAACTAATAAAGAAACTTTCTTTACAGAAACCACCATGCCTCTGTTATACAGTGTGATTTCAAGAGGTCCTACCGTGCTGGCAAAATATGCAGCATGCGCTGGAAACTTTGAAGAGGTTACAGAGCAAATCCTTGCCAAAATACCACCTCAAAATGATAAGATGACTTATTCGCAAGGACCATACTTGTTCCATTACATTTATGAAGATTCCATTATTTATATGTGCATTACAGATGATGTGAGTATATTATATAACATAACATTTATGGACAGTGATATTTCAAACTTGTTTTGTATTACACAGGATTTCCCAAGATCAAGAGCGTTTCTGTATTTAAATGAAGTTAAGAGACGATTCAGAACAATGTATGGCGATGGTGCTCAAACTGCATTGGCTTATTCAATGAACACTGAATTTGGAAGAGTTTTAGCTAATGAAATGGTATAAAAACTCATTCTTAAATGATTATACAAAAACTTGAAAAAAGTATAATACTAATTTTATACTATCTTTGCAGAAGCATTATAGTGAATCTAAAGATTTGGATACAATTTCAAAAGTTCATGGAGAGTTAGATGAACTTAAGGACATCATGGTAAAAAATATTGACAATCTTGCAATGAGAGGAGAACGCTTAGAGCTACTTGTAAATAAAACAGAGAACCTGACAAATAATGTAAGCAGTGCACATTGATACTTTTAAAATGATAAAATATTTATTGTAATTATAAACTGAATTGTCATTACTCACAAATAACGTTCCATTTGACAGTCTGTGACGTTTAGAAAATCCAGTCGTAACTTAGCAAGATCACTGTTCTGGAAAAATGTAAAAATGTATGTTGTTTTAGGCCTGATATTAATTGTAAGTATATAAGCAATTATTTTAAATTAACTATTTATATTTTTATCAATTTCAAATGTAATAAATTTTCTTTTTCTTTTCAGTTTATAATTTATGTTATTCTTGCCATATCTTGTGGAGGACTTGGGTTGCAAAAATGTGTGTCAAGCTCATAAATTAATCAACTCTGCAAAACTAATCACTTTTTATATATTATATAATGAACACGCGCATAAATAATTTTATATAAAAAAAACTAACAAAATATGTTATCATTCCTAGATAAAAAAGGGAAAAATGCAAAAAAATTGTACATAAGCTATTCTCTGCTTGAAACAAAAATATAAATGACAAGTATAAGTGCAGTCTACGGTAATAAACGAATGTGGTACTTTTAAAAAGAGACTTGTTGATTTTTTAAATTTTGTACAGCTAATTTAAATTGTGCATTTTATTTACATTTTCATTTTTGTGATAGTCATAGTCTTAACATAATAATCAAAGATTATTGCTTTAATTATATTTAATATTCAAAGATTATTTTATACTCTATTATTATTATATGTGGCATGAACGAAAATAAAGGAAAATTAAATAAATATGTATTGTAAGTTCAATGAATTTTAGAATATCAAATAACGATAGTGTTGAAAGAGACTATTGCATTTTCACAATCGTTGTTATCATCGCCTTTATTGTTGCATACATTATGTTATGCTTGTTACACAAGCAACAGCTTCTTGCGCTATCTGTACGGCTTTGTGACGTGTAAGGATTATTCAAGAGTAAGAGCTTTTTATAAGATGAGTTGACCAAAATGTAGCTTTAGGCATTACGACAAGAATCGATGATTTTTGTTAGTCATTGGTTGAGACAATAAAAAAAAGTATTTTTCCAGTGCACACGATCTGATTTTAAAATATTTGAAAAACAATTATAGTTACTAGTTTTTACTAGCTATAGTTACCTTTTTTTGTACTATTCATTTATGGAAATATAACGTTTTCGTTAATCCGAATACTCTAAAGAAACACCTCTCATTTTTGTCTGCCTCGAATACGCGTCTTATATTTATCCAAGATAATGTCAGTTGCCGGATGTTATCACCTCTGAGCAACACGAATGTCGAAGCGTTCCACAAGTTATGCAAATACGCATCTTACGAGTAATTTTTGATACATGTTAGCTCACGGGTATCACCTTACTTCGAATTTTTCTTTGATTACCGAAACAATGATATCACGATGCATTCACTGTTTTTATTTCAATTATACTCGAAATTAATCGACGTAAAAAAAGAGAAGTCTAGAAATATAGCCAGTTCGAAACGAGGAAGTAATTATTATTAATTTTTTGAACAATTTTATAAATAATATTTTTTATTGTTTTTTTTCTCTTTATTACTTGGCAAAAAGCAAATAATCAGCTATAATATATTTGATTTTCCTCTTTTATCGATTAAAAATGTGTCACGGTCCTTATTTTTTATGTAAACTATATAATACATGCGGACAAGTGGATGACGATATCTCTGCCCCTATGACGGCAAGTTAAATAATTGAATTGTACGGTTGGCTAAGTTTCTTGTTAATCGTGGTAAACGACATTGATCGTATTTTTCAGACTTTTCAGGCGTTTCCACCGTTGCCCCCGTTACCGCCGTTGCCTCCATTTCCCCCGTTTCCGCCGTTGCTGGAGTCGGTTGTTGCGTCACCACCGTTACCGCCATTGCCACCGTTTCCACCATTTCCTCCGTTATTGCCAACAGGCTGCTGTTGCTGTTGTTGCTGGTTCTGATGTTGTTGCTGCTGTTGCTGGTTCTGATGTTGTTGTTGTTGCCATTGCTGCTGCTGTTGTTGCTTTTGTTTGCTGTTGTTGTTGCTGTTGTTGCTGTTGTTGTTGCTGTAATGCCTGCAATTGTTGCTGCAGTTGTTGCTGTAATTGCTGATTTAATTGTTGCTGCTGTTGCTGTGATTGCTGCTGTTGTTGCTGCTGTGTTTGCTGTTGTTGCTGATCGTGTTTGTTCTCTTCGGAAGACTCCACGCTCGATTCTCCTCGACCACCTTCACCGCCTCGGCCTCCTTCGCCACCGGCTCCTCCAGCTCCGCCTCGTCCACCTCGGCCTCCGAGTCCACCGAGTCCACCGCGACCACCCCTGCCGCTTCTTCCGATGTAGTAGGCACCTCCATCGCCTCCGGCACCACCCTTGCCTCCGGCGCCTCCCTTGCCACCTCCGATTCCGCCACCGCCGTGTCCGCCCTTACCACCGGAACCACCGGAACCTCCGGCTCCACTCAGTTGCTCGCCATTGGGGCCAAATTGTCCGGGCTTGCCCTTCTCGCCCTTTTCTCCCTCCGTGCCGGGTTTTCCGGGATCACCGCCCAGACCACCCAGACCTCCCTTGCCCCCTTTGCCACCGGGAACCTTTGGTTCCTTGGCCGATGAATCACTGGCAACACCTTTATCACCTTCGACCTTTTTCTGCTGCTTCTTTTCCGGCTCTTCGACCTTTTTCGAAGCTTGGCTCGTAACTTCCGGAGCCTTGGTCGTGGCTTCCGATTCACTTTTTTGTTCTTTCGGCTTGTCGACGGCGCCCTTATCCGCTTCACCTTTTTTCTCTTCGCCCTTGGGCTGTCCAACGACTCCGCCACCTATGTCGACCTCTACGAGACCCAAATTGCAGTAACCCGAGGTAAAGGTCGCCGCGATCACGCACGCAAACAGAAGTAACTTTAGATTCGGCATAATGCGCGTCTCATTAAGCAACCGACGCGAGACTCACAAATGATTGATATAATTCGCGCGAAACGCCTTTATACGTTTTTCCGCAAACTAAAAAAGCTATCCTCTTATCGGTGCCTCGTCGTTGTCGTCACTCTCGACTGCAGCAGCGACAGCTTTCGCATAAAGAGACGCACATGTCTATCGTCGACTAATAAACTCGCGTGTGATGTCATTTCAAAGAAAAATGTTGCTCTGTCCCTGTTGGGTCTTGCGAATCGTCCCACGCGTAAACAATGTACAGACTTACTACGTAAACGTATACACACGACAATCATTCAAAGGCAATCTTGCTCTTAATGAATAAAAAAGTAAAAAAAAAATATGTGCTCGACTCGCACTCGTTTAAATATTTATCGGAGCCCGGTTTTCGCATATATTTACGTCTCTTAGTTTGCGCGTGAGCGTGTGCGATAGTATCGAGAGTTGTTTTAATTAACACGAGAGAGAACGTTTCCACTTGCACGAATGGATTTGTACTTTTGTGTTTCGAACTTTTCTCTGTTTTTCTTTTTGTCGCGATCCCATGATGTCGGCGGTATAAGTTCATTGTTTATGTTGACAAGAGTGTCAATGAAATTTCGGGCGCTTATCGTGCATACAATACATAAACTTTCGTCGCATTTGATGATTGCGAAACGATAAAAAAAAAAAAAAATTAATCGACAATTAATCGCAAGTAACAAGTGCATTTGTCTTCCGAGAACGGCAGAATCAAAGGCAATAAAACGTGCTTGCCAACGGCACTGCGAAACTCATCTCCGCCCCTGAACCCCATGCATATAATATATCGTAGCAGCAGAGAAAGTCTGTTCTCGCGGCTACGACCCTCGCTTCGACCTATACCTATATTGTACCACGAGTAACGTACCTACGTGTGCGATATTATATGCTGCTGTATAGACGTATATAGCTGAGAGAGAGCGAAAACTCTCCCTCTCGTTTCTCGTATATGCATGTATATATGATACGAAACGCTTGTGCGGGAATCGACTCTGCTCTGCGCGTGCACGAGTTGTGTGCGGGTGTAGGTGGAGGGGTGTACAGTATCGCGCAAAAGCCCCATAGGACGACGTCCCATTCGTGGTGGTGGTGGTGCGTCGTCGTCTTTGTGCGCGCGTTCTGTGTTGTATATACTTACTCACCGGAGCGGGGGTGGTATACCGTGTATGTGTATGAGTATAGGTGTATGTGCTTCGCAACGCACTCACTCTTACGCCCGCGAAACGGGATAAAACAGAACGAGATAGAGCACACAGATGCGAGGGAGAGAGAGAAAGAAAGAGACAGAGGACCCGGGTGGCATTTGGGGCTCGCGCGCGCGCGCGCCCTCGTCGTCGTGTGTGTATAACACACGATGACTCGAGCCGGCATGCTGCTGCTACTGCTGCCAGCGTCTCTCTGTTGCGCCGTCGACGCAGCGACGTCGGCGCCCTTGTATCAACAAGTCGTGCACCGATCGGCTCTTTCGAATTAAAAGAGAGACACGGCGTGAAAAAAAAACAACATACACACACACACACGTTATGTGGTCACGCGAGCGCCTACTACTACTGTATCGTCGCGATAGGTGATTATCGCGTAAAGATATCAAAACGACATAGCCGCGTGTTTCTATAGAAATTTGTCGAACGATTAGACGATGCGATGCTTTTGACTGTGGCTGTGGTTGTGCTTTTCGGGACTACTTTGCACGTGTAGAAGAAGTACGCGAGCTTCTCTCTCAGTTTGCGGTGTGCTTGCTTTGTGTATTGGTGCCTGCTGTAAGTGCTGCTGATGCTGTATACGCGTGCTGTATACCAGGCGGCGTCGTCGTGGATGTCGGCGTCAACGCCTTAACTCCGGGCGATATAACACGTTGTTAAATTTGTCATGAGAGCGAGCCGCTATGGGGATCGAGTCGAAGAGTAAGTTGACAAAACAAAAGTTTTAATGTATCGATCGAATGCATGAAAATATTATTATTTCTCGAATAGACGAGATACGAAATTGAATCGGCGATTTCAGATTACGAGCGCAATGATTGTAGTTGCGTGTGGATTGTTTTAATTGTTACTACCGCTGAGAGATAAAAAAAATTTACGACCGCATCTTGACTGACGACATCGTTGGCTTCAAGCATTTCGTAACTAGCAATCAAATTTTTATTCGGACGTAAGCTGCTGAAATTCATACCTATCATATTTTACTATAGTCGTATTAAATATAATACATCGTGGTTTTAGTATATAGTCGCACTAAAAATAAAATTAGGAATGCAAACAACCTCTGCCTTTTTTTCATAAAGCTGATTGAAAAAAATCCACTTCATTAAAAATAAAGCGCGCACTCTGCGGCTCCAATGAGGCAAAAGAGATAGAGAGTAGACTAGAGAGAAAAAAAGAAAAACTTCGTCGAATAGTATGTATATAAAACGTGCCCGAGAAAATCTCAGTATATAGTAGTAGGACGCTCGAGCACAGAAGGAAGAGAGAGAGAGAGAGAGAGCGAGAGAGGAAAAAGCGTCGAATGCACAATACGCGCATTACCGAGTTTTCAAGCTCGACATCCTCTTCCAACTTTTTATCACATATATGCGCACATATAACGTATTCGCTTTACACTGAGCCATGGGATGATTTAAAAAGCCCTTCATAGTCCATTCAGGTGCAGTGTAACATAGAGATCATGTATATAATACGGTACGGCGGCGCTCCATATATTTCACGCGCTCATTGTTCGACTGTCGTCCTTAAACGCGTGTGTGTATGCGCGTGTGTGTGTACAAAGAAGCTTTTTCTATTTGCAAAATCTCTTTCCCTCTTTCTCTCTTTGCCATGAATCCGGAGCAGACCCAAATCACACATAGCCGGTGTCAGACGTGCTAGAGTACATATATCTCAAGTATATAAGCTGAAGGCTGCAAGCTCACGGGAAATCCGATGCTCGAGTGATTTTCATAATTTCATCTCGTGTCCCAGAGCCCGATACCCCTTTACGACGGTATCAACGGCATTGGCGTCAGCGCAGGAGTGCGCGATAATAAACAAAGATAACGACGAAAAGGAGCTGCACTAGAGACAGAGAGATAACGGAGCTTGCGACGCGCGTAATACACAGGAGCCCGCCTCGAAGCTTGTAATACGTTCATAATCGGGCTTAATGCACGCGCGTGAAACGAGAAAATCAACTGCTTTCGCGATCGTTAACTCGATCAACGGTGTGTATACAGGATTTAATCGATCCGACTTTTGAACGCGCGCGACAAAAAGCTCCCAGTACAGCGCGCGCCCCTAACTGCACGCGACACGCGATAATGATAAAAGGCTGTTACGCGTTATATAATGCCTCATCGATTATCCTCGTGCCTCTGTGTGAAAATCCTATACTCAATAGTCTGTACATAATTAAATGACGCGCCGTGAGAGCTATAATGCTGGGCAAAACACAACGTGCGCGCACGAGAGGAGAGGGTGTAAAAAAATGAGCAAGATGAATAGCTGCTCGTCTCCGCAATGTAAAGCTCGCTCGGCAGAGAGAAGCTGCTGTGTAGTACATGTGCTTGCGCAGGCCACGGCTATAATATATACTATATAACGTGTATCGACTGGTGTGCAGTTGAATCGTGTTTGTTCAACGTCACGAGCAGCAACAATAAAAGACGAAGCCGAGCCAGCCGCACCACATGCATTTACATTTATACGTGTAGTAGTTTTTTCTATCGTCTCTTATACTCGGCTGCTGCTGCTGCAGAGCTATAAATTGAACGAGCAGACGCCGGTGTAATTTCATTAACGTGGCACGTAGCAGATGTAAAAAATAATTCAATTTTCGACGACGAGTATAACTTTTGGAAAGAATCAAGACACCTTAGCATAATCCGCGCATGTTCAACGAAGACTCGTGTCGGAGCTACGCAGCGACAAACAGCACTATGAGAATTTCTCATTTTGTACTTCTTTGTAATTTCTCAAGATTTTCACGCTCCGAAGCTCCGAAGCAGTAGAAACAGCGGCAGCATCGCCATCTCACTCCGCATAGCAGTGCAATTATCGCATATCTAAGTGCGCGACGTAGAGCGCGCGCGCGCTGCACAGTTTTCCATCGGTCGTTCACCCAAGCTGTTTGCTACTGCTGCTGCTGCTGCATCGAGTCACCGGCGTCTATATTATGCCCTTTTTTTCTTCTTTTTTTGAGCGCTCGAGCGAACTTCTTGCATCTATAATAAGAGAGCAAAAAAAAAACATCCCGGTTATATACGTGGCAATCATCTCCCTCTCGCGCGCGCGTATTATCATAATAGCTACGGCAATAAATATGCATAGGCCAAAGTTAATAATAATATTATTGGTCGTGAAATTTTCCAGAAATGGCCGAGCTTTTAAACCCGAGCTTTTATACTTCTTTATTTTCCGCGCGTTGATTGGGCGCATAACATTATGAACGCACGCGTTGTTGCGGCGATGCGGATCGATACTTTTCTTCTCTAGCTGTACCCGCGCGCGAGAATACAACAGCCATCGAAGCTTTCGATGACGGATAATTTAGCCGCTAAGTATTATCCGCGCGTTCGAGTTCGAGGCCCTCTCTTTCTCTTTTTTATACCCAAGCAATAAAACTGGAGCATTTTTCCGCGCGGCTTTTTTTTTTTTTTATCATGCGTCGCTCTCCGTCACGAGCAGAGCGCATGTGGGACGTACTTTCCCCGTTTCATGTAGCATATTTCTTGGACGGAAACAAAAAATAAGGGCTCGGGTGCATAAATCGCGTGTAATACACCGCAAGAATTTCAGCCCCATGTTTCTCATTCGTATCCACCGTCGCAAGTACGTATGAAATATACTTTTACATGTATGCGTTAACCTGTCGTGTGCACGGCGCACGCGTTCACGATATTTTTGACATCGAAATTGACACTTCAGCGAGATGAGGAAATTATCGGAGGAGAAATGACAGACGTCGATCGCTTCGTATATACCGAAATGGCCGATATATATCGTTCGATGTACAACTGTGCGTGGCTGAGGTGGAAATTCAATTTTGCGCGCGGTTCTATATGCACATTTGTTGCACATAGAGTCCGATACACGTGTCAATGATTGACTGTAATTGTCAAAATATGGCTATTAATGCTTGTAACAATTCAATAAAAATACTCATTATTGATATACTAAAAGAAAATTCAATTAAAAATTTCATTCATTGAACAAAATTATGCGATTAAATGAAATCTATATTGAAAAACTTTATTGATATATAATTATTCTCCATATGTTAAAAACCTGAAAAAGCGAAACTTATAAAGTAATTTATAGCTTTTTTACCATTTATGGGTTCTTAATGCGCCATCTAGGAGTAAGTTTGGAAATGAAAAAAAAAGATTATAATCGTTCATCAAATCGAAGATTTGATTGATTCGATTAATTATTCCGTCAAAGAAATATTTTATTCTCTCAACTAAAACTATACAATATGCCAATACATTTTTGCATACGATCTATAGATAAAATATGATATAACGGTATTAAGTACGATTTGATATAAAATTATATTTTGTTAAATCAACTAATTTTTTTCTTAATTTACTAATTATAGTAGATGATTTATTTTCCTCGTTTCAATGTTGAGAATATCGCGAGAAAATTCGCATTTAAATCAAACAAACTGTGCCTCATTAAAAACTTTTTCTTCAGTAAAAAGCCCGAAACTTGACACGTCTGCATGGTACTCGAGAGATAATAATATATTAAAAGTGTAGGCTGGTATAGTAAATGTAATTCTTCGCTATCGCTACGATTTCCATTGAAACGAACTTCGATAAATTTCATACGCTTACAAAGCAATACATCATTATGAAATTCGATTAATTAACGAATCCTTTTTTCGCATCAAGGACAATTACGTCCTAAGAGGCAATATTGACTCGGGAAATGGCATTGTTCATCCTCCTTGCCCACTAATTATTCCCTCGCTCGATCGCTTTGGGCTTATGGATTCGAGCCGGCTATAAAGCTATTATGCATATACGTCGTGTATGTATAATATATTATAGAGAGAGAGAAGCGGGTGTATCCCCGGCCAGACCTCCGAATGTCTGGTTATCTGGTACTCGCACTAGAGAGAGTAGTAGAGTGTAGAGCGAGCAGGAAAAGCCTATACACACAGACAGGAGCCCTCTCTCGGGCCCGCCCACTTCTGACTTTGACCACGATGCCTCCCGTAGTACATTCGCTTTTGAGCTTTTTGATTGACTATTTATGTCGTTTCCCTCTTTTTCACGGGCTCTTCGTTTATGCTCGAGCCTTCATCCACGCATGGTCCAAAAATTTCGAGATACTCGAAAAATCGCTCGTTCGGATTTTCGAACAATTTTCGCATTTCATTTTCACAAATTTTCTATCGCCTTTCTAACCACGAGCAGGAATTTTTGAAAATTCATCCATCTCTCCTCATTTTTTTTCTCATCCGATGGCATTCCAATCTTCCTTTTTTTTCCTGTTCTCATTACGCAAGCTATCGCGTCATTTTTTTTCGCAGATCCTCGCGTGGATTATTACTATTATTTTTTCGCTCTCTTTTTCTCTCCTGTCGACCGGCGAGCAGGCCGCGCGCGTAATTACAGAAGCCCCAAGAATGACAAAAGTGAAAATTGCAAAAGAAGAGGTAAAGAAAAAAAAAATTTCCTGCGTCCCGAGCCAATATAAATGCAATGGCATATATATCTCGTTTTGTTACGTCGCGCGGCACCCTTTCGATGTTGTTGTCCCTACGTACGGCGCGTACGCCGGGTCCGCTCTGACAAGGAATACGCAATGGGTGACAGCAACACCAGCAGTGGCGGGACTATATAGGTTTGATTTGCTTTTATTTTGTTTTTCACGCGACGCGCGCAGTATCTAATTGGATTCGAATGGGAGGGACGTGGACGCGTTTATGTATAAATTGAAAAGGCAATTCACAGGCCGTTAATAGAAGATTATCACGTTTATTTCCCCGCCGCGAAAGTTATACACGCAGTCGATAGTGTCATATCTCGAATTCAAAATACGCCGCTCTTCGTTACGACGAGTTTATTATGGAATTGATTAAAATAATAAAATAATGTACATGTGCTCTCGGAGGCACTTTGAGAGTATTTAAAGACCACATGTACACAATATACTCCTGGGCAATAAATAGACGATACCCAAGGTAGAGGCATAATTGTAGCTCAAGTAAACGATCATGGGATAAGACCAATAAAATTCTCTTATCTTTTGACTACTGATGATTCAAGATTGTGGGCGCCGGTATATAATTGCGTGAATTTTCGAGAGCCACTCAATCTCTGGCATCATTTTTGCACGCACTGAAACTCCATACCCGTTCGGCAGTGCGCAACGATACACATAGCGTTTCGTACGAAATTTTGACTCGAAAGTTAATATATATCAGATACCATGTGGGTCTACGGTTCCTCTAGAGTCAACCAGCCTCTTCTCGTCGTCGCCACCAGCGAATTCATTCATTATTGTAAGCTAGTACTAAGGCGTTACACTTCATACTTTGCTTAATAATAAAAATTGTGAGCACGGAGAGAAGTACCGTATTACTGTGTCACCTCATTCGCTAGCAAAAATCGCTATGCTCGATAGGAAAAGTGGCCCAAAGTTTATATGTAATAATTTTTGAAGCATATAGTAATTTCAGGCGGTAAAATGATTTTCAAATAATAAATTTCGTACATTTTTTTTCTTTGAGAGATATTTCATTTTTTAGAGCTTAGTTAATTCAAATAAGTGCGATTTTGTAATCATAGAATATTCCAATTTATTGATATTTGCATACTATCATTTGTTTGCTTTTGTTAACGAAGAACATTTTAATATTAACGTCTTTGAAAATTTTTTTTATATTTATACCTAAGAACTTTTTTCCACTTGCGGATTTGCAATACTCCATCTGTTGATAAAATCAAAAAAGTGTGAATTATTAGTTGGACGCACTACTTAAATAACAAGTTACATTTTTTTAAAATAGCACGTAACGATAGAAATATTCTTTAAGCGTAATCCACGTTCGTAAAAAAGAAATATTCGCCTGTTTCTTCACGCAACGACACTCGTGCATCGCATGTATCTCAATTATCTTTCATGCCCGGGTGAAAAAAAGTAAAAACATCTACCTCTTACCCTCTCGCTCTTGTCTGACCACACGTGGACTCAACTACTTGTCGTGGCGCGGTCTTTTTCGCCTTTTCTTTTTTCGTCTAGCCTCGAAATGAAAAAAAAGCTCATCTCTGGCACACGAACCGTCGTCCCTTGCACGCTGAGACCAGAAAAAAGAAAGAGGAAAAAAAGAAGAAAGAAGAATCTTTGTTTACTCGCGTGTGTATACGTGAGTTTGTGTATGGGTTATGTAAGCCGTCCTGAGCGTTGATGGCCATACCCGTTTGTACGGCAATATAACGACGACGGTGGCTACCTTATATAGTACGAGAAAAGTGAAAAAAAAGACTGTCTCGCGAAGACAATGGTTGTCTTTGTTGCCCGTGCAGCAGCGTGTGCGAGGCGTAAATAGTGATTATTACACACTCGGCGACTTTCGGGTGTAAGTTTAAATTGTTCAAAACAAAAAGTGTAACGAGAGGTTAGGAATAAAATAGGAATAATAATAACAATAAACCACTCTCAATAATATTATGCACCACGCCAGAACTCATTCTTCCATGTGTCTTTTTCAGGGTCGGATTTCTTTTAAAATTCAGATCTTGTTTTGGCCGCGCCCGCAATAAAGTTCCGGATGCGACGTACGAATAACTAAAGGGTATATAATCCAACGAGAGTCCCGGCGACGAACAAAAAGTGCAGAAGAAGGAGGTGGAGGAGGAAAAGGGAAAGTTTCGGCTACTATACTCACGGAGTGAAACGGAGAAACTCTCGGAGACAGGTTAGCGATAGAGAGAAGGGAGGAAGAGGATATAACCCCGAGAAGGCAGCAGTAACAGCGACGTAGCAGCAGCCGTCCCAAGAAAGATGGGCGAGAGCTCGCCGGACTTGAGCCTACGGCTACGCCGTGGCAGCTCCGACTCGAGGGATTCATTTTACATGGACTTTGCTCAGGTATATAATATATAATAATAATAAAATAAAACACTCAACGTGGATCCATAATATATAGCCATACGTATGCTCGCGGCGGCGACGGCGGCAGAGCAAAAAGAGAAAGAGAAAAGCAATCACCCCAACTACGAGTTTCAATATCGCCGCCACATAGAGATGACATTCGCAACGATATTAAAATTTATTGTATTATCAAAGTTATCAATGAAAAAGTTAAACGCGGCTTGACTCTTTTTTTTCTATCCACGAGAAACTTTGACCCGTGCGTGGATATATTATACGCGGGCATGAAACTCGTGAAGCACGAGGAGAGGTCGTCTATTCGGGCTTTGAGGATAGGCAATAAATCCAAATCAGCCAACGAGGCGGGCGCCGCGACGACCCTATACTACCACCGCTGCTGCGTCCGCGCACATATAGATAAATCGATTTGATTTGTAAGTCCGATTGTTCCCCCGCGGCTCGAGATGATCTTTCGCGCATCGGAAAAAGCTACGTCATCAATTTGTTCACGGTATCCGCGCGATCTCTTCCTCGCCATTTAGAAACAGCAATGTGTATAACATATTACGTCGTGTTTTTCACACAAACAGGGCATAGACTCGGACATCGAGGAGGTCACGAGGCCCACGGACAATCTCGACGAGCTGCTGGCCGAGTCGATGGACAACGACAACGACGCGATGCTGCCCGTCGTCAGCGAGGACATCGCCACGATACCCGAGGAGGCCTCGGAGGAGTTGAGGCTCGAGGAGGAGCAGGACGCCCTAGAGGCAGCCAGACGAGAGGCTGCAGCGGCAGCGGCTGCGAAAAAGGAAGCGGAAAAAGACAAACTCACCATGGAGTGAGTACAATGATTCTTATTATTGTATTAATTATAAATCGTAATTCATCCCTGGATATTTTAATTTTGATAAATTGTACACGTTTAGTTCGGAGCTCTCTGGCTTCCGGGGGAGTTTAAATTGAATCGATGTTATAGAGTAACAAGCGAGACTACACTATGCTGCTCGAGTATATTGACAAAGGCTCGAGCCGACGATAGAGCAAGAGAGCCACAAAGCATCCGTGAGAGTTGCGAATTAATTGAAAATCTTGGAGACGCTACCGCATAAGCCGGGAGTTCACTCGAGTGCTCTACTCCACACTCCATCTCTCTCTGTTTGTTACTTAAATGATTAACGTGTCAACAACTATTTAAGCCGCAAAGTCTCGGGCACAAACGGTCCTCTCGTAGCGTACATATACTCAGCGCGTTGTAACGCCAGTGCCGCGCGCAAAATCGATTAAAATTTCCAATTTTCCCGCTATAATGGCACCCGCGCGTTACAGGCTTTGAGCTTTTAATGCGCGTCAACGATAATAACGTCGTGCACGGTGGAAAGCTAAGAGAAAAAAATGTATATCGAAAGCGCGCAGGTAACCTACATTAAAGTTCGAAGGAGGAAATGGATAACTACGCGCCGTCGACGCCACGCGTCGACGTTTACAGTACACACGCATACACAGGATATCGAAAGCGCAGATTGCAAAGTTCCATTGCACAGCTCTCTAGTTCCAGCTCACGGCAGAATATCGGTGTTTCGAAACTCTCGCAGGCTGCTAGAGCTCGCTCGGCAGGCTCAGCTTTTGCTGTATTTCCCGTATACGGCTCTTGCTGACTTATATACCGCGAGAGAGAATGAGCGAGAATGCTGCTGCTCGTAGCAGACGGTAAAATGATTTTTTTTTCTTTCTTGTTTTTCACGGAGTTTCAATTTTCTGCGCAACAAACTCGATCGTGCACGGGTCAGTATGCGAAGATAATTAAAAAACAAACTACGTACCGGGGATAACTCGATCTTCGTGTATAAGAAAAAAATAAAATCGTTTTGTATCAATTATTTTTCGAAAAATTCATTTATCCACGCACGCGTGTACCACGGGGAGTCAATTATTTTTTATTTACATCGTCGATGGCAGTATAATATAATTTAGAAAACTAAAGGGAAAAAATGTTCAAACGTATGCAGAGCAGCAGCAGCATCAAACGCCAGCCGCGTCGAATGCCTGCCGGTTATATCCACTTGTAGGCCGCGCTTGCAGCAGCACCTCTTTTTTTATTTTATACATTTCGTACACGTATACGAAACAGTGCCGAAGCTCAAAAAACCTCCTCGTCCGATCGTTCTCTCTCTCTCAGCGTATGTACGTACGTAATCGATTTTTGCATGCCGGTGTGTACGAATATTGCCACGTCCTTTGTATAGCGACGAAGCGGCAGGTGTATAGAAATACAACCGCGAGCTTTGATGTTGTTTTCTCACGAGTATGTCTATTGCCGAATGCCCGCATGCCCGGTGAAAATATTGCGATCATATACGAAGCCCCACACACGGTCGATTATAGACGAAAAGAATGCGAGCTCTGGTATGTACATCAACTTCTGGTTATAGCGGAAGAACGTATACGTTTCTGTGCTACGTCTGAAAAAAAGAAAGGAGCTTTTTCTTCCGAGTAAAAAGGCGATCTCTTTCACGTGAACCAAAACTACACTGTGCATTTCGCTCGTCAAGAGTCATCTCTGCGTGAAATGCGAAGCGATTGTGCGACTCGTTCACGTGTATTCCAGTATCTTTCCAATTATCGAGGGAAAAAAATTTCTTTTTTATTATGAAGAAAAAAATCAAGTCCACAACTAGCGATGCAACTACACTATCGTCTCTTTACAATGATCTATATAAAAAATCGTCGACGATGCGCGCAGACTTATGTACGTCGTCGCACTATATATTATGGTCGAATTAAAGCGAGCCACGCAGATCACGGGCATCAGTAGCAATGTGCACACGCGGAGGGGGACACCCACACACGCGCACAGCCACAGATAGGCCCTCTCGTTGACGCTCATCGACCATCCACACACACACACGCACGCACACATTCACACGTTTATATACATTATCAAACGTGTCACGCGTGTTATATCATTGCGTGTATATAAGCGACGAGAGTTGGATGCTCGGCTGTATAGAAATTTTTAAGCGCAGTTGGCGGTCAGCTTTCAGCGTGCGATAATACATAAATATATATCATAATCATAATAATACGGTGTTGAGAGCTCTGACATCGTGCTGCGACGCTTGCGAGCGACGAAAGCGTCGTCCCCGCGTTACTTGCTCACTCGTTCATATATAGTGCGCGGCCTTTTTTTTTGTTGCTACTATAAGGAGAACAGCTATAAGCTAAGTAGTGCTCAGCGTGTATAGACGCGCCGTGGCTGCTGATCTCCGTCGGCGGAGACGATCGCGAGCCGGATAATGCTCATCAGGGAACAGTCTTCGAGGTACTTGTAGCGACGTATACTTACGTTTTATTTCTCCTCCTCTTCTTTTTCGTCTTTTTATACTTTTAGTGCTATGTTTTTGTTTTATATTTACACGCTTTAATTGGTAATACCCAGCAGCTTGAGAATATAATCGAGCTATCTACCGAGATATCTATCACGATATCGGATCGCGGCTTAAGAATAAAATGAACAAGATAAAATTTTTGATTATCTCCACAATTTTCGTAAGCGGAAATCTTATAGCTTGGGAAATTTCAATCTCGTCTTTTTTCAAGTCATCGCTCGAGTACTCTTCGCACAAAAAAATGTAAAATACGATCACGAAACGCCCGATCAATTCACCGTGAATGAATTATAATGCACATCTCGCGTACGGGTCAAGTGCTTCCGTACGATCGGGCTCGCGCGCGCGCGCTCAATTGAATTGCACTTGTCGCGTATAATGCCGCGCCGCACTTTCTTTCTCTCGACATTTACAATGGCAGAGCTGATCGTGTATCATGCGCGTCAAACGCTTTCACACACGCGCGCACATACGCAGACACAAAGTGTGAGCATTCGGAGCTTTGGCACTTGATTCGAAATTGCTTTAATGCCTAGCGCGATACGAAATTCGTTTGGAGCTTTTTTACTCTCTTGCAAGCTCAGCGCTTAATTGGTTATTTTATTCGATTCTCGTCACATCAATTTAA
The DNA here is from genome assembly GCA_034770305.1 of Trichogramma dendrolimi. Classification (NCBI taxonomy): domain Eukaryota; kingdom Metazoa; phylum Arthropoda; class Insecta; order Hymenoptera; family Trichogrammatidae; genus Trichogramma; species Trichogramma dendrolimi. The sequence goes on along the minus strand of JAPMIB010000114.1, from coordinate 251,066 downwards.
AATAGAATTCGAGAATTTGATTAATTGTATGAAAAAAGAAATAATTTACGTAGAATGCACTATTAAAAAAAGACTTGAATCAAATGCAGATTTAATGTAAAACAAAACGTTAAAATTAAAGCAGCTCATAATGAATTTTATTTGGAATACTTTTTCATAAAATCAATAAAAGTTCATCTAGACTATATCTGTACTGAGTTATATTTTTACATAAATTGCACAAAAAATTTACAAAAATGCAATTTTAATTTTTCGTTACATTTGTGAATAATTATACGTTATTTTAGATGCAAAAATGAACGGATTCAATTCTACACTTAAATTTAAAACATTAGGTTGAAATTGAAATGTTTAATTCTGAAACCAACCTTCACCGCTAGATGGCGAATACCCTTTTTCGCAAATCTGCAAGTGGCAAAGTTAAAATAATTGTATAAATTGAAATAAGGTTTAGTGTCTTTACCTCTAGGCAATTTTTGTTTTGTGTGAGCCGCTACCACATACAACAGGTATATAATATTGAAAAGGGGGAAGATCATTTCCATGTTGCAAATGCACGGCAATTCGGCGCTTAGTATACATCCAGTGATCAATCAATCACGAGAAAAGTGATGGGCACGACGTTGAAACGAGACGAGCATGTGTCTGCCTAGTACAAAGCGATCGTACATTGATCGTGACACAAGAATTAGATACAGGTTTTTTCCCTTTAAATTAACCTCTAATTTGATCATTCAAACGGCAACGGGAAATTATAACGCGCTAGATCGCACGAGTTTTGACGTGTGGAAAAATTGCTTGCTCCGGATCACTGAACAGATCTAGGATTCACGCGACGTGTGGAAACGCGCGTAAGCTCGAAGTTTTATATTCCCTGTACCCGAGGGGTACACTCGACAAGACAAGGAAAAAAAACGTTGTCGCGGGCAGTCCATCGAAAAAATATAAGTAACATACAGCGTATATAATATAAGAAAGGGAGCTTTTGCAAGGACTGCGTGCTGCATCAAAGATACAATGGCAGATGCGCGACTGCAATGTATAGACACTCGAAACGCTGATCTCGAACTTGTCGTGTCCCCGCAGCAGCGGCGGCAGCCTTTAACCAGGCACTCGTGCACGCGACGCGATGCTTTACACGTTTTTTTTTCTCGCTCCTGCTTTATTTCTTAGCAACGACGCCGCCGACACGTTGTACCGCACACGCCGGGCTATTGTCTCTCGTTTGCGTGCTTGCCCCCTATATGCGAGCTTTTATGCCTTCGGCGGCGCGCTTGTGCGCTCGAGTAACTTTGATTTGGATATACATTTTTTCTTTTATTCAAAGAGGTGAATTACAAATAATGTTTAGCAATCAACGTGGAGTGTATGAGAAAAAAAAATACAGTTAAACTTAATTTTAAGTTTAACGACTGGGCGAATACCGCATCGTTTACTGATTATCTTCTTTTTCTCATCACAGCTGGCCGGGCCTACCAGCGACCCTGCCATCGCCCGCCTCGCCCTCGGCCGTGATCGTCTCGCCGGAGACGCTGTCGCGTCACAGCAGCAGCTCGCCGACTCGTGGCAGCGGCGGTGGCGTCGTGGGCACCACCGGCAGCACCAACAGCACCGAGCGCGCCCTCAACAACACCGGCACCACCAGCCAAGCCAGCAATTATCAGCAGCATCATCACCATCATCATCATGACCATCACAGTCAGCATCATCATCAGAGTCAGATGGGCAACGACACTCTCAAGAGCGATCTGAATTCACAGCAGTCGCAGCCGTTGTTGCCCCAGTACGCCCTGGCGCTGTGTCAAAATCAGCAGCAGCAATCCATGATACCGGCCGTGTGCTACCCGGTGCCGAACTATCTCGAATTGGAGGTGACGACGGACCAACATTACAAGCATTCGGGATGGTGAGTAGCAGTAGTTTTTAATTTTTTTCCTTATTTTATTTTCGTTTCGATCGCGTTAATCGAAACGATAATTTACTTCGATTGATCGTGCGCATCGAAATTTCTCGCTCTCAGACTGCTCTCTAGTAGCGTGCGAGGGCAATTTGACGCGAGAAATGTGTGCACTTCAATTTACGCTACCTAACTGGTACAGGTCGGCTATAGGCCAATACACATTGGTATACATGCCTCTCTCGCGTCGTTATAGACATGTAAAGAGGGTCGAGTGCAACTTGAAGCGAGATAATTTCATTACTTCGTGGAATATAAATAGTGAGTCTAGCCGATGAAGCTCGGCCCTATGTGTGCAATATAAGCTAAAAGTTCTAACGGTATATAACATGGTAACCGATATAAAAAACAAATTCAGACCTCTCTGTGCGCTGTAGTAGCGAGTGCGCTTTAATATCGACACAAAAGGAAAAAAAAGAAGAAGAATTGATAATCGAAAACTTTCCATCGAAAGGATATCAATCTCTGATAGTTCGAAACTTCGGCGTGCGCACTCGAACTGAGAAATTGCCGTTAGCGTACACGTTATATTATAGCCACTCGTCGAATAATATTGATCTATATTGTGGCGGTAGACTCGGAAACGATAATAGTTACCAGAAACTTTCTGTGATTTATCATTTGTTTGTTTATTATCATCATTTTTATAATGATTTTTTCTTCGCGACGTGACGCGTTTAATTATTTTATTGACACTCAATGAATTCAAGTTGTGTATATTTAATCAAACATGCACTTCACACGTGCTCGAGATAGTGCAAGAAGTACGAGTCAATTATTGAAATCTGTACATTTTTGTTTGACAATGGCACGTCACTTTGCAACTTCATCTGAACAAATAATGGCAACGAAAGTTACAAACATTAGTGTTTAAACATTTCGGTGATTTTTATTCAATCAATATATTGTTACAGCGAGCGTAAAAATATATAATGCTTCAGTGACGTTATTCCAGTTTGAATAATAATTAGGAACGAACGAGATTTAAAAAAGGGAGAGAGAAACAGCGGAGCGCGTCGCCTAGCCTAGCGGTGCTTTGAAAGTGATAAATGACTCCTTCATTGGTTAAGCGGACAATATCGTTTATATCCATAAACGTCAAAGTATTCGTAAAAAAAAGGAAATGTAAAAATCGTTGTTCTACACTTCGACCTTACTTCACGGGTGTAGATAAAAAATGATGAATCCGTAATGTTCATTTATTTTAAATCGGCTCTCGGGATACCTGTCAAAAATGATCAATATTTTATAGCTAATGAAAAATGAAAGTTAAATACAAAATATCTTGAAAATTTATGTTTTATTAAATTAACCCGTTTCGGGCCAAACGGATGAAATTTCCCACATTTTTTCCGGCGCTATAAACTTTGTGAAAAAAGTATCTGATAAATGTTTAAATAGTCATATTTCTGACGTGGAATTTTATGAACTTTTCGAATCCGGTGTCAGAATTGTCAAAAAAGTCTAGGAGCAAAAGTTATGAACAATTAAACAACAAAAAATACGACTTTTTTGAAAAAAATGTTGATTCGACCTGAATTTTCGAATCAAAAGAGACTTGATCCGTGGGTCTAACACATATTTTTGCGGGTCAAAATTGGTAAAAGTTTAATTAATTTAATAAAACTGTGCATGTCTTATATAATTGCATATTTACAGATAAAGATATTCGCCATCTAGTGGGCGAGGTTTAAAATAGTATTTAATATAGTTGAAAACGTATTTCAATTTTTTGAAACTGTTAATTTTTCATTTTCTGGTCATTGAAAATGCGTGTAATGTTTGTAATATAACCAGCTAAATAATGATAACGTATAGTGATATATGTTCGTTATTTGGAAATCAGGTCATCAAAATGTTGAATACTTCCCCTTCATACCTCCGAATTTCGAATATTAATCAAAGATCTTGAATACGACAAGAAGAAAAATTATAAAAAATTGGCTGATTACGTTATCGTTTCAACAGTGACGCCTTCTCCACGACACTGAGCGCCTTGTACGGCAAACTGCTGGTCGTCATGGGCATCGCCTTTCCCATGGCCGAGGTCATCTCCACGTACATACCGCCCTCGTTTTACGAGGCGTTCTATCTGTACCTCTACATCGGCAGTATGCTATTCCTTGTCATCATGTACCTCGTCACTTGTACGTGCTGCAAATCCAAAAACAGTGAGTACAAAAATCTGTACCTAGCGACCATTCGTTAATTTTCGACGAGACCATAATAATACGCATCCGTTTCTCCACCCCTCCCCCATAGAAAACCAAAAGGAAGTGGACCTCGATTCGTCGCAATCGTCGAGCGGCCTCGGCGCCGACAGCGACAGTCCCGAGCGCGGCGGCGGCGACGTCGGCATCGTCGTCGGCAGCCTGGGCCAGCTGCAACACAAGCCCGCCCAGCACTACGGCAGCTTCTACCTGCGCATGGGCGCGGTGGCCTTCGGCGTCGGCTCGATGATCTACTCGGGCCTCGAGTTCGGCCAGTACTTCGAGCTCGAGCGCAACACCAAGTGCCACAACATCATGCTGGCCCTGACCCCGGCCACCAGGATGGCGTTCATCTTCATACAGATGTACTTTATCTTTCTCAACGACAAGGTAAGAGAGAGAAAGGTAAACAAAGACAATGAAAAAACACAAAGAAAATCGTTTGCAAACGATTGGCAAATGATCGAGGGGGGGAGGTGAGGTCTAAATATATGTAGAGGCACTTTGCTCTGTATACATAAACTGCAAGCGCGTTAGTTTAATGAAACAGAAGCAAAGCTCGCCTCGCGTATAAGCACACTACACACACACATGTACGCGTGTACGCGCAAGGGGTTTCTCTCTCTCAACCCACGATGATGGTTTTGTGCGCGCTCGACAACGACGACGACATACACACATGCGGGGGAGAGAAGGAAGAGAACGAGAAAAAAAAAGTAGAAGAAGAACGAGAGAGGAGACACTGCCGATGCTGAACACGCTCCAGTGCCTTTCCACTTTCGCTCTTTCTTTCTCCTCGTTCTTTTCTCGCGCAGCAGTAGCAGCGGCAGCAGCAGCGTTTCTTCTCGTTAACGCAGTCGACCTCTCCCCCTCGCATCGTGGTGCGTGCGGCGGCGGTGGAGGGTCGACGAAGGTGCCAGTGCGCTGGTGCTGCTGTTGCTACTGCTTCGCTTGCAAAAGTAATATATGTATTACGAGGGAAAGAAGAAGAACGAGAGAGAGAGAATGAAAGAAAAAAAAAACGAGAGTCTACCGCGTGCGTAGGGAAAAATTCGAAAAATTAACTCTTAAGCACTCGCGCTACTGCCTCCGCTGGAGAGAATTGGGTTTAGGGTGAATTGTTACGGCTTTGATAACGTAAAATGTGCACCCTGGAGGGTCGTATTCTGCGCGCAAAAAGCGGCCACTTTTTCTCGTATAATGACGACGAGGCTGACGACGATGAAAGTTTATCTCGTTGATGGGTGACTGTGTAAAGGCTTCTCTCCACTTTATTGCGCTCTTTCTTCTGCCCAAGAAAAACAATTTTCCATTTTACCAATTCGAATGAGCTGTTTCGAGCGAGAAAGAAGAGTCAAAGGCCGATAGGTGTGTGCGGACGGACCACAAACTTCGGGAAACCTCATCGTCGCGCGAAAAGTTCAGAAAAGCAAGAAAATAATTGTACGCGCAATACGGACAAACAGATGTACAGGGGTGATTATGAAGAAGAGAATTTTTGTGTCCAAGCTTACTCATATCGTTGTGAGTTGAACTGAACTGTCTGAGCTTGCGGCTTTTATGTATTCTGCATACAACTTACTTTTCCATATGTTTAAGCAATTATTCGAAAAAGCATTCAAATGTGTTAGTCATTGTCACAGTAGAAATGCTTCAAATGACCTTTAATTTAATTGTTTCAAAAAATCTTTTCAACCACTTTAAATGAATTATTCTAGTTTCAGCCTTTATCACGAGATGGCAGATGCCTTTATATGTAAATCTACAAGTGGCAAAGTAAAAATAATTGTATAAGTCTAAGCACGGTTTAGTAATATAATATATCAAAGCTTGTTAGCATGATACACTTATTTTTTAGAAAAATTGTTAAATTTATTTTTCTTATTTTTACACGTTAGAAAAATCTTTTTTCTGAGTAAAAAACAAAAAGATTGAAAAATCAGTAAGATTATGTTAAAAATTTCACATTTCTCATTTTATATAACAGTAAGAATGCAAAGTATAAAAAATCGATCAATTCTAAGTATAAATCTGAAATGTATGCGTTAAGACAGTGTCATTTTGCTCCCTTGTTCGACTAGCATATTTGAATGATCTTTCGAATAATTTCCTAAACACATGAGAAAGTAAGTTACATGCAAAGAGAAAAAGTTTGAAGATTCGTAGTTCATACGTGCGTGCAAACTAATAACGCACTCGACTTATGGTGTACATTATACAATGCCGACAAGTTTGACTCTCGTTTTCCTATTCTCGTATGTAAAGCCGAGTTATATCATATACTGCGGACGCAGTGCGACCGCACGCGCGACGTCTCTCGTTTCTATATACCTATGTATACGTGTAACATTTGCGTACTGCAACGTGTGATCGTGTGTACAACCGCAGAAAGAGAAACTTGACTTATGTTGTTCTCGGAATTATGTGTATAATAATAATAAACTAATGAAATTGGCGCCGTTGTTGTCACGGTGTTTCGTTAAAATCGCACGTACAACACCCTTGTCTCTCTATGGTATAATTGGATTATTCCAGCGTGAACTTGAGGCAGCTCGAGGGCATAGACTTTAATCTCATTGACGCTGAGCTTTTTTCATTTTACTTCTTTTTCTTCTTCTTTTATCGTCTTTCCCAGTGAAAAGATAAATAATGCTATGATTTATTCTCGTTAATTCACAGCAAATGAAGGTCTACAGTCACAGGATGCTGTCGCGCTTCGGACTCATGCACATGATCGGCACGAATCTCTCGGTCTGGCTCAACGTCCTGATCCAGGAGACCAAGCACGAGATCCTCACCTTCTACAATCCCGAGAACAACACCTTGAGGATCTCGCACAGGCTAGGTTAGAGATAGCAAAGAGAGATCGAAAGAATTTTTCCAACTCGAACTAACGCATCGATCGAAGCTTAACCCTAACGATGTGCACACGCAGGTACGAAGGCCGGCCACATCCACCTGAACAGCGGCGGCACCGGCACGGGCCACGTGCATCACGTCGCCGCGGAGCATCACTCGCGGCTGCCGCGCGGCCTCAAGGGCCCGCACCACATGTTCGAGTGCCGGCGCACCAACATCATGGGCTCGCTCGTCCAGGACGCCAGCCCCTTCCTCTTTCCCTGCACCATCGAGTACAGTCTCATCTGCGCGGCCATACTCTACGTCATGTGGAAGAACATCTGCAAGACGTCGCCGAGCAGCAAGCCGCGCACGCCGCCCGCGGCTGCCGCGGCAGCGGCGGCGGCTCGACACCACAGTCACGCCTACAGGTATATCATAAAGGATAAAATAATTATGGATGTCTGCTCTGTGCTTTCTATGACCTCTTGCAACGAAACGAAATTATCATTCGGGGAGAGGGAATAGTATATTACTGCCCTAGGCCGCGAAAAACAGAAAAGTCCCAGAGTACGTGTAATTAGTGGCCGAGGCCGATAAGCACGTGCTCTGGGGCTTTCTTTTTTCGTGACTGTATACTATTTTTCATACACAGTGGCCCGAAAATCGCTCTTCCCGCTTTGCGCAGCGGCAGCGAAGTAGTCACTTTCGGGCCGCTGGTATGACAAATATATTTTTTTATAAAGTCAAACTTCTTTATGCACGTTGGGAAGGAAGAGGAATAAATGAAAAAGATCGTCTGAATGAGCTAAGAAATGCAAGAATTAATTATTCAAAATTCGTTTTGTATCATAACAAGAGTTACGGCAATCTAAAGCGTCAGATTTCATTGTGAGTTTTTTGATTTCATCAACAGATGGAGCATCGTAAACTCGCAAGTGACAATATAATGTTCGATTAGTAAATTAATAGCAAAAAAAAGCGGATAGCATCAATAAAATGTCTTTTTGCCAATTTTTAATCAGTTTAAAGGTTACGCATTGAGATATCAAACTAACACGACAGACCGAAAAGTCCAGATTTTTTTTGCCCAAAGTTCGAATAGTTCAAAGTTTATTCACGAATTTGACCGTTGTTTTGATGTTATTGCGCAGACGCTCGCCCCATCACTACAGCGTGGACTGCGCCGGTGCCCACAAGGGTCTGTTCCTGGGCATTCTCATCCTCGTGCTGACCATCATCTCGCTCATCCTGTTCTTCGTGCTGACCTCGCGACCCGAGCTCGTCAGTCTGGCCGTGACCGAGGTCAACATCTGCGAGCTGACCCTGTACGGCATGTCGACCCTGGCCACCCTCGTCGGCATGTGTCGCATGCGCAAGCTGCGCTACGACGGCAGCCGCAATCTCGAGCTCGACAACATACTGCTCGTCGGGGCGCAGACCGGCATGTTCATCTACTCGACCTTCACGATAATCGGCAGCCACTTCACCCTGGAGAAGCACACGGTGCTGGTGCTGATCACGGCGCTGGCGAGCGTCGTCCAGACCACCTGCCAGACCATCTTCATTCTGGACGCCTCGAGGCGCTCCGTGGCGACGGCCGACCACATGAAGCGCAAACCCGGCCGCGAGATAGTCACGTTCCTGCTGGTGACCAATCTCGCCATGTGGGCCATCAACACCCTGGAGAAGTCCAGGGCCGAGTCGCATCCCGTGCAGCTGCACTTCTACGGCTTGTGGGCCTGGACCATCATCATCACTCACGTGTCTATGCCCTTGGCTATCTTCTACAGGTACGTACCCTGATAAACAAGGCACAAAATAATCCTTGACCTAATAAACCAACAAATTACCATTTAAAATGTTTTAAAATATTAAGCGCATTTTAAATAACATGGAAATGACAATTAAACTGTTTTAAAAAATTGAGACCAATTTTTAATGGGCATACCACGCTATTACCACTAGATGGCGAGTGGTTTTATCTGTAAACCCGCCAGCGCCAAAGTAAAAATAACTGTATATATATGTGAAGTAAAACACGGCTTTGTATTTATTTAATCAAAGAAATGTGGATGATTATAACGTTATAATTATTGTTAATCATAACTTTACACTTTTGATTAGTATATTGATTAGTATTCTAGTAGCCTTTTTAACTTCAAGAAACTTTCTAAGCACTAGCCCAAAAATGTTAATAATTTCTACCAATGATACATCCATCACTATATTCAATACATCTATCGCGTAAAATTTAATCGTTCTCTCTTCACTCGCAGGTTCCACAGCACAGTCTGCCTGTGCGAGATCTGGAAGAAGGCGTACAAAGTCAAGCCGACCTACATGTGACGCAAGCACTCGTCGACAGAGTCGTCGCGTCGACGCCACAGGCGCTCGGTGGCAGCCGCCAGGGCCTGCCTGGCCCAGCGGCCCAACAATCTGCCGGCGCGACTGAACAGCATCGCCGAGAACGACCCGACCTCGTTCATTTGATCGCTCAGTCTGGCAAAGCTCCAGGAGATTGCCGCGCAGCGCGTGCCCCCGAGACGCTCCATACTCATTCTCAGGGACGAGCTGTAAAAACAACAACTGAAACACGAGAAAACCAAAAAAAAGAGAAGAAAACGAAACGAGCGATTTATACTATTAATGAATGTAACGTGCGAGATGATCGATGTAATAATCGTTGTGTTGTGACAAGCTGTGATTGCGATAATTCCGCGAGATTCCTCTCTCCGCCACACACGCCTATAATTGTATTGTATGGAATTTTTGAGCTCCAAGAGCTCTCTATGTGTCTCTGCGAGTGCGCTTCGAATCGAGATGATTGCATTTACGTGCGAGGATCATGCGTCCGGAGAAAAATCACGTAGATTCGAGCGAGCTGCAATTTCGGCCTTGCCTTCGACTCATCAATCTTGTGCTGTCGTTACATACCGTGTAAACCTTGACATGCCCGATCTGTGATCACGAATTTTTGACAGAAATCCGAAAAAGAACAAACGTAGGATATCCCGCTCTTGTGTAGAAGTCGAGCAAATTCGTATGTATTGGCCCATTGACTCGAAAAAATTTTAATTGTTTTCGATATCAGCCAGCTTATAAGTGTAAAGATATTCGCCACGCGACGATGCGTATAATCACGAGAAAGCTTGACTATAAAATTGCTTAGAGGCTTTTTTGTCCATTGGAAGTATATCGCTAGATGAACGATAGAAAATTTCTCGCATTTAACTGAGTTAAGAAACAAAACTACGGTAGTATAAAAGATTAGATAGGCGAAAGGACCATTCTGAGTTGTGGATAATCAATTTTTTCCAGAAAAAAATTATATCTTTTTATACCTGAAATAAAAAATGAGGACATATTCTATACCCAAATATTTTACAAAAATTTACTACGAAATTTTGTACGACTTACATGGAAATATAAAATTTGATAAAGTAGTGTTCGCGTGATTAGACAGAGAATAAAAACTATAGATAGATAACAGGTAGATCGTGTAGCGATCAGATACCGACCGATCTTGATAATTCGTACAATCGTGAGACAATCTTTAGTTTTGTGCAGACCATTTGTCTTCCTCAGTACAAATGTGAGATAAAAAAATTTACGTACGACCAAGTAACCATCGTTTAGTTAGTTATTAAACGGTAAGAGATAGATGAGATTTTTTAAAACTAGTCATATTCGTGAGAGAGAGAAAAAAAAATTGTGAACACTATAGAAACGCTGCGTCTTGTTCGCGCAATCATCGTGCAGATGCGAACAAATAAAAACTTGTTTTCCTTTGTAATTTACATTCACGCAACAAAAATATTTTGAATGCTAAATTTTAGTTGATTGTTGAATATTAAAACGTAGCTCGAGTACCTTGGTAGAATTTAGAATGATTCGGCCCTTTCTTGGCTTATTTTTTCAAGCATTGCGTAAAAAAAGTTTATGAGGAAAAAAAAATTGTTTAACTAACGCCAATGTAAGTGTTGACTTTTTTTGTAAGTATCGAATTATTAGTGTATAGTATATAAACGTGCACAAATCGATTCTCATTTAGGCGTATAATATACATAAGACCCGACGAAAAAACGACGGTCGATAAATATTCGCCATTGACGTTGCCATCGCATTATTATTCTTATTATTGTAATTATTGAACGTTGAGATATTATATTCAGACGATAATTTAGATTTTATGCGATCATATAGTTGTGCAGCAATAAAAATGTGATAATTTTCTAATTATTTAAGTTCGATGACATTAGAAAAACGTTTTCATGACTGTATGCCAAAAAAATATATTGAATTAATGTTATGGGAGGCAGAAAAAAAATTGAACGCTAGATTACGTAGAATTACATTAAGTTGAACATATTATATTACGAAAATAAAAAAAAATGAAGCGGATTATGAAGAGCAATGATAATAGGTATTATTCATGCTTAAACGCGCGCATGGACGATGGTTTGACTACGTTCATTTGGAAACCCAAGAGATGACTGGCTAAAAAAAATCGAATACCTACTGTAAATATAGAAAAATAAAATCGAATGTGACTCTTGATGGGTTTTTTGTGAGCTAGTCTTGTCAGACGTGTTTCTTCCTATTACGCTATGATATATATATTTATTATATTTATAAGTAAACAAACTTATGTCAACTTTGTTATGTATGAGCATGCACGTGCGTATATATATCGAAGCTACATTATATTACATATAAATTTATAATTGCGTTGTTCTATTTATAATATTTATTATGAATATCACATGTTCTGCCGACATTTTTTACTTATAAAATTAATCAAACTAAATACTATTATCATAATCTTCCGGGAGATAACGAAGCGAACTAAACACTATATTCAAAATTGTAATCTTTAACGTTAGTGCTGACATTAAGATCAGAAGAGGCTTTACTAAATAAATAAATTAATTTAGTTGATAATTGGAAAAACAGCAATGGAAAATTCATCGCGTTACCACAACTGTTTTTTTGTTGAAAACATTTTTCTTCTCAATTGCTTGTGGGTTTAAATGTTGAAATTTTTATTGGCCTTTAAATCGAGAGACGATTTGTAAATATAAAAAAAGAAATGCAGCACGAGCGTCAAATCGCATTATCCTGTGTCCACATAATCTAGTTCCTAATGCAATATGTTTGTACTCTTTGTACCCTTTATATACTATTTGTACCCTCCAATCGCAATACACAGTCGTCCGGAATAATTGTCAAAATTAAAATCTATAATGAAGAAAAAATAAACGAATGAAAATAATACAAAAATTCATGAAACATGTGATATTTCCTGTAGATATTCTTACACCTGTAAATATTTGTACAATCAACGAGCTCTATTTTGTAATACGTCCGAGTTGAAATACGTTTTAGCCTGTATACAATCAACGCTTTCGTCGAAAAACGACGATGGCAAATGAAAAGTTCTTTGTTGCAATTAACGCGCGCGCTCGGCGCGCACATAAACCGTGCGGACTCGTAGTAGAGCAACTCCTTCAGACAGCCGCACAAGTCGATACTCCCGACCCAGTTCTCGGAATTGTCTAAAGTTAGCAGCAACAAAGCTGGTAACTGTGCCGAGTTTTACGTGCGCGTATACATTAATGACCGAACGCTAGAATAGGATGATGCCCCGGCCTAGGCGGGTCCCGCGGGAAATTTATTTGCGAGCTCTAGAGAAGACGCTTATTTGTGTGTTTGGAGGAAAAAGAAAAAGAAATTGAAGATAAACACGCAATGATAGACGAGTTTTTCCTTGAAACTCGATTGAATGCGCTTATAAACATTTTCTATCCGTCACTTTGGGGTAATTTCAGAGCGCGAGGCGTTGTAACTAAATAGTTTTCAAGTTACAAGCTGTTTGTGTCTGGCTTTATTTTTTGATATCGTATCGCATCTAAAATCGAATTGCAAAAGCACAAATTCGGAGTGAAAAATCTGGTTTTCTTTCAATTTTATTTGTAGAACGATTGACACTTATGCAAGTTGCTTGCGAACTGAATAATCTCCTCAAATATTGATGCTCTTCAAGTAAGCATGATTGATGATGAAATTGGTTCTCGAAGAGAAATCGTGCGATCAATAGAATTCAGTTACAGAATGCAGTAATCATTTTTCGCCTATTCTTTGAACAGCCATAAAATTCGAAAACAGACCCGGCAACTCAATAATACCATATTATAATTAGATATCGTATGCATAAAAAGCACCGAAATATAACGTTTTACTCAGCGAATGAGCGAAAGCGGGTGTAAAATTATTAGTAAGTACGTAGTTGAGAATGATCATTTTCATAAACTTTCAAAACAGAAATGCGTGGGAACACCCTGTTAGAAATGCTTGAAATTTGATAATGGTAAGTTTTTGGCAAACAAAAAAATTTCTCGGTCATGTAAGAGCAATTAGAACTTGACATATATTAAGCAAGCGTTTGAAAAGAAACCTGCTCCAGAATTTTTTTTTTTACTTATATGTAATGTTTACTTTCCCACTTGCGTGTTCACTGATAAACGTACTGCTTTCCATCTATCGCCGGAAGCTGAAAGTAATATTATGTTATAGAAAATGGCTGAAGGGGGCTTACATTTTTTTAATTAATTAAAGTAACATTTTCAAGTCATCTAAAATGCACTATTTTTTTGTGCCACCCCAACCTAAAGTAACATGTTACTCCCATGGAGCGAAATCAAAATATTACTCTAGGCTGGGACTTGCACCTATATAGTGAACAAAGAATATCCAGTCTTTCACTTCCTAGCGGCAAAGTATACAATAACATCATAGTAACAGAAAAATCATCAATAACTAGCCAAACAATGGTAATGAATATGAAAATATTTCAAATTTTCATTAGCCCATTCGTAATGTTGAGCATTTCTACCAGAGTAGCCATACAAACTAATTCGTGAAGATCTGCTGTCGTCAGTGCACTTTATTTCATTTTTCGGGTACACCGCGATGACTTCCGAGACTCGGTATGATGATTATAAACAAACTTCTCTCGAGCTTACTTCGCTCCTTCATCATATTTTCCGCGTCTGTGAGTCTTCGTCTTCTCGACACTGCGACGCGTTGCACTTATATATCAAGGAAAAAGCATCGCGCGGTGGGATGTGCGTGCAGTCGAGGCATTTCTGCGCTCGGCGTGATTTCGTTGAAGGGTTAAAGAGGTCGACTATACGACGACTATACGCGTTAATTTGCACACCGGGACGATCGTAAAACGTGAAGTCGATCCGTAAAGGTATTTTTTAAATGAACATTTTTTCATCTTCACTGACTCTCGGTCGGTCGGGGGGTGTCTTTTTCTCTTCGTATATCTACTCTTAAAATACAGACACACGAGTTGCACACTCGCTTTCAGTAACATAAAAAAACGTATAAAGACTGAAGTAAAATTTTCACTCCTTTTCTCCTTTACTTCGGCAAAAAAAAGCTCCCCGCCATCATCATGGTTTTCAAAATATCCTGAGAGCAAATTACAACTTCAAACGTACAACGCAGCAGCATCAGCTTTCGCGTGCGGGTACGGGCGCGCGCGCGCCGTTTAAATGTTTCCCAAACCCGTTCTCTCCTAATATTAAAAGCACACACGCACGCACGCACGTATGAACTTCAGTACGCACGCATGGATTTCTTTTTGCAACCTTTAAAAGCTTTTTCGGGCTCTTCTCTTCTGTCTGTCTCTGATAATGTACGCATATATATATATTGTGTCGCTACGGGTGCACGCGTGTGCGTTATAAGCGTTCAAAGAGTCAGCATAGCAGACATTAGAATGCTGTATAATATACGGCACCGTATTCGCAATATATATTATACGAATGCTCGTCACGCAGCATCGGCATCGCGCCTCGGTCTGTAATACACAATGCAAAAATCGAATCGCACGAGGGACGACGACGACGAGATGCATAAATTCCAGTTCCGGACGACACGAGGGTGAATCTACTTTTCGCAGTTGTCTGCTTTGACTTCGACTGCGTATATTATAGTCGCGTAAAATAATGCACGCGTCTCCTTTTGTCACATCTTCATTGAAGTTATATTAATTTTTGATGGACGAATCGTTGACATGTAGTGATTCATACGATCGTTAAAAGGCTGGGGATGTTTTTATTATTGTTTTTTACATTTTCTTTCACTTCGCAACGGCGTGAAACAAAAATAAATAATAATAATAATAATGATAATGCTGGGGTACATCGCAGCTATACAGACATTTAACTACAGTATAAATTCATTTGGTACGAGCAAAGAAAAAAAAAGAAGTATTAAATGCCATGCTCTGGATTGAATAAATCCAACAGCTAGGGTATAAAAATTTACGACGCGTGCACCAATGTGTATTATATACGTTACAAAAGACATTATGTTATAAGGACGATCGTCGACGTCGCATGCGTGTAATCTGCATCGACGCGCTCGTCTCGCTCAATTCTATATAATATGTGTAACCGCGTGTGTACGCGCATAAACGCACGAGCCATTTGACGATCGTGCAGTTCGATCACCGCAATGTACATCATGCCCGTATATGTACGTACGGGAAGTTCGCGGTAATAATCCCGTAATCCCGGACCACATCGATCGCGGAAATACCGATTATTGAATTCGCGCGCTTTTAGGTGTGCACACGCGGGAAATCGCATCGGGAAATGCAAATGTGCTCCGTACGCATAAATACGTCTGTACGCAGACGTTCGCGAAAGATGTTTAGCTTGCGCATATAAGAGAGTAAAGGCCTCGAAGATATAGTATATAGTATATTATATACAGCATGTATATTATATAGTCGCAAGTATAAAGTCGCGGTCGGGCAATGGCGTTAGTATTGATCCGTGCCCAACACCATGAGGGTGGTGGTGGTGGTAGTGGTTCACTCCCCATGAAAGTCTCTCGCTCTCGTTCTCTCTCTCTCTCTCTCTCTCTCTCGACTCGATGGGGAGAGAGAGCCTATGTAGAGAGGAAAGAGAGAGAACCCCTCGGGGGGACACACGAGTCTTTCTCTCTCTCGCTCTCTCGTATACACGCGTTTTTCCATGTGCTGCTTTTCGCTTTCTATATAGTGTACAAGCAACACACGTATGTACGTATGGTGTAGTACGCGCGCACGACGCGGGCAATTTTACGTACGCCAAAGCAAATGTACATTCGAGTTACGAGCAATGACTTTTCTTTGTACTTTTGCCCAGTACACGAGAGAGAGAGAGAGAGAGAATTGGCGATAATGGCGTGAGAGCAATTTTTCATTCGCTTGATATTTTTCTTTTTTTTTTTTACTTGACTTGGCTGAAGCATAGGCGCGTCAAATTGACATATTCGTCCCAAAAAGCCATGCCAGTAATAAAAAAAAAAAAATATTGTACCTCACAATGCCACACAAGCGTCATCGTGATTCCATTTCTCGAGTGAGAAATAATAAAAATAGGCGCACGAGCGACATCCCCAAGAATCTTCGCAACGATTTATATATAACAATATAACAAAATGGGTATCGGCACTATTATAATGCAGCTATAGGCATGACTGCCGCGCACCGCGCCGCACGATAAGACTCCGTGTGTGCCGAGTAGCAGTCAGGCGCGCATGCTTAGAACCGGCATTTTTCCTCGTCCTATAACGTGGATATCCTCCTATCCTATCCTATATATATCGCACAGCACAGTCGCGCACAAGTGGCACTGGCCGGGTTTATACATGTGTGTGTGTTATAAATGTACATACATATATAGGACGCGCAACATCCCTACATTCGAACCTATATATACTATATAGAGAATGGAATCCGCGTGCTGTGTTTACATGCGCCTGGACTGAAAAGCTGTTTTAGTTTCCTGCTCGATAGCGTCGCGACTCCAACTACTATAAGACTCGTCGTAGTCCTTGTCGTTTACATATGTCGTCCTGCAGCTTACAACATATGTACGGTATAGTCAGTGCGTTATAGTGCACACACCTTCTACGGCGCAAGATTTTGTTGTACATACAGCGTCGTGTAAACAGTTCCTAGCAACAGTTGCAAGCACAAGTGCGTTTATATAGTTACGCTACCTACTTAATAATATACAAAAAAAAAATAAAGCTGCTACAGTTTATCAAGTGTCGTGGGTGTATCGTATTTATTTGTATAATACATATCACGTGTCATTGTTTGTGTTGGGCTGCACAGTGCACTGCAACAACAGCGGAGCAAGAAAATAAATAAGCTCGTTCACCTTCCCTCGTGCGCCCATACATTATGCTCCCATGCTCACCCGTGTACTTTTCAACTCAAGGTTAAGATAGAAAACGTCGACGAGAGAACGTCAAAATAATAATAATAATAAAAAAAAGAAGGGAGTAAAAAAACTCAAAGTGCAGAAGTGGTGGAGTAGCGGTACTAGTGGTAAGAGATGCAAGCTTCGGGAGGAAAAGGATGATGCTGCCCCTCGTGACCATCAAGCAGCAGCAACAGCAGCAGCAACAGCAACAGCCGGTAAGTTCAACATACGTATATGTATGCGAGTGTATGAGTGAGTTAGTGAAATGCGCGTGTGCGTGCGTGTGCATTGCACGGTAGAGAATGTGATTGAGAAGAAAAGAGGGGTGATATTCATTTGAGGGTGCACGAGTACTGCCGCGTATACACACATACACACGCGCGCACACGCGTTTGGATAAAAATTAAGAGTGCAAGGTTATATGGAGTGCGTATCCTCTCCCTAATGTTCACGTCCGCGTATAACCTTCCCTTGTATATAATATGCTCGCTCTCTCTTCCTTCGTGCTCGTCAATTTTTTATCGCGCACACGCACACACCAACACACATTGCGTACATACATACACAGTCTGAGAAGCGAGAAGGGATGAGAGATGGAGAACGAGAGCTTTGTTTGATATCCGCTTGCTTCGGTGCGTGCGTGTGTGTGTGTACTCTCGGCGCGAGGGTTGCGCGCCTATATTGCGTTATACAGCAGAAGAGAGAGAAACACCGACGCATACTCGCTTACTATCATCATTATTATTATCGTCAGGATTTTAAATTGATAGACTTTTGATAAAACTTGGATACAACCTCATTTCCTCCCTCGTTTTCCTTCCGAAAAGTTATTACATCTAAATCAAAGTAATTACGATATACGGTATACAACGAATTGAAACGAAGGCGCGCGCGCTCGACCGGTCTTCTGGACTCGAGTACACTGCAGGACACAATAGCGCCACTCGAATGGAATGATAATTACTTACGCTTCGCAAGCTTGGCATGCAAATTTTTAGGATTTTTATTTGCCAACTTGTCTTCGAGTGCTTCCTTACTCTCTCGTAGAAGCTTTCTTTGGCCAATCCAACACCGTGATAAACTCACGTCGTGAAACCTAACTTTTTTATTTCGCAAAATAATATCTAGCCAGCTTATATTTGCGTGAGCTTTGCGCGACCCTCCCTCGAAGTTGGCGCGCGCGCGCGTAGCGCTCTTTCTCTTTATTTTGCACGCCTCGTGCGCTTTGGCAGTATATAAACAAACAAAAGCACGTGCGCCGAGAGAGCACGGGCGCAAACGCCTCTACATAATCCACCGTCTTGTTTTTCCTTTGACAGAGTGTGTGTATGTGATAGCAGTGGCAACGACGCGGCATGTACTCCTTTTACGCTCTTCCTCTTCTTCTTTTTTTTTCTTCATACGTAATCGCAAAAGGTGTATAGGCCACACGTCGCCGAGCGTTTTTTATGCATACACTCGAATAACGTTGTAACGAGTAAAATTGAGCCTGTAACCTGCGCGACTAAGTGTGCCTTTGATCAATTGAGAATTTGGTTAAGCTTCGTTAAACCATATGGCGGCACATTTTGTGTATCGTGTTATATATTGCGAGCGAAGTTGGTAAACATCTATCGGTATTGTGTACATATAAGCGAGCACGAGACTGTACTGCGCGCAAGCACACGATTTTTGCGCGTCGTGTGCATACAATAACAACGCGATTATTGTGCACCGATAACGTGTGTATGACGATCGAATTGATAACAAAAACAACTTCGGAAAAGTGAAAAATTCCAATCGCAGGTTTTTTTTTTGAAGGTTGTCAAGAGTGAGATTGTGCGCATCAGCAAAAAAAAGCCTCCGAATCGTTGTTTGCGGTACGTGCGCTATTTGCCTCGAAAAATCATTGGCAATGTTAGAAAAACTTCCGAGTTTTAAGATTTGCACATGCGTTGTTGTTTCGCGTAGAATAATAAGAAATCGTGCAAAAAAATAGCGCATCGACGTACGTAGTTTTGGAAAAGCAACAACGAGTCGAGAGCGAGCTACACGACTGAATCTACCAAGCGCCTAAGTAGCGTCGTAAAAATATATGAAACCGGCGAAACGCGCACACGCCTTGCCTCTAATACGGCTACTCATAAGGGCCATTATATATATTATATAGAAGCGCTCGAGCGTTTTAGGGCACTCTAGAGAGTATTAAGCTGTAAATATTACACCACATTTGATCGATCGAGCTCGAAACTTTTTTGTCTGGCCTCGGCCGTGCGAGATACAAGCGCACTTAGCCGGCAAAGTTAATTTTTAATCATCATCGTTTTTGATATTTCACGCTCACGTGGAACGATCACAATCCCGCGTAATCTCTCCCGCGTCTTATATTGATTTCCGGAGAGCAGCTACAAGAAAAGATCTCACCCGTCTGAGTGGAGATGCAATTAAAAACGACTCGAGATGCGAGGGATATAAGAAATTATCGTTCCGAACTTCATCGATCGAATGTGACGCGTTAAAGCGTTATCGTATACCTATATACACAAGCATAGAGAGGAAACGCAACAGGCCCTCCTCTCTCCGACCGGCACGTGACTCGTAGACTCGACATCGACGACTGTACGCGTTCCTCTGTCAGTTCTCTTTCCTTCTTTTTTGCTCGCGTTAATTATACAAGCTGTAATTAAGTTATACTCGTTTCTCCGCGAGGTAAGCAGACAAAGTCGATTAAAAAAAAAGAGGAGGAAGAAAAAAATTCCCACCCGCATACGAGGAACAGATATAGCGAGCGATGTATACGAGACGTTTTAGCACCCTTTTGCTTTTACCGTGCGGTGAAATTTAAAACTCGACGTCGCGCATCGGTATACGGATATAATATTATACACTCGTGATCGTCACAAGCAAAAGTCTTGTAGAAAGAGGATTTTACGTACAAATGGCGCGTTCAAAGCTTATTGTCAATGCGAAATAGAGATGAAAGTCCGCGATGCTCCGTACTTTTTTTGCTTCCTTTTCCGCGTAGCCGTTGTACAGGTCAGAATTTACTGCAACTGACATCTCGTTTAAATCTCCCTCCTGCCTATGATATTCGAGGAAAAGGGTTGGCCGCACCGCGGCGGCATTGATATTTAATCGCGTTTTCGGGTCTACCTGGCTCCGTTATGCAGCAGCAGACTATAGCCCCACACGCAGGATGGAACTAAAAATAATTTCGTTGTCGGCCCTCGCACGTATGATACGGTTATAGGCTACTGTCTGGCCTCCTCTATCATCGTATAATTCTTGGCAGCCAGAAATATTGCGCGCACCATGTTATATGGAGTGATTGAATTTCGAGGCGGATCGATTCGAAATTTTTATCTCTTAAAATGATTACATTTTTTTTCTTCTTTCAAAGTTAATCGCTAACTCATGGGCCCGGACTCGTTCTTAATTTATTACTCTCCGATCGTAAAGCCTCTGCGCGTAGTAACAAACGTAAAAAATCTCCCCCTTTTCATCGCGCGGCAAAGGATTTACATTTTAATGGTATATCTAACGCAAGTATACGATCTAAATCCATGAAAATTATAACGAGTTCGGCTACTGCTGCTGCTGCATCCTGAAGCCGTATAGTACATGTACAGGAGGCAAAATATATACGCGTATCCCCATTCAGAACATAGGCAGGCATCGAGTGAGAGACAGAGAGAGATCGTACGTACGATATATACATATTACGCGCATATAGTAAAACCGAGCGCCGAAGAGGATTGAATGGCCGGAGAAGATCAGCGCCGCGCGCGGCGTACACGGTTGACCCCCAAAGCGATACACGCGCACGATATATAAAGGCGGTGTGCACTAGGCCCTACACATAGAGAAAGAGAAAGAGAGAGAGCATTTAGAAAGCGTATAGGTACATAGGCCGGCTGCTGCATGTTATAGAGAGCGCGTCAGGGGGTGCGCTGCTGCTGCTGCCGCGGTATCCAAGGAGATCGCGAGAGTAGAGGGTGGTCGGCGGCTACGACGACGACGACGACGCGACGAGATGTGTACATGCGCAAAACCTAAAAGTACGTTTTGTCTCTATATAGATGTTGGCAGGCAGGTAGGGGTGGCGCGCAGAGTCGACGGTGTACCATAGGTCTATACGTAGTGGTGGTAGTAGTAGACAGAGATAGAGAGAGAGAGAAAAGCGCCACTACTGCTGCTGCTGCCGCGTGATATATATAACGCATGATATAGGCTCTTGCGCTCGCTCTCTCTCTCTGTATGTATACAAAGCTCGTCGCACCATCGACAACGGTGAGGCTGCTGCTGTCGCTACCGCTACTGCTGCTCTCGATTACAAAGTTTCGCCGAAGTGCATAGAGAAAGAAAAAAGAGAAGAAGAGTGAGAAGAATTTATAACTCGGTTAATACGACGACAAATTTACTCGTACGACAAAAAAGTGTTGGAGAAAAGAAAGAAAGAAAGATCTTCTTGCGAGTGAGTGTTGAGTGCGTCGACGACACACTGTGCTTTGTTCGTTTTCGCGCGTTCTTTCATCGTCGTCGTCGTAGGTGTCGCGCTACGTTGTGAATTAAAATCGATTCAAACTTAATCTCGCGCCTCGTAATATTCATCCGTATGCGCAGTGAACGTTTGTGTGCTTGGATTATAATATATGTGAAAGTGTGTATAATTTTAATGTCACACACGTATCGCATCGATTCGCGCGAAACGTCGGTGAATTAATATCCGCTGCTGCGTTGCAACGCGCGCGGTTTTTCACTATTATTATATGTAGAAGCGCGCAACAAGCCGTATAGACCAACAGCCTCGCGCGAAACCATAATAGTAGGGGGAAGCTCTCGTTGCGTTGTATATACTGCTACTACTACTACAACTACTGCGTTAAAACAAGAAGAGAAAAAGAGAGAGAGAGAGAGAGAAGAATAGCAAATCTTGGCTTTAGCAGCACGAGGTTGTGCAGCTTTTCTCTCTCTTTCTATCTCTCTCTTTCTATACACAATACGAACGCGCGCGGGGGAAGTCGAGCGAGCGCGCGCGCATCAGCTTGGCTACTCGTCTCTCTCTCTCTCTCTCTGCTACTCTGTCTCTGTGCTATAAGCTTGACTTTTCTCTCTGTGTGTGCGTGCTTGCCGTGTACTCGACTGCTGCTGCCGCTGCCGCTGCGCCGATTGTGCACCCGCGCGCCGTTTTGTAACATCGCGAATGATATGCTACTGCCGCTGCTCCGAGTGAAGAGGAGATATATACCGAGAGCCGACCTGTGCAGTCGCACGTGCTATTGTTGCAGCAGATAACGGAGCCGAACAGAGAGCGAGAGAGAGAGAGAGAGAAGTGCGTGTGTTGTGTTGTGCGCCACCCGAAACGACTTCTTTTTTTTTTATTTTCACCGGTTTTCTCATTTTTTTGTTGTCTGTTGATTCGCGCAACTATTTAGAGATATATATGTGAGAGAAAAATGTCGAGGATCGACGAAAGAAAATGACGACTGTGCTTCGCTGTGACGATCTGAGTTGTGTTGAGTTCCATTTTTGACATATACTGCTTGGAAGAAACGAACGTGAAAAAGGAAAGATAGAAAATAATAGAAAAAGAAGAGCGCACCAAGAAAATAGATTGAGACAGTTGGAATCATGGTGAGACGTTGAAAAATTCAGTATCATTATACGTCGTTGCTCATTAAATTTCGATGCTTTGCGGGATAAGCCGATAGACGAGAGTTTATTTTCGTTTTTGAGAAAACCAATCGCGAAATCATCGCGAATAATAAACGTTTTATTACTTGATATTTTCATTTGCTATTTCGAACCGCGCCGAGCCCTATTTTCCACTTCGTAATATGTGCAGCGAGCGCGTATTTAACTTGCACGTATACGCGCGCTCTCGTACATAGCTGCACAACGCGAAATGTTTCGCACTCTCGGATATCAGATTCTCGGAAAAATAATTCCGATGACCTGGATTTTACTTTACCTTTTTTTTATTTTATTTTATTCGCGAAGCTCGAATACTCTTGTCTAGCGGCTCATCTTTCAAACTCATTCGATGAATTTTTCTTTTTGTTTTGTTGTAAAAGTATCATAGAGACCCTTCGATGGAAATGTAGATTATTATATACTCGCAAGTATTCCATAGACCGATTAAATTTTTGTCATTCTCATTTTTCTTTTCTTTTTTCCAATCATTTATTTATCGATCGAACGACATACGAAATAACTGCCTTCATATTTCATGACTCTATGCAACAACAAAAGCTATAAAACAAAAAAGAAACGAAAAAGAAAAGGAAAATAAAAATTGTTTTGCAAAAAATCCTTACGTTGAAAAATTAAAAATGCAACACGGCGCGTGTCCATTACACAATAGTTTGTGCTTGGCTCTCTAAATGAAAAGAAAAAATAAAAGAAGAGAAAAATATAAAAAAAGATGAAGCTAAAAAAAAAGAAAGATGATTAAATATGTAGTAAACGTCCGTCGTTTCAGATATGGAAGTTAAACCAATACAACGAATTCCAATAAACCGAGCCGAGGCGAAAAATGAGAATTCGTTAACTATTAGGCTTCTCTATCTCTCTCGTTATTGTCGGGACTCTCAACATGTTAATCGTGGCAAATATCCGGGATATTGATGAAATATGTGAGTTTTATCAGAACTATATGCTTAAAAACACCTCCTACTTTGATATATATATATCTCTCTCTCCTTGCTGTGCATAATTATATTATATAGTAATGATGAGTAATTATATTATACGTTTTAACAATGGCCAACAGTATGAAACCCCTAATAAAGCCGTCTCTCTACCTCTCACTTTGTGTAGCTAATTACCATATATTGAAATAGTTACTGTAGTTACTCTCATATAATCGTTTTGTACATTTTATTATATTTTATATTATTATTATTATAATATAATATTGACGAAAATTGTCAACGACTGAAGACGAACAATTGCGATTGTAATCCTTGTCGAATATTTTTCATTGTAAATATTCTAACTGTGTGCTTATATATGATTTTTGTGTGCGAGCATGTGTATAACGATTATGTCTTGTGTATCTATTATTATACCTGCAACATCGTGACAGTGACTGATTTTGCAACGGTGATCATTCAAAAATCCAAGGTTTGCGATACTTTTTGTGCGTATCATCTTTTCAAGAAGTTTTTTGTTTGTGCATAAGAGTTTTTTTGTCTTGCGTATATTGAGTTTCAATGATCGAAAAGTTTGTGCTGTGCGTGTGTCATTGTATAGTTTCTCTCGAGAATAAAAAAACCATCATACTGAGACTCGCAGAGAAACCATTAAAATCTAAGTTGTGCTTAATTGATTTTCCCGCCTCTTAGCTCGCGTATAAAAGCTCTATCTAAATAATTTAGAGTCTTCGTTTCATCCCAATCCGCTCGTTACAACATATACGTGATCTTACGCTCTGTAAGTGACGCGAAATAAATCAATAACAATTAGCCGTACATCGTATGGTAGAATATCTAATTCTCTCTCTCTCTCTCTGGTGTCGCGCGCACGCGGATCACCAACGATGTCAAGCTGCTGCAAGCTCGAGAGCTTCGTAATTCTATAACTATTATTATTGTTTCGAAGCTCCATCGTTTTAGCGAATTTACGCGGTATAATGAAGATATGCGCTGGTCCTTTCTCTGCTCTCTGCTATAATACACGTGGCGTTGAACTCGTCAAATCTTATCGATGCTGCAGACCACCACTGCCACCACCACCACCACCACCACACTTTGTCAACGGTCCAGACTCCGTATACACGGCAACAACAATGTATAGACTGTAGGAGACAACAGGTCGATATTATATATCTATACACGTTTGTTATACCTGCCGCTCGTTTGTTCGAGCCGATGTGTATTATATATATGCGAGCATAAAGGGTTTGTGTTTGCACGATACCCTCTCACTGTGTGTGCATATGTGTCTGTGTGTAGGTGAGCGCGACAGCGAGAGGCAGGAGAGAGACTAGCGATGTGCTCGAGACCGAAATAGCTCGCTCCGTTTCATCGATTCTGCCTCAGCATCTATACGTGCTCTGTCTCTCTATCTCTCTCTTTATATACCCAGAGAAATGCGCTTCCGGGTCATTCACACTGGAGAAACTACTACTCCGTGGCGCGCGGCTCCGAAGGGATATACGTCTCTCTTTTCGGGAACAAAACAGTTATTATCAAAACGTGCGCGCACACACACACGTATACATAGAAAAACTGCAGCACGACGATGTACCCGGACAGAGAAACTTTGGTCCTCTTTCTGTTTGGCCGAGTAAAGATATATAGGAGAGGGAGCGCGAAAAAGTTTTAATTACTCGCGTGGGTTTGCTGATAACTCGACAGGGACGGACAAAAAGAGGTGTCTCCTTTTTACGATGGCTCAAAGCTTATTAATATGAAGGCGAATATCGATTAGAAGTTACTCGATACCGATTTTTGTAGATTTTTGTGCTCTGTTTCCGATGAAGAGCTCTTGGAATTTTATGGATACAAAGCTCGTCGATAGCCGAGACATTTGACACGTATATTAAACGAAAAAAAAACTTTTAAAGTTAAAGACTTGCACAAGAATACTTTTTCGCGTTTTGATTTGCCGCGCACGTCATTATTTTGTTTGGAAAAAATGTCGCGAAAATCAAGAGCTTGTCAAGAGCTTATACCACTGATGACTAAAAAATAACTATTTAAAATATTTGTAAAATACATAACCAATAATTGTCTTTTTTCGGATATATTTTTCTGTTACATCACTTTAAATTACCTCAGGATATTAATTTAACTGTTTCAACAAATTTAGACCAGTTTTCAACCTCTTTAAATACGATGATTTTATCCATTTTGAGCTTTAGTCACTAGATGGCGAGTACCTTTATTCTGTAAATCTGCAAGTGGTAAAGCCAAAATAATAGTATAAGTCAAAAAGCAGTTTGAAAAAGAAGTACGATAAGAATGATTCCATTGTTTACGTACGGATAAATGACGTACTTAGATTATTGTCTAAGTGCGAGTTTTTAAGTACAGTTAACGATAATGTTATTAAATTCGAATGAACAAATTCAATTTGATTGACGTTTTAACATTCAAATGTCGAAAATTAAAAATAACTATTCAGAGTATTAGGGAAACAATCACTTTGTGTCGCGCGTCGACCTAATCTCTCTCTCGGGTTGTACTCTTCCCGGGCAGCTTCTTTGTACCTAATTACATGCGGCATATGTGCGCATATACGACGCGCATCTATTGTCGTGCGCAGACAGTTTATAAGTGAATTGCTCGTTGACACTCTTCTTACTGCATAATTAACGTGTCCACGAGAAGGTAACGGGGAAGTTTTCAATTTAAACGAATCGACAAAGTTGACTCAGCGCGCTTACCTTGAATCATTATATTGCTTTTAAATGACACGATGCATTGAAATAGCAGAAAAAAAATAAAAAAAGTCTTCGTGATCCATCCATCATACACATTTCAGGTAAAAGAATTTGGACAATGGGGCTTGCTGCTAAAATGATCATTGTACGCGTGTATAGGTACGATCGTACAAGTTTCGTCATTGGGAAATACGTATAATGATCGCGCGTTCGCCGATGAATCGTCATTGTTTCGAAGAGACGCTAAGTAATAATAAAACGGGCGTAGGTGTGGCACACGCTCGAGCGACGAAATAAAAAAAATATAAATACCCGCGCTCGGTGTGAAGATTGAAAAAATTAAATGAAATGATCGCGGACGTATATAACGCGTTTATAAAGTCATCCCTCCGTGAAGTTGAATTTTTCTCTTTTTCTCTCTCCGTCTGTCTCTCTCTTGGTACGCGCAATCATGCGCACCTCGACGGTGGAGGCGTCCTTGCTCCAATTATATATACACAGCGTGTATATATAGGAGCGAAGAATAGCCGCTGGTGCGAAAAGGGGAACAACATCTTTCTCTTTCTCTCTCTCTCTCGCTCTTACCGGCCAAGCGCAGTACAGGGCATCGCGCGGACAACGAGCGCAAGTGCGCGCACACAAACACGCAATATTACTCTTGTATTATAGTATAGAGGCGCGCAGCGTCAGTCGCAGTGATCCATCTCAACGCTCCGAACACGCGGCTCTGTGTGTATATACTTATCACTCGTATATATACCGCGGGTGCAGCTTTTGTATTATAGTACAGCGGTCTTTTGTTTGCCCGATACTCTTCTAAATGGCAATAACCTCCGTAGGATAGATTTATGTAATGTTTCACTGGAAGGTTATTATGCAGTGCAGTGCGCGTATATACACAGCGGCGACGTTGTGAAATGAGTCTGCGGCTCTATAAACGAGAAAATCTCATCGAAGCTCGATTACCTCGCAGCGGAAGATTGCCTCGCGGAGTGCGTTGTTAATAGGAAAGCAAAGCGCTCGAGGTACTACGTCACGTGCATGAAACTTGTTGATTATATCCAATGTTTATATTTTGTATAAGCTATGTGTGGACGAGGGTGTGTGTGTGTGCTTGGAAGCTTACGAGCTGCCAAAGAGATAAAGATAACTACTGCTTTTTTTTACGAGACTGAACGTTGTGATACGAATAATAAAAGAAAAACTGACTGTACTCGACGAAACTGTTTATATGTATCATATGTTTCAAATTTGTGCATGAATACTGTGTGACCAGAGAACCTGTTGCATCTAACCCTATACTAAACGGAGCTACTTTTGATCCCATAGTGTTTGTGCTATTTAGATTTATTACTCTCCCTGACTAATCTGCTCTTTCATTTTTTTTATATACATCGCAATAATAAGGTATAGCTCACTTGTGTAAATTGTGTAAATGCTAATTACAAAATTCTGTGAGTAAATTTTATCGTAGATAAGTGATCCTATTCCCAACCATGCTGATATATATTCTGTTAATTAGTTGATACTCTTCTGTTATAGTTAAGAAAATTTACATACTCTGTGTGCTTTGATACTTCTTGTAAATCGTGTGTGCGTGTGCGCGTGTACCGTGTGTGCCTTGTTTAAATTTATTCTACGGCTTCGCTGTCATCCTTTACTTAAGTAATTTTGTAAAAACAAATTCAAGTTTAATACTCACTAGCATAATTGCTGATAAAAATAAAAAAATGTTTGAAATGTTAGTAAACATGTGCAGACCTAGGAAAGAATGTATTATTATCCTCGGTATCTGTATCCAAAGCTCGATCCTCTCCCAAACTCATCTGTCTGACGATAATACGTACATATCCGTTGGTAATACAGCCGAAGCAAAGACGAGCAAATATTGCGTATAAAAAGTACGAGTCAGCGAATTCTCTTTTACCCAAAGTTCTCTTTTGTAAAAAAAATCCAACGAACAAACGAACGAAGTCACTGTCTCTTTAAAAGTTTAATCTTCAAAACGAAATGAAAAACAGTCGTCGAAATAAAGCCTGCGTGTATATAGATGTATAGCACATGCACGAGGGTGCGAGGAAATAGCCTCGGAGAAAAGACAGCAGACGTGTGCGCGCGCGCATGGAACGGAAAATGCAATTGAAATGTCATCGCGTGCAAAATGAGCCTATTAGATTGACCTAAATCCTATACTCTCTACCTAGCGTCACACAATCTGTAATCTGTGTATAGTCTGTACATACACATAAACACACACACACATCTGATGCTGTTGCTGCGGCGCTTGTAACTTGGCTTTTTAAAGGACCCAATCTGACGCTCTATTTTTCTCGCTGCTCCTCCCTCACTCTCTCACGCTTCTCTCCACTAGCTTGCGCGGCGACGAAGGAGCAACTACCTCTTAACTAGGTCAGTTTATAAAACAACATCGCACAGCATCCAGTAGGCTTAAATGAGAAAAAAGACTTTTTAAAAATAATAACTAATAAGCACGGGTTTTTTTTATTTTTAACCGAATTTTTATTCAAATTTTTTATGTATACAGCATATACGTATCTTATTTTTTAAATTTTTGTTAAATGGAGTGAGATTCATACGATTTTTAGAGATTCTTCCAGTAAAAACATATTACCATACTGTCAACGGCTGAAAACTGATTCTAATTGTAAGAATTATACATAATAGTATGTATCAAGTCTAAGTAAATTTATATCATTTCTTTTCATTTAAAATAGTTTGATTGGGATTAAAAGTAAGAAATTCCTTTAGGCTTTCGCGAACATCCTGTTCAGAATTTCCCCTCACACTAACGAATGATGTGTCGTTCTCAGAATCGTTGCGTTTTCGTTTTTGATGAGTGGAGGAAATTAATTCTCCTCCAAATTTCACGCAGCTCCTGTCATATGAGTTATCTTGGCAACCTTTGTGTATAGTCTTTTGGTGTAAAAGCAAACTCATTTTGTGTCCAAATTTCTTATCGCATCTGTCGCATGCAAAATCTTTGCGACCTTCGTGTACTATCTTTTGGTGTGAAAGCAAATTCTTTTTGTGTCCAAATTTCTTCTCGCAATTGTCGCATACGTAATCTTTGCGACTTTCGTGAACTGTTTTTTGGTGTAAGAGCAAATCGAATTTTCGTCCAAATTTCTTCTCGCAATTGTCGCATGCGTAATCTTTGCGACTTTCGTGAACTGTTTTTTGGTGTAAGAGCAAATTCTTGCAATTGTCACATGCAAAATCGTTACGATTGGGATCTTTATAACATATGCGAATTTTTACTAAATGTACCGTATTTTGATAGGAGAGCAATCGTAATTTATATCCAAATTTTCGCTTGTATCTGTCGCATGCGTCATTTTTGGGGCCTTCGTCACATTCATTATCTTTTTTTGTATTATAAATTGTGTCACTGTGCCTAATCATACTTGTTTTTTTTTTCAATATCCTCAGAAGAATTTTTTATTGACTGAACAATAGTGTTGTATTTTTTAAATTTTTGCACAACTATCTTGGATTTTTTTGCATTTATCTATATTAGTTTCGTAATTGAAAGGACGTTAATTCAATTTACTACGAAGATTAAATAAATAAAAATTGTCTATGGATATAATGTAGAGTATAATTCACGCAAACAACACTCGTACTAATTAAATTGTTAGTTATAATTTTCAGTGATTAAAAGCGATCTCAAAATTGCCGATTAATATTGTTTACAGTAAGACACATATTTCTCTATTTATGTATTGTTCAGGCATATTTTAATGACTTTATACCGCTAATAAACAAATTTTGTGTATTTATTTGTATTCTTAAATTTCTTTGTTTCAATTTCGACTTTGTATGTCACACAATAAGTAAACGATTTTTTACAAATTTTAAAAACTAATTCCTCAAAAAAATTTTTTTTTAATGGTAGTAGGAAAAAATGAGTAATTTGGTGAAAAAACCAAATTTTTTCGGAACCATTAATCCTTTAACAATATTAATCCTTAATTTAAAGCTCAAAGAAAAAATAACAGTTTTTGAGCCTATCACATGACTTCCTTTTAGAGGAAGCAAACAATTAGAAAAATGAGAGACGATGCGCAACGGTGACTCATTTTAACTTGGTGCTGTAACGATCAATCGTTTTATCTATCTTCTTTTTTTTATTTCGCAACTTTCTTTGCCTCACTCGTGATCGATCAATTACAATGAGCGATCTTTAAAGAACATGGAAAAATGGTGCTCTACGGTAAATCCAATCGGTTTCCAATAAAAAAAAACGCTACAAAGTCGTGGATAATTATGCACTCGAATTCCATAGTTGTGGGCGCTATATGTCAATTCAAAAATATTATGCTATTTCAAGCGCAAAACATTTGTAGGTGCATTCGTGGAAGTTGCTTCAACGATCAATAAAACTTTGAAAAACTGTTTTATTGTACTTGCTGCTGCGCAAAAAACATTCCATCATAATTTCCAGCGTCGAAGCGTTTCCTAGATCAAATTTCTCGCTGTGCATTTCTTTCCAACTTTTGTTTCGCGATTCATTCGAAAGCGTCGTAACGAGATGATGACTTTATTTCGAATTTTTTCATATTTTTTTATTTTCTTTCAAGCATCTTTCACGAGTGAACAATGGCTTCTTCATTCAATCAAACTCGCTAATAGCCCTCGTAAACGGCCTCGGAGCTTTTTTCCAATACTTTTCTTCTTTTTCAAATAGTCGAGTCTCGCTCGCTCGCTGCCAACGTCAACAAACCCGTGTCGTCTTTTCCAGCATTTGCTATTCATTTCCAGATATATATCATGTGTAGTATATATATATACGCGATGGAGAACACAAAACGTTTTCTATGACACGGCGTCGTTGTCGGTTGCCGGCGCGATGCCAACGACCTCGCCGTAGCTCTGTGTGTTATTGAACACATGTACATATAGCAGCCGATCTTATTTTGCACAAAACCACGTGTTGAAAGCCGAGCACGCGCGACACATGGTGAATGAAAACGCGCGAGCTCGTGCTTGCGTAATTTTTTTCCTCCTATCGCTAGTGATTAAAAAAAAGTTTAAACAAAACGAAGGATAAGAGTTACGTACTCGTGACTATGATACTGTTCGTGCGAATACGAGGGACTATAAAGCATGGAAAACCGGCGCGAGACGCGCTACTGTCATAGAAGCGTCGAAAATAGCCCGATGATGCGCTAATAATGCTCACAAAAAGCCGATTATACGCCTCAACAATGCGAGGGGATTCGCTCGAGAATGCCGTAGTTTACGAGTCATTGTTCGAGCGGCTGCAAATAGTACATAGGGCTGTATATGCGTGCCCGAAACAATGCGGTAAACTGTTCCGCCTGAACTGATCCAAGAGCAGTATTTTGTGTGGAAAATTGGAAAAAATTCGTGGTACCATTTTCTAATTAAATAAAGCGGCAGGATCCCAATAGGGTGATCAGTTCACATACACTATTTATCTACTCTTTATCATATCCCACATAGTTGTTTACATTCGAGTTTCAATATGACTCGAGCATAGAGCCTTTAGGTCGAATTCGGCGAAGCTCCGTAGCTCGCGCGCGTTGTATTCCGCATTCATTACGAAAATATACCAGTTTATAAACCTGCGGAAAGCAAATTTTAACGAGCATTCGTCGTCGTCGTGCGTGCGCATAATATACAAACGCATCTCGAGCTCCATTCGAGTTACAAATGTGTTTTGTAATACCGAACCAAATGAGCATCATCGCGTAATATAAATACACATTCATTGGACATTCAAAACGCAGAAAAAAATGATACACGCTTTGGAGAGAAAAAAAAGAGCAACAAAAAAAATGGAAATAAAGAAAGAAAGAAAGATAGGCAGAGATGAAGAAAAGAAAAGTACAAAAGAGCCCACGAGCGGTAAATGCGCGCGCGCGCGTGGTATGGAAAAGTCGTGTGGTGCCGTGTACGCGCTAAAAGCTTCGAGACCGCACGACGAGCGTTGCTCTTTTTTTTATTCTCTATCTCTCGGCTTTTCTATTCAAGTCCGTGTATAAAGTATGATACATATGCTGCAGGTATACGTGTCACGCGGCAGGTATTTCTCTTTTTATTTATATAGTGCAGCCCAGAAAAACCGCAAAGATTTTTAACGACCGAAATTCGCTGGGTACTGTGGGGATAGAAAATAAAATTATGTAAGTAGGCGACGACGCGTTCAACGAAAGTAGCAAATTTATTCTAAGAGAAAAAAAAATTTTTATAAACCTTACGATTATTCATTAAAATTATCAATCCCCTGAACTAATTTATCAGTTCACGCGTGCGATAATTGTGCACGCGAATTATATTCAAATGACTCGTTCACTGTGCACATGCGGTAACTAGTGCCCAGGCGATGATCGCATCGCATCTGCAATTTGACATTCATCATTTCTGGAAATGACATTAATAACAAGCCAACAAACTCATTAACTAACCGTTTCTTTTTCGCTGTTTCATTTCGACGTGTATTTGCTCACTCAGCCGCGGGTACCGCGAGGCTCGAAACCGCACACGAAAATTTACACGCAGACCCGTCCTCGCTGCATCGCATAATTACGCTTGTTCGTGAACAAGTACATAATTTACGGTATTGCATAGTATTATAGCTACAACTACAAAGACCGCGAAATATCATACGATTAGTTTCGAAGTGTGTAAACGCAAAGTAATTCAACAGCTTTTCACTTTAAATTAATACCCGTTCGATTCACTTTTCGTTAATAATATAGAACAAAACGTCTGTAAAAGCTCACCGATAATTACTCACTGTTGCTTGCGCAGATATACGTGTATTACGGTATTAGAAGCGGCTGTTTTAATTAACGTCTGTGCCGAGACTTCGAGCTTCGTGCTGTTGTGTTTGTGCATCTAGCATGTGTTGTGCAGTGTAAAAAAAAGAGAAAAAAATGGCCGGGTAGGTCATTGAGCACTTCACGAGGCTTCTTACATACGTTACGTCGACGCTTCGGGTTTTTTGCGCTTTTCCACGCTTCAATGAGTTCCGACATGAGGTGTTCGATTGCCTCGCATTGACCTCGTTTTACCAAGTACTTACTTCTTCTATAAACGCTTCTTTTTTTTCATTTTTCATTCTGGATAATGTTTGCAGTTACGGAGAGTTGGTAACCGGGTGTGAGAAAATGCAATTGGAGTATTTTTCACTTCGTGGCGATTGCTTTACGTTGCTACCGAAGCAAATGATTCAAAATAATCGATCGAGTCTCAAGTTTGATAAACGGATTTATCTTATTTTTAATATTTTTGAATAAATAAATGAATAAACAATGATAAGAAATCAAGCGTCAATTCGCGAATCAGCAATAGCGAAGCATTTTAAAACTGCAACGGCGAGTTATCGCGTCGCCAGCGACATCCATACGATGCCGGCTCGAACTACGTAGTGCACACTGCACTGGCACGAGGCGCCGCCGCACGGCGAAAAACTCCATCTCATTTTTCCTACCTTGTTGGCAGCAGCTGCGGCGCAGGGCGCTCGATCCTCTTCTACACACACACTGCACATGTGCTGCACCTTCGATTCGCTTCTTCCGCGTATAATGCCGACGACTTCTTGCGAGACGTCGTCGTTTGTTTTTTTACCACCACCACCACCACCACACACGCGACGACGACGGCTTAACGACGATCGTTTCACATACTAATACGTCTTCCATCGCTTTCCACGCACGTTGCTTCGGAGCAAGCGTTTTTTTGTCTTTCGAAAGTATTTACAGAAACGATCGGACGATTGAATGCGAACGGACAGTTGAGAAAAACTATTCGCATGGAGCAAATACGAAAGTTATATAGTTCGAGTGACTGTGTTGGTGGTGAAACGAATTACAGGTGTCAACGGTTATTTTTTTCGAATCGGCATTGTTGATCGTTCACGTTGTGCTCCCGGCTCCAGAGATTTTTTTCAAGTCTATCTCGACTCGAGAATTTATTGATTTTGTGTCAACGAACATAATCGAGCGATTATGGTAAGATCGATCTTTCATATACCGTTGCTGTTTTAATTAAAACTTTTAAACTAATAAATGTTAACAAAAACCCGATTGAGTTTCTAACCGTCATCCGTGTATGCTAAACCAAAGTTCGAACTATTAAGCGCGATGCGTTATATCTTAACCGTCGACGAATTCAAATCACGTTCTAATCGACCGGTTGAAATTACATTGTTTCACGTATAACGGCCGCACAATCGAATCCTGAATAACGACCGATAACGTGCACACAGCAAATATGAAGAAATGACGAATTTCTTCCGCGAGGAGAGAGTGATTATCGTAAGCTCACGTCACGAAGACGTATCAGTGCTGTGCAGTCTTCGCGGCCTGGGGAGAAGACGCTTATTACAGCCGTAAACGAAGAAAAACTCCTCATAACTCCAAATACACTCGTATTATCGCATCGATCGGTCGTAAAATACGAGAATTCACCATGTCGCACTGCACCATCTCTTTTTTAAGACACAAACACGCAGCCATGTAGTAGGCTGCACACACGTTTCGCACTGACACAAACACAAATACACTCACGTACACAACACCGCGAACACACGCGTCGATCTCTCGATCTTCTTGCAACGTAAGCCGACTCCTTAGCCTAGACACGACTCCGACTTCTGAGTAGTGGTAGTAGGTAGAGTTCGGAGCGCGCGAAAGAAACTCTTACACTCGTGTGCAGCACACACATATATATATATAGAACACGTCTTGGTCGTCCGTCAGTGTGCAGTGTTATTGCCCGCATAAACATACACACGCGCAGACACACTTACACATGGACGCGCGTTGCTGCAGTAGTACAGTACACATAACGCAAGCCCGAGCACACGCGAGACTTGCCGCGCCGCATCGCCCAGTGTGTTATTGCCAGTTCGCGCGAGGCGCGCGTTTTCTCTCGCACTTCCGTATATCCTGTATAAACAGTCGTTGAAAATCGAATGGTGTCGAGTTTTTTGCCTTTTCAAAAAGTGCGTTCGATACAAACCGCGAGTGTGTGCTGCGCGCCTTTTTTCGGTTATATTCGTGCATCAGTGTGTGTGAACCCTGCATGCGCAGACATGCGTGTCCTTTTTTACGTTTGTGCATAAGTATAATAATACGAGTGAAAATAACATGAGTCGTCGCGGTGTTGGTGGCGGTGGTGCGACGGGCAGGGTCCGCACTGCGACGGCGCCGAGGATGTTGTCGCCAACGACGAGGCCGGCCGGCGTCTACGGCAGCCGCGGCGGCGGTGGTTCCTCGCGCATTGTGCCGGCGTCGACGCCGAATTCACGCAGCCGTGTCAAGGCGTGGTTTCGCTCCTGGCTGTCCAGCGACAAACGATACAGTATGCATGTTCCCCTGTTGTCTCCATTTCGAACTTTCTCTTTATACTCTGTTTACATCTTATCTTTATGGGCTGTTTTTGTCTGCGTATTTGTGTTGTGACTTTTACTGCCACGACCTTTGCGCGTTTTCCCGCCAATTCGCGACGGTCGAGAGGTCTTTCGTCTTTTTCCGTCTTTTGAAAGATTCCGATCGATCGCCCAATGACGACACTAAAATGACAAAAACTTTTCGAGCATATGTTTCGCCGCGCATCCACTATGAAAAATGTACTCTTTTCTGCATTTTTTTCAATTCTATGAAGATAACGGCCAATATGTGGCCCAGTTCGTTAATATTGTCATACCCGCAGCAATATCCGGAACACCTACTTTCCGTAACGAGGAAGCTTGTCAAATGCTCGGCCAGCATGTGTCGCACCGCTATTGTTGTTGTTCTTGTCGTTTAAATCGATGTCACCATTTCACAAAATTGAAACTTGCTCGATATTTCGTCGAGCCCATTGTGACGTCCGTTAACGTTATTAATAAATATAAACATCCTTCGTTACGGGACGAAAACGTTCAGTGCGCGGCTGAATTCCGTCGCGCGAACACGATCCATCGGTTACTTACGCACCGCCAATGACTGCTGCGCCGCACACAATTTGCACTTCCGCGCGCGCGCGCGTGGCATGGCTAGTCGACTGTGTTAAGCATAATACCACCTACCTATAAGCGAGTGTACGCATTAGAGTTCCGCGAATCTAAGATTACATTATGCGTAATGCGTCGTACGGGCCAATAACTTCGAAGGCTCATGATTGTTATTTTGTTGTTATTGTTATTGTAGTGGCCTGCAGTAGAAACAGCATTAATATAAACGTCCGCGAGCAGTCAATTTCATCGTTGGCGGTCGTCATCGATTGTGTTAGATCAAGCGTGTAAGTAGGTGATCGATCGATGGCTTGTTAAAAATATGCAACAAGTGATGATCGTATATATTTAAGATCGTAGAGATTCATTCGGTTCAGTAGTTACGGATACGTTTGGTCAGACGCTCAATGCCGAGTCCGAAATGGTAATTGGGTCAACCGACGTTGCGCTGCGGTGGAAGTGTTTTCACTTAGGTATATCTAATTTTCGAAGCGAGTCCAGGTTTTGGATTACGATAGGCGCGCTGTTGAGATTTTCAATTGATAGTTAAGAAAAGTTGTAATTATTTTTCTAAAGAACCATTCACTAGACTTCTGAAACGTCATTTCTTGTTTATCCTTATTGACTTATCCTTACCTTACTCTTGATGTACCATACCAAATCCGCTGCACTCATGTTTCGTATGAAAACAAAACCTGCTAAAACAACTGTGGATAATACCTAACTATGTACACATTGAAGCGTGTATTATATGAGTGACTGTGTGCGTATGTGTGTGTAATTAAACGTCATTACCGAACCCCGCAGTATAAGCCAGAGAACAAAACAAAAACAAAAACAAAAAAAAAAAGCAAAAAAGCAAATTTCGCCTGTTTTTCTCTCCACAGATCGCAGCAAGGGATTCCGCGTCGTGTCGCGTCGCGAGCCAAGCGCGGAGATGCAGCGCTGCCCGTATCTGAGCGAGATGAAGGAGCGCCTGCTGTCGCAGCCAACGCCGAACGACAGCCTCGACAACGAGACGACGACGGCCAACGTCACGACGCTCGCCAACAATAAAGACAGCTCCAGTATCGCCTCGGCGACAGCCGCCATGCAAAACAATAGTCGGAAAAATTCCGTCAAAGCCAACAGTAACGGGCCCGGCGGAATACCCGAGCCGCCGGAAATGCCGCCCGACTCGCTCATCGGTACCGTCGTCAAGGTATACACACAATAAGAGAGAGACGTCGTCTTAACAAACATCATCATCATCATCGTCGATTTACTTACACGCAACACGCCACACATTTACATTATTTATTAATATTAATTATTAAGTATAGCCAAAAAATTAAATCTAAGTCTATAAGTCCGATTGATAACGAGAGATGATATAAAAGAGAGAAACAACCCAAAAAGTCGTTAGCTAATATTATAATGAAATAACACAAACTTCCATTCAATTAACGGCATAAACGATGCCGATTTCGCAGGAGCAGCTGTCACGCGAGAGCTACCTGTTTTATACATTCGTGTATAGTACGTAAATATAGAAATCCGTTCGAATGAGTAATTATCCCCTTGACTAGGACAACAACAAAAACGAAAGAAAAAAACTGAGCGGCGGCAGTCGGTGCACGTACACATAGGTACAAGAAAAAACGTAATATATGCCCATATAAGACGCAAGCGTGTCACGCACCGTCTGTGATTGCAGAAAGCAGAGCATCAATTAACTGCAGGAGAAAAAAGAAAGAGAGAGATAGAGAGAGAAAGAGAAGCTATGATACGCTCCGGTGACAAATCGAGAAAATCTTTCGACTCGTATGTATAAGTACATGCGTACCTATACAAGTATGTAATGGATATGGTGAATGCATGTTTGTGTGTGTGCGTATAGACTGTGTCTGCCACGAGTGTTTATGCGTGTATATAATAACGGGACGTAATATGCGTGTCAAAGGAACTCGCGCGTACAACTGCAGCTATATAAACGTCACGCCAGCTCGCGCTCCTCGCACACACTAAGGACTCTATGTGTCAATGCGCAGCATGTGTGTATGTGTGAGAGTAGATCGAGTTCCTAATGTGAGAGTGCATATAATATATCGCGCGGAGAAACGAGTTCTCTCTCGTCTCTCTCTATCTCGCGAAAAGCGCACACCTTGAATAATATTGTATTATACGCTCGCGTCGTAGTCGTTGACGTCGTAGCGCGTGCTGCAGCAGACGCGTTAACGAATGGGCACGTGCTTCGACTGCAGCCCATAGCCGCGCGCTTACAACCGTCTTATTGTTATCATTGTTTCTATGCGTGTGCATAAACTAAACCTGCTCGTGCGTGCGCATATTGTGGAGATGAACTGTCGTGCGTCAGGAAAATTTTGTCGCAGGCTACAATCCAATTGTTTTCTAAATCTACCTACGCGTTTTCTAAATAAAAAAGTATTACTTGTATGCGAAGGAAATCGAGTATGCACTCGTTTGTTTACAAGTGAAAATCTCTCACTCGAGAAGTTTAATTAATAAACGTTAAGCAAAACATTTAGCACGTGTAATTAACGTGAGAAGTCGTTTAAAAAAAGTAGTCTCCGCACGTCATCCTTGAAACGACGCAATAATTTAATTTTCATTGTATAATATTATATTACATTAGTATACATTTGAAATCGAATCTTTTGTAAATCGAGCTCCGCGCGCAAATATATATCGCTGAGAGACGAGAGAAGAGTTCCGCGTTCGTCTGTGCAATATAACGCGTCGATACCCAGAGTCCACTCGAGGGAAAGAAGACGGGGATAAAAAAAAACGGACACGCGCTGCAGTTTTTTCTCTGCATACACGATATATAGAATAACGCTATATCTTTCTACTACCGGGAGACAAAAGGGCGGGCTACGTCGCGCATACGATCTCGAGAACGTCGAAAAAACTGCCCACGTATACGCTTATCTCTCGGGTATGCGGAAAAGGACGTGTGTGCGATAGTGTACGCCTCTTAAAGAAAGCCCGGGTGTGTTTGAGCGTGGATTTATCTATATAGCTTTTGTCATTGCTACTGTTGGAAAAGAGAGAGGGAGGAGAGAGTAGTTTGAATTTATTTATTTATTCTTCACTTTTTTCACACACGGCGTATGCAAATTTTATTAAACGTCTCTTTACTGGGACGTTACATAATTGAATGAAAACGGCACACCTTTATCTTTTAAAATACGTTCTGAGCTTCTGCATTTTGTTGAGTTTCTCTCTTTCTCGCTCTGACTGGTGCCACAAAGTAAAGTCGCCTCGTATTCAAATAACTTGAAAACTTTCGACTCGCCGAAGCGCTTGCGAATTCATAAATTCATAAAAATGCTTATGCATGGAGACGCGTGTCCTCGGTGTATATGTATGTGTGTCTTTTTCTCTCTCTTTTTCTTTTTCAAACTTCAATCTTCTAATACATTTATACGGGTCGCTTCACTTTTTTATATTAAACTACGTGTACGTACACCACCCCTGCAGCTGCACTTTCGGGCTTTCATTACATAATACCCGTGTAATATTTTTGCGCCACTCGTGGATTAACTTTAATTTAACGAAATATATCGCGAAAAATTCACGATTCCCCGAAAGTTACCTAACGACGTATACATTTCCATTAAGGCAGTAAAAGAAAAAATACGAAAAAAATAAATAAAAATAAAAAAAGGGCAAAAAAAAAACTTTTTGGCTCCGACCCGCGTGTAATTTATACCACTGTAACGTACACATAAATTCACGCTCATACTCTTTTTTCTCGTTTTGTTCCACGCAGTTGAATTCGGACGGCTACGGATCACACACGTCGCCGGCGCACGCCAGGCAGCCGCTCGTGCCTCAGAACTCGAACAATCAGCATCTCTCGCTCGTGCCAATGCACTTGGCACGGAGAAACAGCAATGTACCAAAAAATGCAAAGTGAGTATCCATCATGTTTATTATCATTGTCGTTGATTATTTTTTCGATATTTTACAAAATAAAAACATTCACAATATTACGTCGATATACGATGATAATAAAGAAAAAATCATCCCGAATTCATCCCCCGGCGATCGTCATTTTATGTGCCGAAGTATATAAAATCGATAATCCAAGCTAGAGCCAAGAGAGTAAGAGAGAGAGCGAGTGTATCTACTACCCGTCGAGATATAGACGAGAGCAGCGGAGAGGATGCTGTATACCGACGGTAGATTACTCGCTCATGAATCTTTAGAAGTTTGATTTACTGCGGTGGCTCAATGCAAGCGCGATATGCTGCCGCGCATATCAAGCCTATAGCATATAGAGAAGAGATTGATCCATCGCAGTAATTGCCATCGACTTGATGTGTGTGTAGCGTTGGCTTTCCTCGAAACTTTTTATCGATGGTAGAACATTTACCGAGTGAAAAGCACTAGCCATTATTATGATATACTACTAGATGTACGTTTAACTTTTTTCAACCATTTCAGCATTAATTTTGATAATCAAATATACTTTTTAAATCCATTTGAATAATTAAAATATTATTAAATCATCTTTTTATATAATTAGCATGAATACTTTATTATTATATGCATAATGCTCAACGAACCTTGAGATCGGTCAAGATAATTTACGTTCACCTTTATAGCCGCGACAATGCCAATGAATTCTTCGAATCATTTATTATGAAAAGAAGTCGGTGAACGACGATGTTTGAACTGTTACTGCAGTCAAGCAACCCAAGTAACCCTGGCCCAAGTATATACGTATACCTAACATATCGACGAAACGATTTGCACTTCATCTCTCGAGGTCCGTCGTCGTCTTCGGTGGCGACGACGACAACGACGTCTCGAAGGTGGTATTAGCCTTAAAAGAACAATAGCTTCGGCTCTCGCTGTATATATACGTTCAAAAAGTCGTTAACCAACAGTTGGTCGAAGCTTAGCAGGAAGAGAAAAACGTAGAAGACAGAGAAAAAATATATATATACGTATCGAACAAAGGGTCGACGAACTTTCAAGCGCAGTCCGTCGTATGCAACGTATGTATATATAATGCATACAGTAGTTTTATCAATGTAAAAATTGAGATCTGCTGAGTCGCAACAAATATAATATTATATCGTCGGTCGTCCTCTCCTCTGCGTTAAGAAACCCTATTATCATCGGGCACAGCGTGTCTATACGGTACACGTAAGACGTGGTTTTTCGAGAGCTGATACGGTGTATTACACAAGCCCGCGGGGGGATCTTTTTTTTTTATCTTCATTCTTTTTATACCCATACAAAATACACGTCGTCTCCGTCGCAGGCCTTAGCTGTGCAAGTCGCACGGAGGAGGACAATAATTATTTTCACGCTGCATTAAGTTTCGTGCTTAAAGAGTCGCGCGCTCTGGGCTCCCATGCAAGACCTGGCGTGCGACTCGATGCGCTTTAAATAACGTGTGTTTATTATGTGTGTACGGAGCCGTGGAACAAAACTATATAGAATATAGTGTATAGGTGCAGGAAACAAACGAACTTCTCGCGAAAGTTTGTTTTGCATGCGCCTGTACGATTATATGTAGGAGCCGAGAGCAACTTTGTTCCGTATGTATTTAACGAGTGTGTGTATGTTCGGCCCGCAGATGAAAAGGTGTTGAAAAGTAAAATTCAGCAGCGGTGTTAATCTTACCCAGCTATATAACGAGGAAAAATATTTTTTACTCGCTATCAACGATGTTCTCTCTTTTATTTTATTTATTTTTTATAATACGAGCGAGATCTTTTTCATTGGTATTCGTATATTCAACTGCCGTCGCGATCTTTGAGCGCCAACTCCCCCGGCTCAAAAATCGAATTACGTACAAAAGTGCATGCATCGAACTTTCAACCCCGTATACCCACTATAACACAAGTACAGTCGCTTTTGTCTGCAGCAGGGGTGGGGAGGGGCCTAGTAGGGGGATGCGTGTTGTAGCCCCCCCATAGTTCGTAGACGCGCAGCTCAGTGGCAGCACCGACGCCTTCGCTACCGCCGTCGCCGACACCCCCTACCCTCTCTCTCTCTCTCTTTTCGTCGCGCGAATAATCAATATTCGGCGTATAGTGAAATGCGTGCGTGTGTTGCAGCGCCGACATTGAGCAGCGCAGCAGACCGTCGTTTAATATACACACATTGAAGTCTCTCTCTCTCTGGTGTATGTGTATTAATGTTGCTCACTGTTGTAGAAAGGTGATACGCGGGGATAATAAGCTAATATTGGGAAAAATTTTTTTCACCCGCTCTAAAATTGGAAAATTATCGCGAGAGTGCGATGATTAGCTGTGATTGCACACGCTTATATAGAGCAACGTCGCGATCTCGATATATCGTGTCTCTCGAGAGAGATGAAGAGTGAGAAAGAGAAAGAGAGAGAGAGAAGTTGAAGTCTAGGAGTTGTTGAAGTACTCTGCGTATTGAAGCAGATCGCGAATTTCGAGAGGGGTGTAAAGATTGACTGATGATAACAGCGATTCATGTTGACAAACAAAAAATAAAATACATAAAGTAAACTTGGAAAATAAATACTGATTTAAAAAAATCAGTCCTCCCTGCCTCGGCACAAATATTTTCTTCTTCGCTAATGCTATTGACAACATTTTTTTCGTTCATTTTTTCGTCGTCGACGTTATTATACGGGTATTCCTTTCGACTGGAATGTGATTTCTTCGCTTCAAATATATTATTATACGGCCGGTACCGAATTGACGCTCGATACGA
This sequence comes from Trichogramma dendrolimi, assembly GCA_034770305.1. NCBI lineage: Eukaryota > Metazoa > Arthropoda > Insecta > Hymenoptera > Trichogrammatidae > Trichogramma > Trichogramma dendrolimi. The sequence goes on along the minus strand of JAPMIB010000114.1, from coordinate 207,718 downwards.
AAACTCGGAAAAGTTTTTCGAGCTCCGCGCGCAACTTTCACGATTATCATTAATTTTCAATAAATTTCATTCGATGAGTGGGGGGAGAGAAAAAGTTGCTGGAAGCAAGCAAAGGATTGGCAATATTAATTAAGCGACGTCGACGACACGGCCAATCGATACTTTGAACAAATTTTTCAATGTGCACCAAAGAAAAGAGAGAGAGAGAGAGAGAAGAATTCATGAACTAGGACAGCGAGATGCAATTCCGAGGTAGCTGCAAGCTCTCGGGCGCGGGCGCGCAAGCTCGATACATCCGCGAAGACCATATTATTTTTTATATACATAGGTATATCGTATAGTATACACGTCGAGCCACTGCTAGTCTTCTCTCATCAACGGAAACCATCTCTGCGGCCGAGCACCGCTAGATCGCGGTCAGATTGAGTCCTATATAGGCTCTCTTTCTGTAGGCTATTCGCCAGCAGCAACATCGCTGGGGGAAAGTGTCTCATTTCTAGCCTCCTCCTCCTCTTCCCTCTCCGCGAAGCCGACCCCCCGTTGATCCATTACTCTTTTACACGCGGCTACTGCAGCCTATACAACAGTGTCAGCTTTAACTAATTTATCCGCGTGCGCGTATCGTCCGTATTACGCTTTTCCCCCATGGAAATTCAATTGTATCGATCATATCCTCGAGACATTTGGAGAATTTGAAATTTATGTACGGTATCGAGTGTAGCAGCGTCGCGCGATTTATCGGGAAAAGATCCGCAATTTTGAAGAGGACTCGAGCTACATCGTAGCGGCAGCGCGGTATACTATGTATGTAAACAAACAAACGCGGCACGCTCGTCGCTGAAATATTTTCCGCATTGTGTACGCGACGCATTGATATTCAAAGCAGGAACACATGCGCGCGCGCGTTGCTTATTTAGCCTCTCTACATGTGGCCAAATGACCAAATTGAATTCGAACAATGCGTCGGGTAACGACGTCGCGCTTTCACACCTCTCCTCTCTATACACACACGCGACAAATTAGCTTGTCTACAACTCAATCTCTCTCCATATCTCTCTCTCTCTCTCTCACTCTCCGTCTCGAGCGGGTAAACATGGAGCGAGCAATCTTGTCTCTGGGCGATAAATCATACGATTGCATCCGTGCCCGCACACACACGTCCATTTTCATGTTCCGGGTAAAGTACACGAGCTTAATCTGGGCGAGGATATAGGTGCGGTGGTGGCGAGGTATATGGAGTAGGGAGCTGCTGCACCAGCCACACTCGTATATAATATAGATGGAGGCTTTTTATCGGTTGCCAAAAAATGTAATCGTCGAAAAAAAAAAATCATAGCTATCGAGTGTGACGTATACCACCACAGCACACACACACACACACACTTTTGCACGTGTACCAGTGTGTACGTATATATAGCTATTGATGAGGGGCGGGGCGCGCGCGCACACACATACACATTCACATTCACGTAAATATATACATCTATACGAGAGAGAGAGAGAGTAGTGTGTAGCACAGAGCGGAGTCGACGGTACCGCGAGCGCGCATCCTCCCACGCTTAGAGGAGGGTTCAGTGACCTGGGGGTGGTAGCAGTTCCACCGCCGCCGCTACTGCCGCCGCCGCCGTGCGTTATCGAGCGGGTCAGTGGGTCGCCGCGAGCTTGCAGCCTCTCTCTCTTTCTCTCTCTCTTCATCCCTCACTACTCTCTTGCTCCGCTCCTATACTCCAGAGAGTCGCAGAGTATGGTTCGACTCCGTGTATATACGTATATATATACTCGTTTTTATCCTCGCGCGACGTCGGAGACGGCGGCGGGTCCATGGACCTCATAATTTACTTCGACGAAACGTGCTTTACCTCGGTATCGTGCTGGTATATACACGAAAAAAATTGGGTTTCTTCGTGCGGTGACTTGGAGTTTTCTTTGTTTTTTTTTTGTTTCGACCCACGTACGTGCTAATGGAGCGATATAGTGTCCGGTACTACTTTATGTCCGCACTACTTCGAACTGTATATCGGTCGTTGCTCATTACGATCGCAATATCAAACGATTAGCCCACAATCGTGCACGCGTACATAAGACGGAGTTGAAATCTTAATTGTCAAGCGCAAGGATATTTTCGAGCCCTTTTACCGGTAATTGGAAACCAATACTCGAGCAGGCGCTCGCGCGCGTGTCAAAGTTCCATCTCTGCACGCCAGAGCTAAGTTACTTGCCTTGACTCGCTCTCGATTATATATATAGCGCACACTTGTGTACTCTCTCGGCATAAGAGGTCTTTTCCAAGGGTGCATTTAATTCTCCTGTGTATATATCCGCGTATACGATTGCTGTTTTATTTGTATACATACAGATATACGTGTGTGTATTGTCTGTGTATACACGAGGAGCGCATCTCCTCCTAACAATTCATTAAGTACCATCCAAGAATCGATGTAACGACTCTTGATTGCAAGCTTCTTTCCATTTTTTAAATTAAGCCCTGCGTATCTCGTCGACGCTCGCTTTGATAAGCAGGTTGAAACTCCAAGGATATTTAACTGCCCGAGACGGAGAACGAGGTTTTAATTTTTAAGTTTTAAATTTTAAATTAAGGTATACAATAGTTTTTTTAATCCTTAAGAATCATGATTCTTTTCTAACGTGTTTTCAAGTTATTTCTCGCGATTTATCAAAAATTTAATGTAATACCCCAATAATACCGAATTAACAGATACAAATTATATAACATTATTCAACTTTTGATAACATTATATAATCAAATTCGTAAATATGACTTTAATAACGTTATATCGTAACTTTAATATCGTAAATATGACTTTAATAACGTTATTGGTTAAACATACAGTCGAAAACAGAAGACTACATATGACGGAACTCATTATACCTAAATTAAACTCCCAAAACCGTAGTTGGATACATTTATTCTTACTTTTCCATTTTCATATTTACAGATAAAGTTACTCGCCACCTAGCGGTAAAAGCAGGCTTTGATTACGATTTCATTTTCAAGTTTTTGACCAATTAATCAAAAGCTAAACCAATATAAAAACATTAATTTCAACGAAAACTTAATGTAAAAGTATTTCTAATATAATTCAGCAATGGTTTGTTTAATTTTAAAGTCTGATTTTACTTTAAATCTGCATTTATTTGATGGATTTTCAACAATGTATTTTTATTTTTACTATACATATGTAAATGTGTGATCTCGATGTTGTCAGTCGGGGTTTTTTGGGGTTACTTGGTTTTAGAAAGTCAAAAAATTCCTTGAAGAAATCGTCACCATGTGAGAATTTTAAATTGTTTCGAATGTTGTAACAACAATGTATAAACGGATAAATTAGTACCTTGTAGTAAACAATATGATCAAAAACAATTTTGACATATGTCCCTAGACACACTGATTATGTTTATAGTGAGCATGAATTAGTTTGAATTTCGTCCTTCCGGATGAAACAAGCCATAAATACCAAAAATCGATCGTTCAATTTAGGCTACAAAATGGATATAAGTAAGAAGAAATTCGAAGAAGTTGTCTCGAAAGATAACTCAAGTGAACACGACATTGTTTTTTCTGACGACAAACAACACGTTTGCGATTATTGTCAAGAGACATTTCTACTAGAATCAAGCATGGTAACACACAGAGACAAAATTCACAATGAACTAAAAAATTATGAATGTAACAAGTGTGAGAAGAAATTTGAGTTCCGAAGTCATTTGAGTAGACACCAAATATCAGTACACAAAAGTCGTAACGATTTTGCATGCGACCAGTGCGAGAAGAAATTTGTGAAAAAATCAAGTTTGTTTACGCACCAAAAATTGGCACATAAAGATCTTAGAGATTTCTCATGCAACAAGTGCGCGAAAAAATTTGAGAATAAATCAACTTTACTCAAGCACAATAAGATATTCCACGAAATTATCAAAGATTATTTGTGTGAAAGGTGCGCGAAGAGATTCGGAAATAAACGAAGTTTGCTCGCGCACATAAAAACAGTCCATGAGGTTTGCAAAGATTTTACTTGTGATAAGCACGAGAAGAAATTTGAATTAACACCGGATTTGATTAAGCACCAAAATACAGTCCATGAAGGTCAAAAAGATTTTGCATGTAATAAGTGTGAAAAGGTATTTACACAAAAACCAGGTTTGCTCTACCACCAAAAGACAGTACACGAAGGTCGCAAAGATTACCCATGCGACGATTGTGAGAAGAAATTTGCACAAAAAATAGATTTGTTTCGGCACCAAAAGACAGTACACGAAGGTCGCAAAGATTACGCATGCGGCAATTGCGAGAAGAAATTTGGACGAAAATTCGATTTGCTCTTACACCAAAAAACAGTTCACGAAAGTCGCAAAGATTACGTATGCGACAATTGCGAGAAGAAATTTGGAAAACAATGTAATTTGACTAGACACCAAAAGACAGTACACGGCGGTTCCAAAGATTACTCATGTGACAATTGCGAGAAGAAATTTGGAAAACAATGTAATTTGACTAGACACCAACAGACAGTACACGGCGGTTCCAAAGATTACTCATGCGACTATTGCGAGAAGAAATTTGGGCATAAACAGAACTTGCGCACTCACCAAAAAACAGTCCATGAAGGTCGCAAAGATTACAAATGTGACAAATGCGAGAAAAAATATGGAAGCAAATCAGATTTGTTAAAGCACCAAAAGACAGTACATGAAGGTCGGAAAGATTACGTATGCGACAAGTGCGGAAAGAAATTTGGACAAAAAACTGATTTGTTCAAGCACCAAAAAACTATCCATGAAGGCCGTAAAGATTTTCCATGTAACCAGTGCGAAAAGAAATTTGGACAAAAATGGGATTTATTACAGCACCAAAGGACGGTCCACGAAGGTCGCAAAGATTTTACATGCAACTATTGCGAGAAGAAATTTGGATACAAATCGAGCTTATTTAGACACATAAAAATAGTACACGAAGGTCAGAAAGATTTCACATGCGATAAGTGTGAGAAGAAATTTCGACGAAAATGGAATTTGCTTATACATCAAAAAACATTCCACGAAGGTCGCAAAGATTGAGCATGCCAACATTGCTAGAAGAAATGATAATTGACAATTGTAAATATGTACAGATATTTGTATATATGTTTTTTTTTAATTCCAATACAAATTGCGCTGAAATAATTATGTATTACCTGAAGCTTGTTCGTTCAACTATAATTACACTTTCGTACTTTGGCGTTGTAGTTTGTTTTCAAATTTCGCTTTCCACTAATTAGGGGCCTACTATACTCTCTGCTCATTTTTGCTACTTAGTTTTTAGCTCTTTATACAACGATTAGCCGAGGGTTTTTTTCTATGTCTTGTTCGAAACTATGAATGGGGCGATCATTTAGTTGGCTATTGGATTTGTGATAAGCCTCATGAAATGCCACGCCATGCTATATGCGTTACTAGAAGATTTTGATAATTTTTTTGATGGATACTAATTATATCTGCTACGAGAGACGTATTTGTTTGTAAATAGTATATTACTTGCCTAGGGAGCGAAAAACTGGAAAGCCTCAGAGCACGCGTAATTATCATCCTAGGAGAAGCCGAGGCTGATAAACATGTGCTCTGGGGCTTTCTTTTTCGCTTCATAGGTGCGTATATATTTTTTATGAATCCCCCAGCAGAAATTAACTTTTTGTTTTGACCGCCGGGACGAAAAAGGTTAGTTTCGGCTAGGGTAGCATGAAAAATCAGTTTTTAGCTGAAATACCAATGTAGAAACCATTTAATAATTTAATTTAAGCCCAAAAATGTTTTTAAAGGGTCTTAAAAATTAGTTAAATCTAATTTTGTTTCGCTCTCATAATCGTGTTTGATTGACACGTAACTTTAGAAAATCGTTTTTTAGTTGGATTATAGCTAATTTGTACACTCAAAACTTTTTTCATTGTTCAACATTGATGTATAACAATGTATATTAGAAATAACTTAAGAATCCAACTTTATAAACTATGCGTTATAACTGGAAAGTTTGCGTTTTGAAATATGTTTTTTATGCAATGAAAACCCCAGTTTTTTCTATTTTTACCCGTGAAAACAGTGAGGCATGCAGGTAAGAACTCTAGCTGGTGTATACAGTGGTGAGTAATGGAACACGCCAATCGCGTCATGGCGTAGGTGTGACAAATTTTAGAATGAATACCTGAATTTACACTACTAAAAATTATTTTAAATTTGAAGTAGTTTAAATGGACGTTTGTAGAGTACTACGTAACTAGGTAAAACCTATGATTTTGACTTGAAAAACAAAGTATTAATACTAAAATGAAGGAAATGGTTCTGATATTAAAATAAAACTAGATAAATTTTACATTTATTTGACCAATGAATGCTGCTGTTATTTTATGAAATAATTACAATACTCGCACATTAAGGAGATCCGTACCTCAGCCCAAAAATCAAAATTTCAATCCAGTTTTCTGAAACTTGTAGTGAATATTTCTCTAAAAGGCTCTATGGCGACCGTGAAAACATCAAGATGAAGGTCGCCATAGAGCCTTTTTGAGAAATATTCCTCAGAAGTTACAGAAAACTGGATCAAAATTTTGATTTTTGGGCTGGGGTACGGATCTCCTTAACAATAACACGATGTGCTTAAAAATTACAAAATTTTAATTTATCGAGAACCAAGGCAATCTAAATTCCATGTATTTCAACTCTTTTTAAGACACGCTGAAGTACATAAATTGCCACTAGATGGCGTGTGGCTGAATTTCCGAAATCCAAAAGAAAAAATACAAAGTTTTAGAATAAAGTGAGTAAGTTTTTCAAACGTAGAGGCGTAGTTTTCTGAGAATTCTTGTGTTTATAAATATAAAATGGAGAAAAAATAACAAAACTAAATCCCAAACTTCATTGAAAAATTTCTCTGCAGTAACAACAAAAAACTAGCCCATCTTTATTTATATAGAATATAGATACATACCACCGGAGTACAAAACCGGGTAGTTTAGAAGTGCTCTTGAAAATTCTGACGTCCACCGGAGTGCTTCGGGCGTTAACAAGCACAATTATTCAATCCCAAGTGTCAACGAGAAATAATTTATACGGCAACTAGCACGAAAGTACTAACAACAGTATGATTAATTGCTGTTTATTCGAGCAACAAATGGTACAATATTACATTATATTTTATCCTCATAATTATGTAAACTTTCGAATCCGAACACGTATTTCTTATTCTTGGTACTACTCGAGCGATAAGTTCACAATGGTCTCTCACAAGTACGTAAAATATCCTCACGAAAAAATTGTATTCACGGAAAGTTAAAAAAATCCGATCCTCAATAGAATATATCAAGCTGTGTGCTAAGCCAATAACTGTACGTACGTAAAAAAAAATTCACCGCGTATTCCAGACGCTTGAATAGGGAATGTAGGCAAACATCAACGTGGCATACAGCACATATGATATGAAAGCAAAAAAAAAGTACGAGGGAAGAGAGAGAGAGAGAGGCATATTCGACGGATGATCGGAAGAATCGAGGCACCGCATTCCTGTACGGTCCATCGGTCATACACGTATTATTAACGACGATGTGCACGTATACACAGCTAAACGGTAGTGCACAGTGTATGTGTGGTCGAGCAAATGACAAAAAAATCCGCTCGGCTTGTATACAGCTCGTTGAAATATTCATTTTTACACCGGCTCGTGTATGCACTCGTGCCACTGCACCTAGCCCAGAAAAAACTCCAGCTCGGCAATTATTGGGATTGAAATAAATAAAGGCATGGCTCTTGTGGATGGGGGTGTACTAGGTGGGTAGGAGAGGGGATGCAAAGTAATCAGTGTGCAACATTTTGACGCACAAAACGGCGAATAATGAAATCTTGAAGGTACGAGAGCGAGAGAGGACTCGCTTTGGGCGGAGGTGGCTTGCACTCCAACCAACGAATCAGCCGAAGTGCTTTTCTCGTTGAGCAAATTGACTGCTTGTTCTTCCTCGATCGTCTTAAAATTACATACGAGTACGGCTTCCTCTAATTAATTCGTGCGCGCATTAAAATAATCAGCGTTTGCGAGCGTAAAGCAAAAAGGCGAAAGAGAAAAAAACTCCGAAGCACTTTTACATGCTTTAACGCCAAGCAAACATAACAATTCGAGCGATTCCATGATCCAAAATCCCACCCATAATGGTCCAAAGAACGTAACTCTGGCGCGCAGCATCCAACCAACTTGCTCTCTCTATCTCTATCTCTCTCTCCAGTGCATTTGTTCCCTCTCGTGTGCGTCTGCTGGTCGGAGCGAACTCGCCTGTACCTGAGTGTGTGTGTGTACATGCGTGTATGCGTGTGTGCGTGTGTATACATGTGCGAGGGAGAGAAAGCGAGAGAGAAAAGCTAGGCAGCAGCGGAGAAGCGAGAGAGAGAGAGAGAGAGAGAGAGGAGGAGGCAAGGGCGCGTGCGCCCGCCCGGGGAAGACTCCTCCCGATATGGTCCGGGGCTCTCTCTCCCCTCAGTCTCCGGGATGCTGCTGGCGTTGCTGCTACTGCAGCCCCCGCGACTCCTCCAGTGTTGAGAGTGAGAAGAGCAAAACTCGGTGTGCGGAGAGAAAGCTGCTGCTCTGCGATCTCGGCGCGGATATATATTGTATACCCGAAAACACACGTTTCATTCCCAGAAGATTAATCGAGAAAGAAGAGGAAGAAGAAAAGGCAAGAAGTTTTATTGAATAAGTGTGTGGTGAATTCTGTGTGTAGAGGTGCACGACGTAAAAGGCCCAGAAGAAGAAAGGCCCGTTGAAGAAGAAAACTTCGAGTACATACGATAAAGGGTAGGATTGCTGTGTGTGTGTTGTGTGACGCGTGCAGCGGCGGTGCACAGCACGACTGGACAAAAACACGCCTTGTTGTTATTAGTTATACGTATCCAGTGTGCTTGCGCTGCCGCTGCTGATTACAGTGCGCTGCCCGTCGATGCCCGAGCGCGAAAAGTATTAGCTCTCGGGCACAAGGGAAAGAGAAGTGAGTGAGGTGCGACAGAGAGAGTGGCAGCAGTAGCAGTAGCTGTAGTAGCAGCAGCGGCACCCCGCCCTCTCGCTCTCTTTCTTGCCGCCGCTGCTACTGCTGCTGCTGATGTTGCTACTACTGCTTCTGCTTCTGCTGCTTTTTGTATGTATACACACGCACGTACCCACACACGTATACGCTCTTGAGCCGGGGTGCGGACACGGCTGCCGAGCGAACGCCCTCCTTGCGGATGGTGTAATACACGGTGTGTGCGTGCGTGCGTACGTACGTGCGTATGTGCGCGTATGACTGACAGATAGTGCAAAAGTGAAACGTGTGCATGGCAGAGTGAGTGACAAGCGAGGATGAAGCTTTTATTTTTAGTTTTGTTTCGAGTGGATTGGCTTGACTCTTTTGTTTTGATTCTATTTTTCGACCGAATGATTCCCGTGTCTGGAGTACTTGAGCTTGCGCACGAGCGTGAAAGAATCACTCGACGATACAAAATACGAGAGAGCATTCCAATTGATACAAATATCGCGTTTATCGCTGCGAGCTTTTTTCGTGCGGCTCTCCCTCCGATTCATATAATGCGCGGTCCAGTACTCTTCTCAATTGTGTGCTTTAAAAGTAGCAGACTGACTCCTCCAGCTTGAAATACTTGCGTTCTCTTGCGCTTTCTCGTCATCTCATCTCTTCTTCTTCTGCGCGCCTCTGCTCAGCGCGCGCAAAAAGTGCATTTGTGCCTTTCTTCTCTCTCTCTGGCCCACCTTACTCTCTCGCACGTATATATCAACACACGCGCATACACACACACATACACGTTTGATCTGTATGGCAGTGCACAGGCACGCGCGATCGAGCTTGCAGCAGCAGCAGCCCCACCTCGAGTTTAGTATATAGAGGCGCGCTTATCGGCCATTGCTGCAAGCTCGCTCGCTCGCTCGCTCTTTCTCTCTTTCTCTCACTCTGGTGCGAGAGCTGGATGTATAATACCGCACACACTCGTACGTATACATGTATGCATGCAAAGAGTGACTTTGGCGCGGCCTTCGATTAGTGCATCCACCTTTGTGTGCTTGACAGAGAGAAACAAAACTCCCCTCTGCGCTCCTTCTTTCAAAGAAAGATGCCTTATGTTATAGTTTGCTGTTGAATGTGAATTGAAGGGCGTAAAATTTTTTTCTCAAAATCTTCATTCGTCGCCGATGTTTACCGAAGCTCATTGAACCCGAAAGCTCGATGAGCTTTTCTCGATCCTTTACTTTGTGCGAGTGCAGGGATGTTAATATTATGCAAACACATACACATACACACACCGAGCAGATGAAGTCTCGATCTGTGCTACGAGAGAGTCGAGCGTGCGGCGCAACGTCTTCAATTACCCCGCTCGCTCTCCCGAGCTTGCGCTCGCACAACAAAAGCACAGTTATTATTATATACAGTGTGTGTGTGTGCGTGTGTGTGTGTGTGTGTGTGGTGGATCCCTGCGGCACGCGCGCAGCGCAACAACGCGACGACGGGAGGCTTTCGAATGCAGTAGCAGACGCCTACCTTGTATACGCTTGTAGTACACCGTACACACACACACACACACACAGACGAACGCGCACACATAGACACGGTCTCGCGCGCACCCTCTCTCTCTATACAGACTCTTCTGCGGGTGGACGCAAGCGCGCCGTGCGCACGCTCACTCTGCTACAGCGCATAACACACATTCTCTCGATGCACGAGTACACAGACACGTAACACACTGCTGCTGTATCTCATCGATTCGGACGTTCCCTCCCTATTGTGTGTAAAAGTGAGTATGTGTGTCTGTGTGCGTATATACGAGGTTTTGTGGGTGTATGACTTGAGGAGTATTTGTAGGATAGGATGAATAGACATTGGCATTCATGTCTTTTTGCGCGCAGCGGGGTCTATTTTTGGACGACACGCTCTCTCATGCTATATACTCTTTCCGTTTTGTTTGGGTGCTGAATTGTTGATATCAATATGTGCACACGCACACACGTACACATACTTATTCACGGACCGAGTGAAAAGAGGGATGCGCTTTTTTCACCTTCGTCGTTGTGTCCATTGTCACGTCATCGCCCATTGTCCTTGTTATCATCATTATTATTATCCTCTCTTTCTCTCTCCTCGTCTATTTTTGAGCTGGGAAACTTCGAAGGGATATTAATTTGTTGCTGAAGCTTCTCTGTCTCTCGCTTCTTCTTGCGATAAAAAATAAAAATTTGAACGAAAAATAAATATACCCTCAAGGTATCCGTATATTTAGACTTTGCGACGCAGGGAGAGAAAAAGGGAGTTGATTGGTTTCCGATTCAGGAGGGGCTGCTCTGTGCATGGCGCAGCTGATTTATTCCATCCCCGTGACGAAAGAAGACGACGATGAAATTTTCTCTCTGTCGTCTTCGATCACCCTGTTCGACTCGTTATAACGTGTACAAGAGAAAAACGAGAGAATTCACGTCGATTATTTGTTTCTTGGACTTGAAAAATCGTTTTTATCTCTGGCTCCGCATCCATGATGTAAGGAAAACTATTGTGTCGACTTCAATCATCAAAGTTGCTTGTTGTATCGACGCGTATTATATAATACACAACGCGACCTGCAAAACAATCCAATAAAGTCGGCATTCTTGAAAATCTAACGACTTTGAAGTAGTAGCACTAGCGGCATCGGATCGCGTGCCAATCCAATCAGTCCCTCGATCCCGAACGTTACAATTGCGCGTCAGCCAATGCCAAGTCTCTCTTTCGCTCTCTCTCTTTGGTTGACTCAAGGAAGCCCAGCAATTAAGCCGGCGTAACTACCGCATTAAACCTCGTCGTCTCTCTCTCCATCTGATTCTCTCTTCGCTCTTCTATCCGAAAGTATTCCCCGTTGTCAAATTGCATTATCTTTTCAAGCAGGGAGAGTCTCTATTCCTCTACCTCTCTTGGCGCTTATAGATTCGGGGTTACGGGTATATCGCATCAGTAGTAGCAGCAGCAGCAGCAGCCTACGGGGCGGAATATAGAGTTTCGTTCGTATGTGTATTAGAGAGTCTCTCTCTGTACTGTGCGCCTTCGTGCGCAGCGGCAGCAGCATTCCACTGAGTGGCAACCCCAATCTCTCTCGGCGAGTAATGTACATATATATAGCAGCAGGGTAGCTCGTCAAAAATTAAGCAGCGCCCGGCTTTGGATTCAGCTCTGCTTGCTACGCCGCTACCTCTCTAATGTGTGCGTACTGCTCACGCTTATATGTGTGCCACAGAGAAAGACAAAGCGCAACAAGACGTGTGTATGCCTATAACACACACAAGAAGAGAGAGAGAAGGGAGGGCTGGCAAGGATCGAGTTCACCAAAATGGCGAGACGCGCGACTACTACTTGGCTGCTGCTGCTGCTGACTGGTTGTCATGGCGCAGGCGTGTACGCGCCTCGCTTCTCTGTACCGCTGATACTGCTGCTGCTGCACTTTATGCGCTCGCGGCATTCTGCGTCCCAAATTTCTCTCGCTCTCGCTTTGGGAAATAAATGTGTGCTTGTTTGTGTGTGTATGTGCGAGTACGTTGTAGAAAGTCGTGTGTACTTGTGTATCACTGGACGCTAGAAAACTAGATGTATGCATATACCGCGAGCGGACTGATTTTTGCGACCTTTGTGTCGAGTTGACAAGAAAAAAAAGGGAAAAATGATGACGATAAGAGCGAGTTTCTCGATGTGTGTGTGTATGCAGTTTGGATTCGTTTCCAGATGACGATTTTATTGTTGTTTTTCCCTTTTTTTTTTCTTTTCATTTTCATTTTTTTTAATCGATCTCGAATATAGGCTTTTGTGTTTTCTTGACTCGCGATATATTCATTTGCTCTTTCATTTCTCAATCGTTATGATGTATGTAAATGTGCACCAAGATGTATGCTGCGAATGTGGATGTTTGAGTGTGCATGTATTATAATACACGAATGTTATATTTCGCGCTGCATATTTATAAATTCATGCACTTGAATTTTTTAAAACCCCCGGTAAAAGAGTGAACTGCGACTTGCTCGCTGCGCCGAGTGAAAAAGTTTTCTCATGCTCTTATTGGAAAATAAAGTGCAGTTCTCTTTTACTCGGGGGCTGCTCGCGAGCGCATGTGATGAAAGAGAAAAAGAACCAAGAAAGAAAAAAAACAAATAAGCCTTTTCCTCCCTTCCCCGTATATAGAATACAGGAGGAGCGAATTCCTCGTGTAATTGTCAACCCGCTCCTCGTCTCTGCTTAAAAGAGGGAGGACAACGACACCGGACACCCTAATCCCGCAAAGTATAATCCTCGCCCGGCGTCATGGGTAAAAAGAAGAAGGAGGAGGCCGCTGCGGCAGGTGGCGGCGACTGCAAGGTGGCCACCGTCGAGGTCGAGGCGTCGGCGGCCGGCGACAACACGGCCACTCTGCCCGTCAACAGGCCGCTCATCGTCAATCCTGCGGGCGGGAAATCCGATCCGGCTCTGGCCGACGACAGCATCGAGAAGAACAACGCGGCCAACAAGGAGATGGAGCTCAAGAACGTCCGATCGACACCCTCGAAAAAGTAAGGACTCGTAGTACTGATCGACAGAAATTGGATGGAACGTGGTTGACGGGGGGAAATAAAAGGGGAGAGAGTGAGGATAATTCGATTAGCCATGAGCTATCGAAGATTACGATAATTTGGGTGGTAATTTGTTACAATTAAGCTAAACTATATCATCTCTCCGTGACTTAAGGAGCGAATCGTTTTTGTTGATCGGTCTGGAAAACCAGAAATCGAAGTAGCAATAGTTCGCAGACTCTTATTGCCGTTCGCCCTAACGCCGCGTCGATGTTAAAGCACAAAAGTTTTTCCCCGCGACGAAAGCTTACACACAGCTCGGAGTACGACTTCGACCTACGGCTGATAATCGCGTACTTGGTATGAAAAGATTAGCCTCGGTCTTCGGAGGATAACTGCGATTGCCGATGAAAGGATCCCAAGTTTTCTCGTATATACAGTCGTATTACGCGCTGAAAGCCCGTAAATATACTTCAACGCGGGAACGATCGTTGATGATCGAGACGATAAAAGAAGAAGAAAATATTTCAGTCGTGATTCGATGTATCTCACGTCAATGACCCGTAGCAAAGTGCGAGTACGACGCTTCTCTGTGGCCAGAATAACCGTTGGTTGTACAGCCGCAAAAAATAAAGGTTGAGAATAATTTTTTAACATCGATTTATCACTCGAAAATGTAGCTTCATCTTTAATGCTTTTAGGGACGTAACATGGCGAAATGGTGTCTTTTTGGTCCGCCTTGTGAAATCCTTATTTTTTTTTCATGCGATAAGCCCTGCACAAAAGTATCATTGTTGTTCAAGAGCATTAAAAAAAAAAAAAAATGAGTACGAACACTTGAGCGGCGACATCATTTCGGAATTTTCGACCTGTGCATACGTGCGTTCTTATCAAAGGCGAAATAATTCGGTGCTTTTTATAAAAAATAACTCGTGCGCATCGAGCTCGCGCGCGTAGGACAGAGAAAAGACTAGAAATGTCATGACACAGTTGCTGAATAAAAGTGACGAAAGGGAGAGAGAGAGAAACAAGGGGGTGGGAGGTAGAGGTAGAGATATGAGGTATAAAAAAAAGGAGGGAAGTGAAGATCGGAGTAATGAAGAGATGTATACAAGCCGTGTATACATGTTCTATGCGAGCCGTCGTTGCGTGCCTCGTTAACCTCGTCATTTTATTCTTGCATATTGCTTTTTCACTTGCATAACGTATTTTCTGTTGGCATGCGGATGCTGACTCGAGCATCTTCTATTTTTCTTAATTATTCATACGGTCCCTGGTGAAAATGCTTAAAATTAATAACGGACTGATGATAAAAATGACCATTTTAAATATTTTAAAATAGATCAACAATGAATGATTGGCTAGTTTTTAGCAATGTTTTTGTTACAACTATGTTACAAACATTGAGCCCATTGTAAATTCACGGGAAACGCCAATTTAATTGATTGCAAAAATGTAAACTAGTTTTTAACCACTTTGAATACGACATCAGTTCAAGCCTCTGTCACTAGATGTCCAGTATCCTAATCTGTAAATCTACAAGTGGCAAAGTAAAAATATTTGTATATAAGTCAAAACATAGTTTCTGAGAATAATAAATTTTAACTTTTTTGTTGACTAAAAGCTAGCCATAGTAGGTTGAGCATCTCTACAAGGGGTGTAAATCACATAATTCGAACTCATATCATTCGAATTACCACTTATTATGTTTAGAAGAATAATATAATTCGAAGGCTATCATATTTAAAAGAGTCATATAATTCGAAGGAAATACCGCATTAATAGAATTTTTTTTCAACATTTTTCAAATGATGAGATATTTCACTTCAAATTGAACCCTTTTTTTACGACCAAAAAATTTAAAATGTTCGATAAATATTAATTAAAGTTTTAGGAATATGCTTAAGAGACATCGGTGAGCCTCGTTCTTATCGAGAGAATCATGGTACTTAAGTTACCGCTAGATGGCGAATGTCTGAATTCTCAAAATACACAAGAGAAAAGACGAAATTCTAGAAATAAATAAGACAAAAATGCCAATTGCTGAATACAAAAGTTTCTTTTAATAAATAATTGTTTTAAGAAATATAAACTAAATTTAGCTACTGTCATTAATTGATCATGCTCACGGTCGTTGGTAGTGCAAGGCTGCCAAAAAAATTGATCATTCGATCGATGCCTCCTCCGTAATGATCGCGTCGCACCAGCCCGACACTACTAACTCGACGAATCAATTCAATGTCGCGCTCACATCGTATTTTGATTCGATTTGTCACCTCAAAGCCTCACAAATCTCGTTGCAATACGAATGAGCTTCGCTTCGCGCTCGATCATTTACCGCAATATACACAATCGATTACAAATACATAGCGTCCCTATAATAAACTTGTAAAGCGTGTATCGAGTACCATAATACGATAAATAAAGGCCACGAAGGAAAAATTAATAACTCGTTCGGCGATCGGTATACGTAGTCGTGCAAAATTCGGTCGAGCGTGCGCGATCGAACAATTGTCAAGGACAAAGGTGTGCCAGTTTATATGCGACTCTCGCGCGTATTATTATGTTGCCCGCCCGCGTCTCGCGGCGCTAATGAGCATAAAGTCGAAACGAGGGTAAATCAAAGTTTCGCGCTCTCGATATTACACTCTCGAGCATTGACAATAGGCTCGCGTTATAGCATTCAAAAATAGAATTTCTCTCGCTTTGCTGCAGCAGCAGCAGCACCCCCTTGTGTAAACTGTCCCCGATCTCGATTTATTATGCGGCGGCCCGTAATGTGCATACAGTGGGCTTATCGATGCGCGAGATGCAGCGCAATTGTTGTGTTCTCTGCCGCCGCCACTGATACGCGAAACGAGAATGAAATATGAATGCAGGAGCTGCTGCCTGCCGATTGCTATCGATCGTCCCGATTTTCGGCCCTATTGCATTGGAGCGCGGGCGTAAGCAAAAAAATGACAAATTTTTACGAATGCACTACCCACTATCGCGCGCTTCGTATCGGTATACTCCATCTCTCGCGACACAAAAGACATCTTTGATCGTTGCATTTCAATTAGGCGCTTCTATATTACTCCGCGATTCTACACTCAATTCGCCTTCGTTATACTGCCTACATGGATGGAACTTCAGTCGCGCTCTCGTCTCGCGTTGCATGTCGATAAATATGATTTTTGCCCTCTTCGCGTACGAACCACGGCGACAACTGCACGGCCTCGTTTCGATCGATTTCCAAGCCTACATTCGTCAAAAAAAAGGCATCAAACTGCTACTGCTGCTTCTGCTTCTGCTCTCACGCGCGCATCTTGCTCTCCGCTTCCCACTTGCAGAATATGTCACCGTGTATAGCTTTGCGTCGCACACACACATACACACGTTCACATGTATGTGTATATGTTCTGCTGCTCTCGGCGTCTCTCTCTCTCTCTTCTCTCTCTTTTTCTCGATTTGCCGATCCGTCGAGCGCGCGGCGCAGGGCACGCGACGACGACGACGAGCAGCCTGCTGCAGAGCAGAGAGACTTCGCAGTTTGTACCGAGAGCTCGGCGTGGAATCACACGCGCGCACTGCGTGTGTGTGTACGTCTGTGTCGTGTTGTGTTGTGAGCCCCCCCGTGTGTGTATACATACGTATATGCGCACCGCACCGCACAGAGAGAGAAAGAGAAAGAGAGAAGAGAAGCGAGAGAGCATGGAGCAGTTAAAACACGCTGTAAACTCGTCGCGGGTGCATCGTAACGGTAGTTTTCTCTTACCCGTGGTCGCGAGTGGTGTCGACGCGCGAGTTTTATAAGTGAGAGCAGTGTGCTCCGTTTCTCATCGTTATTATTGTCGTTGTCGTTCTTGTGGTTATTTCATCGGTGGTTGGTTTTGCTTTTTTTATCTACATAGCATTGCGTGTTGTCGTCGTTGAGTGGAAAGAAATGGTTCAACAAAATGGTTCGCCTGTGGAGATGGATCTATGATTAAAGTTTTCTATACAATTTAATCTGCCGACGATTAAAGCGCAATGAAACACGAACGAACGTCGTTAACGTATAAAAAAACATCTCATGTGTGTGTCTATTAAACGACTATATAACGCGTCTCGATTGATCGACGCTGCACCGGCTTCGAGCACACGCGCGCGCGTGCGAATCAAGCAGCGATAAAACTGCCGCGTAATCTAAGATCATCCATCGGATATATAGCATTATTATTATTTATATCGCAAATAAAACTGCAATAATATTTCGATTCTCGGTCGCGTGTGTGATATATACGACGAGAGCTTCTGGGTATTATTTACGCATAGCGCATACATTCACACGCACACGCACACGCGCATGTACTCGTGCATGTGTACATATAATAATGCAGAGAAGAAACCGGTTCCTTACGCGCGCGCGCGCGCTCGTATACGCACACACGCGTCTTTTAATTTTTTATTTTTTTTCTTACATGCGGGATGCTGTGCACGACGCACGCTCTTTCCATTAAATACGCGTGAAAGCCTCGTACTGCTGCTGCGTACTCGAAGAGTATGAAAAAAAAATCAACGGCCCTTAAATACGCTGCGTGTATATGGGCTCTGCGGTGCGTATACTGCTATACGGCGTCGTCGTATACATGTGCCCGCTTACTCCCAAATTACTAATAAATGAGATTGAAATTGACGTGGGGGGAAGAGAAAAAAACATATCGAAGAGCAAGTACGTACATATATGTACGAAGACTTTGAGTGACCTGGTGCTACGCGATAATCATCACAATAATAATGTCCGAGAAACTCGCGTACATGCATGTGTGTATGTGCAGTGAACTTCATGTGCACGTATATCTGTATAAAACGTGTACTATACCATATACACCATGCGCAGCCCAGAGGTTTCTCTCTCTCTCTCCTGCCTTTTCCTAACTGTAAAGCCAGGACGAATAATAAATTCTCATTCCCGAGACTCTCTTTCTCTCCCCCTGTCTATTGGACTCTATCCGGTGTATAGATCTCTTTCGGACCTTACGGTATATATCCACACACGTACATACACCGCATTATATATATATATAACCTATACCTTTTCGCCGGCATATCTCTCTCGCGTGTGTGTGCCTCGTCTATATATATATGTTCGTGGCGTGTACCTTATAGGCTCCTGCAGCTCGGTTACAATAACTTATATTCAATGCTGCGGCTTGAAAAGGCGAAAGATTAAGATCCCGAGTCATAAACGCCGCATTTTTCAATAGGCTTTAAGAATTTTCGTTTCGAAAGTTTATACTATAAACTAGTGAAAAGATACTTTGTTTACCATCTTTTTTTTCGTCCGTAAGCTCGTCAATTACTACACCACTTTAATAATAATATCGCGCTCGCGCGCGCGAAACTTGAAGCCTCGTCGTAAAACAACCTTTATGAATATTATACCGGAGAACTATGAAAATAACGCGTGCGTATTTCGCAATACGACCTAGTAAATTTTTTTCTCCATTTTTTTTGTACCCACATGTCAATGCTCGTAGACATCTATACCATAGCTTTCGACGAGGAATCCGAATAATTACTATGCTCCGTGCCGCGCACGACTGCGAAATTATATCGTTTAGCGGCTCGCGCGTGCAGTGCACTGTGCGCTCAGCTCCGATCGATAATGCAAAATCGTGTTTTCTCATATTTTTTCCGCTCCTTAAACTTTTTTGTGGGTTCGCTGGAAAAACAAAATGATTAAAAGTAGGCGCACACAGAGGAGAGTATTCCCACAGCGATCGTTAATAAATATATACATAGACAACAACGAACGAACGAGAGTTCCCTAAGCTTAATTAGTCGTTCTGCGAAAGTGTGTATATTATATACATGCAGCATGCCGACAGACATCTATTGCGGTCAACTATCGCGATAATCATTTCAATGGACGCGCGCCGCGCACGCAATTTAACTATATACATAGTGTACACACATTTCACGCTGCGTGCAAAATTTCTCTAAAGTATAAGCGCGCGGCTCGTTTAGCATAATTAAGATCGAGCGCGCGATGGTCCTGGCGATAAAATGAAAAGTTCATCAAAGAAAAAAAGTAAATAAATAAAAGCTCGCGTGGCTGCAGCGTATAGATGATCGTCGTCGTCGCGGGGGAATTATTATTAAAAAGAATCACGACCACGCGCGTGCGTTGCGTCGACTCGACCTACGTTTTGTAACGCCTATTATATTTATAATGGCACATGCATTAGCGATGCCTGCGCAATCGATTCCTAAAATTAAGAATAGATGTGTATTAACGGAGGATGCATTACTGATTCGTGCCGCTTCTTTTTTTCATCTGCTGCTGTTGCACGAAAATTCATTACACGAGCATATAAAAATTAATGCGAAAAGTAAATTTAATCGAGCCATGTTATACCCCAGGCTCTTTCTGTCTCGCTCTGTGCAGCCCCGCGTCGAAACTGCACATAGCAGGTACTCGAAAGTGCACTCGGCGCAAAAGAGAGAGAGAAAAACGAGAACGAGAGAAAGAGCGAAAAAAATGATATCGACCGGTCGAAAGTCTGGGGCTCGCTCGCGCTCTACTGCTACTACACAACTACTACAGTACTAGGCTGCAGTAGCTTTTCCGCGTTCTCGTCTCGCTCGCTCGCGAGCTCGAGAAAGAGAGAAAACGATTAAAACAGGAAAAGAGAAGAGAAAAAAGCGCTGACTATAGTTGTATAGATTGGGCGTGTATTACGAAGTAGCAGCTCGTGCGAAGGAGTAGTGTATACACAGCAGAAAAACTGTGACACGTTCTCCGAGTGCACATATAATTATGCATTTAAATTGTATTCTTCTCCCCCCGCCCGGCCTCGTCGAAAGAATGCGAAATCGAGATTCTTGTACATACATTGTAAGGCTATCGAGACCGATTGGATATTTACAGATGTATTTTATCGAGCGGATATACGTTCGGAGAAAAATATCCTCGACGCAAAAAGGATCCGCTGGATTTAAGGAGGATTAGACCCGCGTAAAATATGAAAAATGTACCTTCTTGAATGTATATTGGATAAGGTCGAGTGTAGAGGATTTTTTTTCTCTTCTTACCCTCGCTTTGCTTTTGCGATAAGACGAAGCCGAGGAGGAGAGTGGGAGCGAGCGAGAGAGAGTTTGCTTTTGAATCGCTGAAAGTAGGCAAAAAAGCTCTGTGCGACGCGAGCGCGCACCTCGTGGCACATATTATATATTTCGCGAAAAGTGTTTCAAGAGTTACTCGCTCGAGTAAATATCTCTGGCTTATCGCGAATATTCCTGCCTACCGAGTTTTTTCACTTAACGAGCAAATTTTTCTGAACCGAGAGTAATTAGATGTAATACCGCAGCTTTTAGTGCGACCCTTTTTTGTCGTGCTCGCTTAAAAATTCCAGTTCGTCAAAAATTTTTGCTAGCAAAGATGTGGGAGGAAGGGAAAAAAATCGAAAACGTCATCGTGGCAAATAATGACTTCGAAACCGTACGCGCGCGAAATATCTCGCCCTTCTCAGAACTGCACAGTTGGATACAAAGCCCACGCGCGACGCTCACTCGAACATACACAGAGAAAGAACGATGAAAAAGTAGGAGGCGACAATCTTTGATAGAGTGGTTGGTTATGTACGTAAAAAACAGAGGGAGAAAGAACAGAAAGAGAAAGAATTAAGCTCTCTTTCTCTCGTCTCGTGAGCTTGCAAGCGCCGCGACAGTCATACATATGTACGGGAAGATTCGGAGCTTTGACGCGCGCGCGCGAGAGAGAAAAACGAACTTTTCTTCGAAACACGAGTGAAACGCGATAAACGAATGCATATCCCTCATTCTTACTCTCGAACTCGTGCATGTCTGTACGTGTGGTATGTGATATATGTTGCCGTCGTTGCTGCTGCTGCTGCTGGTCTTGCGCCTGCAGCAGCAGTAGTAGCAGAAGCAGCAGCGAGAAAGCCGGAGAATGCGGGAGTCAGTACGCCGAGCGCCGCCGCTGCCGCCGCGGCTGCTACTGCGCTGCTGCTGCTGCACTGCCTGCTGCTACTCTGCCACACCCATGCCTCGCAATATAGATATATAGGTAGACGCGATGCGGAAATAAGGAAATTCAAAATGATACACTGCGTGTAATGCTCGATGCGCTATGCGATATTATTTAATCGCACGCTGATCTCACGACGAAGATGCGGTATTAATTATTTTCACCTGACTTGAGATAATTAGGGGAAACTCGAAGGGTGCATGTATAACGATGCAACTTCCGTAAATTCAAAAAAGACAGAACTGCTCTTCCCTGGTATAATGAATCGGTATAATAGAGAGATGCATTTATATCGTGCACGTATATAGATAGGCAGTAACGTAATCAGGGTAAATCCGATCGAAAGCTCCTCTGGGTACTGCAGAGATATATAGGCATTTTAATTAAATCCCACCATGTGTTTCGCGAGCTCGTGTGTACCGTTGTGTGCTGTTGCCGTTGCGACGTCGCAGCAGTGGAACAAGAAAAAAAACAGCTCGACATAATACACTGACGATAATTTAATTAATCGACGCGCTGCAGGCGTGTAGCAGTAGCTAGTAGTAGTGGCTGCAGTATTGACTCCCGCAATGGGGGTAGGTTGACGAACTCGTGTGTATACGTATATACTTCGGCTCTCCCCGGATATGCTCCGAGGCCTCTGCTGCTGTGTTTTACTGTTTTCCTGAATTTGTGGATATATTTATGCATTAAAACCCGAATTCTACATTGAAAATTACCCCAGGCAATCAAAAAAAGCGCTCGTGCTTTTGCATATAATAAACGTGGAATTATCGTAAGCTCAGCTGTGTTATACGTACACACCGGCTTGACTTTAATTCTTCATCAGCTCGAAACGCGAATCTAGCGTAGCAAAGGTCATCCCTATATTAACTCATGGGTAGAGCCCTGACTTCGCTACTTTTACATTTTGAATAGTTGTAGAGTCATGCTCAAGTCGGCGATACACAGCCACGCGACGCTTGAAATTATTTACAAAATAAAATCGCTCTTCTTACAACGACGCGATATACATGACAATAATATCGATCCGATACTTGGCCCATATCCAAAGCGCCCGAGAACGAGATATATAGGAGAGCATTAACGATGTAAATTTTACGCCCGCGAGAGAGAGAGAGAGAAGATAGCGAGAGATGAAAAAGCGTCGAGTGTATCGTGTATCTCGTAAAGTGGATTGTGTGCCCGAGATTGTGTGCCGGCACATATATCATTCAAGAGTTCTCTTTCTCTCCCCCCGAGAGAGAGATCCACAGACACACAGAGTGCCTCGCCTCGCGTGGATTTGTAAATTTTTATCGGCCGCCTCGGAATAGGTGAACGCGTTTTTTCCCTCCCCCACTCGTTTTCAGAAGCTGCGCTGAAATTCCGAGAGTATATATCAGAGAGAATTTTGCATATTTTATCGGGGGATTAATCGATGGTATTCGCCAGAGAGCAGCGTTTTAAAAGAAAGAGAGAAATGAAAAAAAAGTTAATCTGACCCAATGCGCTAAACGTCAATCCATCTCCAATAGCCGTGTATATGCTCAAAGAGAAGAGCATCTTGAATGAGAGGTAGAGAAAAAAATCATTTCTTCCACTCCAGCGACATCGCGTGTATAATATATCTCGCATCAAACGGCAAAACTTAACATACAGCTATTAATTCTCAGCCAAAGCACTAACGCACATGCACGATATCTGGCCGTTCACTCGTGCTCGGACTGGCCTAGGAAGAAGCGTGCGCACGAAGCCAGACTTGGGATTATGCGTATAAAACGATGTTGTTGTCGTCGCAGTCGTCGTCGTCTACGTACGAGTGATCCACGAAAATAGCCACTTTCAGTGCTCTCCAGTAGCAGTATAGTGTGTTGGAGTCTCTCTCCATACATACGTACACTCATATGGAATATATATATATAGAGAGAAACAGAGAGAGAGGCAAAAGCGGAAGCCTTAGTGCGTTGAATTAGCTCGAGCGCCGTTGAAGTGCGTGCGTGCTTGCGAAAAATATACATATATGCCGCTGCCGACGATGACGACAATCGTGTTGTCGTCGTGATTTCGTCGGTGAATAAAATATATCTCTATATACTTAATCCGTACGCCGGAAACGAGAGAGAAAAAAAGCGTGCCGAGGAACGAATAATAATAAATAAAAAGGATCGAAGCTATGGAGGGTACGGAAGTGGAGATAGCTCCCTTCGTGGAGAACGGCGATCTGTCGCCGAACGGGACCATTAAGAGGAGCAGTTACATCACGAGAATGGCTAAAAAGCAAGAAAGGTATGGGGAATTCACGCAGGTGTTTTCGACGTTCGACGACTGCTCTAATTTTTTTGAATATTAAAACATCACCACCTGCTGCTGCTTGGCATCGACATGGCTCAACGTGGCGCATTCGCCCCTTGTGTGTTTTACAGAACGTCCCTGTTCATAATCATGAGCTTCATCTACGCCAAGCTGCTGGTGGTCGTGTGCGTGGCCTACGTGATGAGCGAGGTCGTGACGCACCGGCTGCCGCTCTGGTACTACGAGGGCTTCTTCACCTATCTCTACGGCGTGAGCATACTGTTCCTGCTCTACGTGTTCTGCTTCCTGCTGCAGGAGAGCGCCTGCTGCTCCAAGGGCGCCGAGACGCCGCCCGCGCCCAAGCCAGTGAAGGAGAAAAAGGAGAAGAAGGAGAAGAAGGAGAAGAAAGACAAGAAGGACAAGAAGGACAAGGATAAGGACAAGGATAAGGACAAGGACAAGGACAAGGATAAGAAGGATAAGAAGGAGTTCCAGGTTCGGATTTTTTTAGCACGGCCTCGCCCTACGCGCGGCTTACTTTTTGAATTTTATTATTTCGCGTGTAATATATAACGGCAGTTTTATCTCTCTTTTTTTTTGCTGTACATATTTAAAAATTCCTTTATTTGCTCGAGAAAAAAAACCGTAACTGCTGTCGGCTTTATGATCTCTTTTCTGTTTTCGTTGCGACACTACTATTTATGCCGTCATACCTTTTCAAAACCTAACGAGACGTTTTTGTTTTGCTTCCTTTTTTTCAGCCCGATCACGTAAGGACAATCTCTCTCACATTCACCCATTTTACCCATTCATCGTGCTCACATTCGTGCACCAACGCACGTACCTACATTTCATACACACGAATTTTGTAAATACACACACGCGTAGCGCATAAACGCGTCCGAAAATCGTTTTCGAAATTCGTTCCGCGAATGCGTCGCTTATATTACATCGTTCGTATAAAATCTGTACAGCTTTGACGCGCGTGCTTTGAAGTATATCTGGAGTAAACATTGTAAAAACACGATTCTCGATCTATTGTACAGACCCGAACGATATAAGCGCAAAAAATAACTGCTCGATCCTTAATGTTTTTATACTTCCCATACCGAGATTCGTATGTGCACATGTGGCGCGAGCGCGGATATACGCTGTATGGAATTCAAAACTTACAATGACGCAAGACGCGCGATGTGATGTACGCTGTCGAGTCTCGCGCGAGCTTTGCAGTCGGCTGCGCTGCCGTTACTTTCTATAAGGAACCGCTTTGGCGACTGCGTTTTAGGATGTGCACGTGCAGATACGGTCTAATATAGTGCGAGATTTTAGTGCCTCGCCATGTGCTGCTGATGCTTTAACCGAGCGCGTTCGGCTCAGAAATAGAATCGTCGCGACTGCACGCGAGTTTCGCCCTTTCTTAAATGGCGTACACGTCGTTCGCGTGAAGCATTTGCTGTGCTTTCGTTCCCTTTCAAAATATAACACTGCCACTTACACACCACACCCATGTATCGAGCTTGCCAGAATACATGCACCTTGTATATTATATGCCATTGTAGTCGAGAATGCGCAAACAAAATCGACAAATACACTAACATACACATACGCACACACAAAGCGACACTCAAAACTCTCGAAAGAGGCTCTCGCTCGCGGCTTTTTAGCAGCTCTCGCTAAATGCACCTATGCAGGAATGCTTATTTCAGGACGCCTCGGACGTCGAGGCCGGAGTGGCCCGCGCCGTGCGAAGACGCAAAACGTCGCAGGATGACAATTCCCACGGTAGCTTTTTCCTGCGCATCGGCGCCATTGGTAAGACACCTTGTTACTTTTGTTGTACGACAAAAAAAGAAACACCGTTTTATAAAACGTCGATGAAAAATCGAGCGTATTCAAAAACTGGCCGCATAATAAATCTGTCCATCCGTCCGTATGTATATAGCTTTTGGCCTGGGCACAATGGTCTACGCTGGCCTGGAGTTCGGCACGTTCTTCGAGGTGCCGCAAACATCGCCCTGCTATCAGATCCTCCAAGGCGTTAATCCCCTTCTACAGATGATATTCACATTCATGCAAATGTACTTTATCTTCATGAATTCTAGGGTAAGTGCGGCGGTCGCCTCCTTATACTTTTTTTTTTTATTATTTAACCTCCTCACTCGTATATTATAACACGAGTGCGACGACGAGAGACCGAAAGAAAGAAAAAAGAGTGGAGTCGGAGAAAAAAGCTTTCAGAGCTTTTTTTCAATTCCATTTGCGCGAGATTTTTCACCAACTCTCGCTCCTTGGGTTATACTTCTTTTATCTCGTATTCTTTTTTTTTTTTTTGGTGTCGCGTCGCATCGTGTTAAGTACGCGATGTGTACGAGTGTTGGGTATTATCATAGGCGACCTGAGCTGACGAATTTGCCGAATCATTAATGTTGTTTATCGTTGATTCGAATACAGTTGAACATTCATCGATTTAAAGTCATCGCTCGATTCGGCTTGATGCACGTCGTCGCCACGAATATCTGCGTGTGGATTCGCTCGCTCGTTCTCGAGATGCTCAAAGAGATCTCGCTGTACCATCGCAATCAAGGCCGCGCCGAAGCCGGAATCTTAGGTGAGTTTCCCGCAAAAGTTTTTCGAGTTTTTTTATACCACACACCTTCCCCCGCCACTACGTCACGAAATCGAAAGAGTTGCAAGCTTTTTTAGTCACCTCAAAATCCCCCCTGTGTGACAATCAGTTACATTTATCTACTAACTCACGTTGATGCTGGGCAAAGAGTGCACCACCCGTAAAAGCGCCCCTCAAAAAAAAAGAAAAGATAGAGAGAAAAAAATAAGAGTAGACGTCGCCCTAGAGACCGGCGCTAGATACTAACCAAAATCCCCCGATTGTCCACATTGTCTCCCAGCGAGCATAAGGGACCACACACTACGTCACGCTGGCTCATTCCTAGGTGAGTCGGCGCGCAATCCCGGCGGCAGCAATATGCGCTACTCCACGTCCGGGCCGAAGTGGGCGCGCGACATCGCCAGCACGGCCCTGCCCGCGGGCGGCCTGCAGGGACTCGCCCGCACCACCGTGCAGCCCATGGCCCGAGCCGTCACCCTGGGCTCCAGTGCCAATCCGGCCGAGTGGGCGGCCGCCACCGCCTCGTCGACGGGCATGCCCTCGAGCACAGCCGCCGCGATGATCAGCAGCAGCAGCTCCATGGCTGGAGAGACCAGCGCCACCTACGCGCCCTCGACCCTGTCGACTTTCCTGACGAGCCTCATGCCCGGTCAGAGGGACGCTATCTCCACGTCCACAGTCGACGCCATCACGACCTCCGCAGGCGCCTACTACGCCACGGACTCGGTCCTCGACGCGGCTGGCGGTGCCGCGGACGCCGACGGCCAAGCCAAGAACAATATCGCCCGCTTCCTGGAGACGGCCAACGCGACGGCCACCAACTTCAGCAGTGGCGCCGCCGCCATGCTGAGCAGCAGCCCCCTGTGGAATCCCAGCCACAACGCCTACGCCGAGGCGTTGACGGCCAACGACGGCAGCCTCATGGGCGGCAACAACAGCTGCGGCCGCATCAACATCATGGGCACCATCGTCAAGGACTCGGCGCCCTATCTGTTCCCCTTCATCATCGAGTACAGTCTGATCGGCGCCGCGGTCATCTACATCATGTGGAAGCACATCGGACGCCATCCGCGCTACACCCAGGCCGAGGCCGATCTCGAGCGCCGACTGGAGGCCATGCTATCGAGGCGGGCCGTTGCCCTCGCCAATGCAGGTACGGTATCGAACGATTCAGTTTTCAGGATTTCTTCTTTGTTTTTATTATTATTATGGGCCGAAAAAGTGAAAATGTGTCCCGCCCGCGAATGCGGTTCTCCCCGCACGATCGATGATGTGTATAGGATCTACCGCTGGATAAAAGGAAACAATTTCGCTTTTTCACCCCACACTATTTTTTGAGATTTTTACAAAAAATTTTTACTTGCAAAAACACATTAAGATGTATAAAAGCGAATTATTTGACATGAAAACAAAGATAAAAACAATGCTCAGCAGGCTTGAAGCTTCCTTTTTAAAAACACGTCTGTTCTTACTTGAGAAAGTCATGTAATACATACGTAAAATTGGTATTCTGGTTTTTTTCCAAGCTTGCTGCTGAATGAATCTGGCACTGAACGTTGCAATGCACACAGACAATGAAGCGCGTTTAATGTCAGTTTCAGAGAGCATCAAAAGAAATGAAAAAATTATTTTTTAGCTTGGTTGCGATCGAGTTGGTTGTATTACATCCTTCCTTCAAAAGCCTCGTTTAACATTTCATTGAAAATCATGCATTCTAATTCATATTATATTTGCGAGCATCAAACGAATTTTTTTTTCATTTTTTTTCTATGATTCGCGCATTAGGACTACTTTGCTTTTGTCAATTTCCAAAAAAAACATTTTCTTATTAACTCATTCATTTTCATTGAATCACTCATTCATTCTTGAACTTTTTTTTGTTCCCTCTCTTACTCATTGCTTTTAGATGAGTCGGCCGAAAATGACGAGTCAGGAAAAGTCGATAAACAGGAAGAGGTCAAAGTAGAAGAAAAAAAAGAAAGCAAAAAAGAAAAGAAAGAGAAAAAAAGTCAAAGAGAAAAAAGTCAAAGGTACGGCTTTGTTACTTGATTTAAAAAAAAATAATCACGGCAGCTTGAAAATCCTTACGAATACCAATTTTGCACGGTTACACACTGGATAAACACGCTTCAATGCATCGATTTGCGAGCCGATCGTAATCCTGCAGGTAGTGCCTTCCGAGGAAGGGTGGGTCGTACGTTGCGAGAGAGACTGCTCTATATAGGTAAAACAAAATCATCAATTTTAGCACTGCAAGATGTAATATCAAAACAATTAACAATTTATTGTATATTATTGTATAGTCAATTATATAAGTGTGTAATGATTTTAACATTTTACGCTTTGCACACGATTTAGTTTCTGTTAATTTATTATTTTTACATGTAGTTTACAGAGTTCACGATAAAAGTTTTTTCAAAATTAAGAACTTGATGTGGACACTTTATCGTCTGTTTATAAAATATAATTGTTTAAAACAAAAGTTGATCGAGTCAGTTGAGAATGAAAATCACATGGGTTCTTAAAAATATTAAATTAATTACGAATTAGCTCTTTTATTTGTCTATATAAAAATTGCAATCATAAATTAATGTTTCATTACATATAATGGCATGCATTAGCACAGTTTTATCACTAAAAGCTATATATATTTTTTCGTTGCACTCAGCATATGCTTTGATTAAAAAAAAATTAATTGAAAAAAAATAGCTCCCAGCAAACAAATGTATTGTGGGTAGGCAGATATCTTTCTTTCATGGGCGTTTCAATTTTTGCGCATGCGTATATGGCTTATATAATAATTAATCAAGGAAGGTTGGGTGGTGATATTTCCGTAATTTGGCTGCACGTTATCGCTGATAATTTTTGAATTTTTTTCTATATTTACCATTAATGGGAAAACTACTAATGGATTTAATTATTTTAATGACTCAAAGTTACCGGTAATTAGATTCGAAAATTGTTTTGTGTAAATTTGTAAAAAAAATTCATTTAGTTGGATAAACTTGATTTTTTTTTGGTGCATTAACTTTTGACTGTGACTAAAATCAACCACCATAAAACTACCCCAAAAATTTTTTTTTCTTTTGTAAAGCATAAAAAATGTTCAATGTTTCGTATCAAAAATAATCTTGCATTGCTAAATTGTGCATTGTTCCACCGACGCAGTCTCACGAACGACGCCCAAGAATCGAGAGGCACCACCTCCAGGGTTACCACACATGGCCAAAGTAGTAGTGACACAATCCCGCAGCTCCCCTGCGCTTTATTTACAAAAGCCTTCTTTGTTTTTTGTTTCTCTCTCTCTCTCTCTCTCTCTTCGATCCGCCTCACCATAGGTCAAGGTCGCGTCGACTGCGTGGGTGCCAGCAAGGGCCTGTTCTTCGGCCTGCTGCTCCTCGTCGGCTCGCTCATCTGCCTCATCCTGTTCTTCGTGCTGATCCACCATCCGGATCTGGGCCTGATCGCCATCTACCTCGCGGACGTCTCGCACTGCGCCATCATGGCCCTGTCGATCCTCGCCATCTGCATCGGCTTCTGCCGGGTGCGACACCTCAAGTTCAAGGCCGAGGAGCAGAGCGACCTCAACGACATACTGCTGCGCGTCTCGGCCTTCGGCCTCTTCATCTACGCCACCTTCTCGGTGATCTCCGGCTCGCTGGCCGCCTTCACCCACGAGCCCAATCTGCTCGTCATGGTCACGGGCCTGCTGGCCGTGCTCCAGGTGATCCTGCAGCTGCTCTTCATCGCCGACGTGTCGCGCCGGCGCGTCCACCTGCCCGAGCACGACCGCAGCAAGCCCGGCCGCCAGATCGTCACCTTCCTGCTGATCTGCAACGTCGCCATGTGGGTCATCTACACGTTCGAGGTGCAGAAGGTCCAGAAGAACCCCGTGCAGATCGACTTCTACGGCTTCCTGCCCTGGTCGATCGTGCAGAGGGTCACGGTGCCGCTCTGCATCTTCCATAGGTTCCACAGCGCGGTCACGCTTGCCGAGATCTGGAAGACCAGCTACAAGGCGCGCCTCGATTAAGGCGCTTGATCGCAACACACAACAACAACGTCCATCGAGAGAGATTACCAATAGAGATAAACCAATCAGACGACCATGATGATGATGATGAAACGAGAGGACACGAGAATAATGATAGGGCCCACATGATTCATCGAGAGGGCGCCTGAACGAGATTGAATGCTGTAGACGATGTTAAAACGAACTCGTTGCCAGAAGCAAAGACACTTTCGTTCATCGATTATTGCGTAGGAGTGGACTTTGTTTGTTAGACCGCATGCTATAATGAATGCTTTGAATATTAATCGAATGAGAAATAACAATTGTAACTGCGAACGATGAACGAATTGTAGTACGAAGCGCGTGGCAACGAACCGCGAACTCGTCTCTTTCGTCGCTTAATCTATATGAGACCATTATTAGAAATATATTACACACGTATATGAGTTTAGGTGGATGGAAAAACAATTCGACTTTAACTCGCGAATATGGTTAATCCCTACCCCCTTCCCGCGATATCTTGCGTTACCATATACGCGCATGTATTACCGATTACTGCTGTACTGACCACGAACGTTACACGCAAACGACGAACGAAACGAAATGACAGCGCGAGCAATCCGAGAATTGCGAATTTATGACCAAACGAACGATCGGACGTAACTGACAAACATTACGAAATACACAAACGAACCCAACTGATTTTTGATAATTTTTAACCCGTTTTTAATGCGAGTTTAAACTCGCTGACGTACACACACGCTCACATACGTATACATAAACGAACACGAACACAAATACGTATATGGCTTCTCAACGATACGATTATCGCATTTTCTACTTTTATATATCGTGAACCATCGTTTGACGCGTCGCTCGTGCCTCTCAATGCACGATTGATTCCTCTGTACGAACTGATCAATGATTATACACATGATGTAGCGACGACGTTGACGATGAGTCTCTATGGCTGACACGGGTTCGATCAAAAAAGAAAATAAATTCAATCAAATCGGACTCGAGTCACGCTCGTGAATTCTTAGTGATGTAGAGAATCTATAGCGTATAGTTCAATCGAATTTAAATAAAAAAAAAACATTCTCCGATGCATTTATACGAACTTCGAAATCAAACTTAATCAATTTGGAGGAGTATAAAAAAAAAAAAAATAACGGAAGAGACGTAGTCTCCAGAGTTCCAGAGTTTAACGTTGTCGGTTAAAAACCGGATAAAGTCGAGTATTCAATGGGAGCAGAAACAATTACTTTGTAGACAATTTTAACTCGTGGATCATAGACTCTAAACTATAAGAATACTTAAAGTGATGATACAATTGCCAAAGAATAACAAAACAAAAAAAAGGAAAGCGGACGAAATTAACGATAAACAAAAAAAAAGTAACTAAACGCACATCTTTCTTTCTTTCCATTCTCGAACAAGTCTGTGTGTTCAACAAAATCGGCTCAATCAGTTCGATTAATCATTAAAACGTTTAAAAAAGTACAAAATTTATTCGTGATTTTCAAAAGTATAATTAAAATATAAATAAATATTTCGACTGAATCGCGAGATTATTAGTACCGTTTAACGCTAAAAGTATGCTCATCTTTGTTTCACATTAGAAACGCTAAAATCATCAATCGATTCAAAAAAAAGTAATGGCATAAAAATAAAGCGGACGTCATTTTAAATTGGCAAAGCCAAAAATGCGTCAAATAGAGTGCAGTAACCAGGTCATTTGGGTCCGATAAATAAAGTAAAATGAAACGAGTAATAATTGTAGTTAGCCATCTCTTAGATGTATCTGCAATTTTCATGCGACTCAAATGAATTAGGCGATGAATTGCATTAATTAATAGATATCGTAGTAAACTTAACGAAACGATCATAGAAACGAAGAAATGATTCATTCATTAACGAGTATGATATAAAAGCGTAACGCATGGAAGAAAAAAAAACAAAAAAAAAGTAAACAAGCTATTTCAGTAAACTTCTAAAAGAAGTATAAAAGTAATGTCGCTATTGATTAGTGTCTAAGGCCAAAACTTGTAAAGGCCGCATGCAAGAATGATTATAAGGAAAAGAAGAGATAAATCAAGCAAATTGTGTATTATTAAACGTCGCTGATTTTATGCTGGTGATATTAAGAATAATTACAAGCGATAATCTTTGACATATGTTGTAGAAAAAAGTGTAATAGCAAACCCCTAGCTCCTTTCTGTGCAGACATAAACAGGATACGTTCGTAGATATTAAGACTTGAAAAACGCATACGATAAAACATTCTCTTTCTGATCATCCACGTACACTCCATCCTATTATAATAGCTTTCGAAATTTACGTACTTAAAATTAAAAAAAAACAATCATCCCATTTAGAAACTGAAAAGCGAAAAAAAACATGCATCAAGTACATAAATAAATATAAATATATGTTATAAATGAAAATGTAATGTAGACGATAAGATTGGACCGAGCGTTATTAAGACGTTATTACGAAAGGATTATTATGTGCTGGAATCGTAAGCAAAGAGAAGGAAAACACCATGACGACGATAAAATAAAACATTAATAGCTTCATACGAACATTATACATATAAAAGTACATACATAAATTTGACATAACATTGACGGTGACAATGATAATGTTGAAAGGAAATATATAAATAAATATATATACATAAATTAAGATTATGATCATGTGAACATATGATTGTATCGATTTGATTTTAAGCGGATGAATGTGGGAGCGAGTGTTAAATGAAAATTAGTTAC
Organism: Trichogramma dendrolimi; assembly: GCA_034770305.1. Lineage (NCBI taxonomy): Eukaryota > Metazoa > Arthropoda > Insecta > Hymenoptera > Trichogrammatidae > Trichogramma > Trichogramma dendrolimi. The sequence goes on along the minus strand of JAPMIB010000114.1, from coordinate 174,442 downwards.
AGAGGTGTAAATATCAGTGAGTCGTACGAATAAGTATACAAATGAGTATGTTTGCAAGCAACGATGCATTTAATTCGTGAAATATGAAAAAAATGAAAATATATTTGTTCGATTATTTGTGTATCAATCGCTTGAGCGCTGCGTAGTTTAAGATTCACATTTACGTTGTTCAAACATTGTATTTACTCATTATAATTATTATCATTATTATTACTGTATATTTACTAATAAAAAGTGGGAAAGTCGCTTTGAATAGTTTAAAAAAGCGTATAATTATGTTTAATAAAGACGGGACTTAGCAAAAATGAACAATTATTTCAAAGCTGAGATTTTGTATAATCATGCAAGCTTTATATTACGGTACAATTCGTTATCTAGAAATTTTACGGAAAAAACGAGGAGTGACAGAATATGTGAAATAATATAACTCAAAAATGAAGTAATATACTAGATGGAAAACAATATTTAAAATAAATAACAAAAAAAATGAAACAAACAAATGCCAAATTGCACACGATGTTCGTTAACGAGTGTGATGAGATGACACAAAAGGCACTGCCACACCGGACCAAATAAAAGCATTGAACAAAAAAAGAAACTCATAAGACACTCAGCAGCAGTAAAAAAAATGGCTAGTATATTACGCGAGTCAAATACAAATTTAGAGAAATAAATTGCTAAGTACATGGTCCTACGATGAATAGAGCAGCGATTTGAAAATTATTGACTCTTGAGAGGAGAATCGTTTGATCACTGAGTAAAATTTCTCGCCATATATTTATAAATTAAAATTGAGCGTAACAGCGAAGTCCCAATCGACTCTCTTGCACTCATTTTTATTGCTACTGTATTACCAGATATTTTTCTCAGTGATGATACTTGATGATATAAAAAAATGTTTGCGACAATTATTGACGGCTTTTGAATGATAATTAATGATTAGTAAGATCTTCGAAGTTATAGTGATATATATTATATATATTATATGATGATTCATTATAAGACACGAAAGAAAGAAATAGGATGACGCGAGGTTAAAGCATTCTTGTATAAGTACACCGATATCTTTTAAAAAAAAAAAAAATAGTAGCTGTAAGCCTAACGATTGTGAGGCCGTGGATTTGCAGGGAGCAAAAATCGGACCGTAGCTCAATGGAAACTTAATCAAAAGAACAACGGAAAATCGTTTCCCAATCACACATAGATGTACGAGATATTTTTCACAGATACGTCTTCGTTGTATAGTTTGAACCGGACAAGGGAATGATTGTATTTATTGTTAATTATACGCGCAATTTTGAAAAACGAGGAAATGACGAGTCTCGTGTTTGATTGGTTTTTTTCGACGCTGGATAAGAAAAGGGAATAAAAGGAATTACAGAAGCAAATCCACGGTCTCGTTATTTAAACATTACGTAGGATGTTTTTGATGTCTTTGACTATAATTATTCAAGTTTGTACACACGCACAAGTGACTCTTACACTTATACGACTTATTAAATAAAAAAAAGCAAAAAAAAAATAAACAAAAAAAAAACAGTGACACGATTGAAACATTAAATGTAAAGGAATAAAAAAAAACGTAAATGGTAACAATCGATAAAAAAAATCAGCAAAAAAATAAAAAGTACATGTTTGTTGTCGAGTAACCATGTTCTCTTAAAGGTCAACTTTTAGGGATTTTAAAAGAAGTTTACGAAATAAAGTTAATTCGAAAAAAACCATTGTATATTATTGGAATATATAATAAAGCCAAGCCGTAATTAATGAATCATAAATGTAATAATAATTCATCGTAATCCGCAACAGACATCAACAAAACAATGAACAAGGTAAATAATAAATGCCGATTATGAAGAAATAGCAATGAATTTACATTCACCGCCCTCCCATCCCCAGAAACCCCAATCACCCCAACTATCATCTTACCAATTGCTCTCGACGATACGTTCATTGATTGTTATTTTTTCTCTATCCATTCCTTCGACTTCATCCAACTCTCTATACATGCGATCCCATTTTTCCACCAACTCTTTATCATTAAAAAACAAAGAGGAGTGAGAAGCATTGTAACATTATTAAGTATTAATTGTAATTGGACATTCCGATGTACTCGATACGCGGGATTGTCACAACCGCGCAATGTCTTCAGGATATATTAAAAAAAAAGGAAACAGAACAAAAAAAAACACCGGCGTAATTTGTAAAACGATAACGATGATAAAAAAAAATTGGTTAATAAAAGTTATCTAGATGTAAAAGAAAAAAATATAAAATTATACAACATTGATCGTCTTTTTCGAACCGATCCTTTCGTAGTGTATATGATCTTTAGTGCATCATTTATTAATTTTTTCATCCACGCGCATTCTTTTATTCACAAAAAAATATACGAGATATTATTTTTCAATGATAAATGTAATTCTTTACTCTCATATTTTCATTATATATTAATATAATTACATGCGTTATCATATATTCTATATAATACGTGAATGAAGAAAAAAAAGTACAAATAAAAATATCTTACACGTAGTAGTTATTTTTTTATTTTATGGTGCTTTTTTAGCATATAGAGTATTTTTCTTACCGTTTGCGAGGGTGAGTATCGATGGATAATTTGGGTAAGTAAAAGGTTTAAAAAACAATCGTGTATGTGCACCATTTTGATCTGCTTGTCATCTGCTTGTCATCTGATTATCATTGATCAATTTTTATCGAAAAAATTTTTTAATTCTAAAAATGATTTATATTTTCTGTATATATTATTACGTATGTATAATGCTGCCTCTAATTTGGCGAGAGATGATCATACAAAGAGCCACGTTAAATACACACACTGCAACGTCCGGTTTACAGAGGACACTATCGTATCTCGTATGAAGGGCGAGCTTTATTAAATTTTATTTTTTGCGCGCGCCGCGAAATATACAGAAAAATGGACTCAAAAGTTAATTTTCTATTTTTTCTTGTGAAAATGCCCAAAAAAATAAATAAAAATATCTTACTCGTAGTTGTTCTTTTTTTGAATTTTTTCGTTGTCTTCTGAGCAAATACAGAGACTCCTTTCTCTTGTGGTTTATGAGTCATACAACAGTCGCATGCTCAATATTGTTTTTCTTCATATTCTTATAGCATATCTACACAATGCGTATTATTGCGAACGAGAGAGAAAAAGAAAGTATCAAGGTCTCGCGCGCACTTGATGTGCACAACGTCTCATAAACATAGCTCGGTGCAAACGTGCCCGAGCGGCCGCAGGTGGTATTATAGCTACGTATCGATAGATAAACGATTTTGCATTGGACACGCAGATGTAAATCTGTCCCAAACAGCTGCCGAGATCTCGAGATTGCATAATTATTTCGTCTAAGTATGGACAGCATCAAGACAAAAAAGAAGAGAAAAGAGAGCAGCGGTACAACTCCGATTACGAGAGAGAGAGAGTCGCTGAACGCATTATTCGAGCGCGTGTGCAGTGAGCAACGAGGTCGAGCGCAAGTAGAGCACGCCGATGCGATGGCATTTCTCGTGTAGGTAAGTTGCTGTCAGCGGCAGGAGATGATTCCCCGCGAGCATATATAATCCGATGTTCCGGAACGAAGGCAGAAATTGGGAAAAGTTTATATGCGGATGGCTCGTTGAAAAATGTTTTCAATACCGCTATACGGTTCTGCTGCACTCGAGCGAATTATTACGTACTTATACGCTTCGGTTAAATTGATATGTTTATAAAGTGCGACGCGTTCGCGCGCGGCTGATTTGAATATTAGAAAGGAAAAAGCTAATTGGCGCGTGTAGAGGCAAGGGCATCGTCGTCGATCAAAGGCCTTCTGTCGCAAGCACATTCGCACATTAAAGTACACGCGCACATTGTATTATATGTTTTTCTCTGCTCGAGTCGATCGCGAGCAAAGAAAATCCGATCGAGTGCCGCGGGTATGACTATAATACTCATTACGCGCGGACAGACTTGCTTCTGTTACGCACATAATTCACATGGTTACAGAAAAATTTCTCATAAGCGCACACTTCGGTGGGTAATTTTAAATCGACGTAGTGGGTAATTTTTGCGTCGATTCGGAGTGGGAGTGCACGATGTAATAGTACAAACTTTCCTGCTGGCGATTTGTGTAATCGCCAGCATGCCCGCGGTCCTTAGATATTAGACATATAGAAAGCAACGCGCCTTGTCGATTTTAGCGATTACACGCGGCACGTATAGGCATAATATAATGCAGCTGCGATCGAGTCTGCGCTCGGTGAAACGTGCACACAACGTGTCTGCGTCGGAATAAAAAAGAAGAAGAAAAAAAATTAAAAAGAATACGTCTGGCCGTGTATTTTTGTCGAGCCACGAAAAAAAAAAAAAAACTCCCCAGCGCCGATTCTATTTATAAACTTGTAAAGGCAGCCAGCCTCCTCCTGCTCCGTGCTGCAGGATAATAAAAATGAGGAAAAAGAAAAAAATATGTTTCAACCTGGCGGCGGCGGCTGCGGTGCGTTGTAATATCGGTATAAGAGGGCTCGCCTCGCTCTCCAGCCAATGATCGCGCGGCCTCAGCGTTTTCTCTCTCTTTCTTACTCTCGCTCGTTTACTGGGTTAGATGTGTGACGAAATATAAAAGTGAGCGTGCCCCCTTCCGAGGATCGTAAAATTATAATACATTATATGCATTTGAATACAGTTTTAGTGCACGCGATAACTTGAATATTTGTATAACGAGATCGAGAGTTAGAATCCGAAAGTAAGTAAGGTATTCTAGTTTTAATGAAAATTCTCGGGTAATTCTGAGGTAATGAAAAAATTCCAATTTCATAAATCGATTCAAGGAGCAAAAGTTGGCATCTCGGCACACACAAAACAATGCCCCTCTAAGTCATTTTTACACAGGCTCCTTTCTCTCTTCGCGCGCGCGGCAAGCAGCAGCAGCAGCCAGCAGCAGCGAGTCCAGCGCTCTTTATGCTATTTCTTGCAGTAGCTCAGTCAGTCGCAGTCGAAACATTGATGGCGCTTGGTGTACCGTGTCCCGGAGCTGCTACATAACCCCGCACATCTGTATACATCGATACGTTGAATTATAGTACTCGGTTGTTCGATAGAGTGTACGTTTGGAACGATTGTTATAAATCGAAGCAACGATGGGCTCGACTCTTCAGGACCAGATCAAGGCCCAAGGCGACTTAGTCAGGAATCTCAAAAGCGCCAAGGCCGATCCGAGCAAGGTGAGTCCCGGATTTTCGTGCAAAAATTCTGTCCGTTCTACGAACGCGTGTGACCGCGCGACGCGCGATGATGCAAGATAGGTTGGCTTACAAAGTGAACGGGAACACGTGTGCAAATTTCTTTTTTTTTGCATTCGAATATCGGCTCGCTGAGCAGCGAGCTAACCATACGCGTCTGCTATGTACTTATATTGATGCCGTACATATTGATACGGGACTGCTCCAACTCTTTCTCGCAATCTATGACGAATAATTATCTCGGGCTAACATTTTTAAGGGTCAAATTAATCAATGATTCAATTTTGTGTGTATTTACGTTTTATGGCACTACTAACGCGAGCTGATAACGATTATGCGTGCGCTTGTCTGCCGCATGTCGTCGCGAAATTACAAAATAACACGTGAAAGCTTGGCTGAATTTCGGTGCAAAGTATAATTCCTGTCATGATATCCGTTATCTAATTGTTCCTCGTTTTCGTTGAGGTTAACTGTATATTTATAGAGCAGCTGTTGTGCTATCCGCTAATATTTCATGGCTTGCATCAGCTTCTTCCTCCCGGTGACGCTACCGAGTATTGCCTCACAACTTGCGGTTCCTCGCAATTGTACTATTTTATTGCATATGCTTTCATTTGAGTTTTTTTTTTTTTTGTTAAAATGTCTAACCAATTGCGAGTTAAATATGAAATGAGATTTAATAAGTAAATAATATGAATTGAATAGTTGAATTTATGATGATTCAAAATTTATGTCTAGCTAATAAAGCTTTTTTTTGGTGAAAGGCATTTAGAGAACATCTAGCAGAAGTTGATAGAATTTTAGTATCTAAAAGTTATATTAATGGCTGGACACCTTCAGATAGAGATGTAAAACTTTATAACTTTTGTTGTTCTTATGGGAATGGAGACTATAACAGTTTTTCTAATTTAAAGAGATGGTTTAATCATATCAAAAGTTTTAGTTCAGAAGAACAGTTAAAATTCTTAAAGTCAGATCGTACTAATCATGAACTAGATAAAATTATTGGTTTTCTTGTCTTGTTGTCACACAAAAATATTGATGAAAAGGTGAGGCAGTAGTTGCTTGCTTGCAACACTGTCACAGATCATTACTCCATTGATTTTGATCAATTTTGATCATGTAAAATGTTGTTGCACTTGTTAAATTTATTTATAAAAATCTGTGGCAGTAGAATGCTAGCTGGATAACTTGAAATTTATCTCATGTTCTATTAGTTTGAATAACCAACATTGAGGTGGATTTTTATTTCATTCTGGTTGGGGTTACTTCGAATCTTGCACCATGTTAACTCTAATTCGAACACAACTTGCTCTGACTGCACGACGATGCACGACTATGGCCGCTTCTACACAGGTATATGCGGACCTATATGTCGTTTTTCTAGATTATCATTACAATTCAATAACAAGTGATTTCTTTTTACAGATAAAACAAGAAGTGGACATACTATTGAAATTGAAAGCAGAACTAGGTGATAACAATGCAGCCAGTTCACAGAAACTTCAGCTCAAAACACCAAAAGGCACAAGGGATTACAATCCTGAACAAATGGCCTTGCGTTTGTCAGCTATGGACAAAATTGTTTCTATTTTCAAGAAACACGGTGCTGAAACTATAGATACTCCAATCTTTGAATTGAAGGTTAAATCAATTTTAAAAATTGAATTAATATGCAGGAAAAAATATTTACATTCAAATTATTACATTGCAGGAGGTGCTCACAGGAAAATATGGTGAAGACTCCAAATTAATTTATGATCTGAAAGATCAAGGAGGTGAAATACTTGCCTTGAGATATGATTTAACAGTTCCTTTTGCCCGTTACTTGGCAATGAACAAAATTGCTTCTATTAAGAGGTACCAAATAGCAAAAGTTTACAGAAGAGACAACCCAGCCATGACCAAAGGAAGATATAGAGAATTTTATCAATGTGTAAGTTTCAAAAAACAGTATACAATTTTAGTATTGAAACTTTTTCTAATTATATTTTGTTTCTGACAGGATTTTGATATTGCTGGACAATATGATCCTATGTTACCTGATGCAGAATGTTTGAAAATCATTTATGAGGCTCTTAACACTTTGGATCTAGGACCTTTCTCTATCAAAGTTAATCATAGATGCTTGCTGGATGGTATTTTTGCAGCATGTGGAGTTCCAGAAGATAAGTTCCGTACCATATGCTCTGCTGTTGATAAACTTGACAAAAGTCCATGGGAAGAAGTAAAAAAAGAAATGGTAGAAGAAAAAGGTTTGGATGAAAAGATAGCTGATAAAATTGGTGGCTATGTATCCAGAAATGGTGGTAGAAATTTGGTAGAAGAATTGAGAAAAGACGAAGATCTGATGAAGCAGCCCTCAGCAGTTCAAGGCGTAGATGCTATGGACCTGTTATTGAAATACTGTGAATTATTCAAAGTTATGGACAATGTAGTTTTTGATCTCAGTTTAGCTAGAGGCTTAGACTACTATACTGGTGTTATTTATGAAGCTATTCTGACTGGTAAGATTATTTTTTCATGAAAAATTTTTCATTAAATCTATATTGTCCCAAAAAATTAATTTCTTTCAATTAATTATTTTCCAGGTGACGATGTCGGCGTGGGGAGTGTGGCAGGTGGAGGACGTTACGACAATCTTGTCGGTATGTTTGACCCAAAGAGCAGATCAGTTCCATGTGTTGGAATGTCTCTGGGTATCGAGCGTATCTTCAGTGTTCTAGAGTCAAAAGTGGCAAATCGTGGCTTGAAAACGCGAACGACCGAAGTTCAGGTGTTCGTAGCTGCGGCACAGAAAAACTTGCACGAAGAACGCATGAAGATCATTACCGAGCTCTGGGATTCCAACATCAAAGCCGAGCACTCGTATAAAAAGAGTCCGAAACTCCTTGCACAACTGCAATATTGCGAAGAACAAGGCATACCCTTGGCTATTGTTATTGGCGAGGGAGAAATTAAAGCTGGAATTGTGAAATTGAGAGATGTGAAATCTCGCGAAGAAAAAGAGGTATCACGAGAAAATTTAGTGGAAGAACTTCAAAAGCGGTTGGATGGAATGGTTTTGACTAGTGAACACTAATTGTATAAAATTAATTCTTTTCAATTGTTCACGTGTTGTATCGTTTAATATTTTCCTATAATTTCCGAAATGTATTTTACGCATTATTTTATATTAGTTGTCAACTCGTGTCACTTTATGAAGCGCAATATAAGCAAAATGATCGAGTTTCAAGCAATGTATTTGCTTTGAAATTACGTGATTAATGTCACCATCAAAATGTGCTTCACATAATCGAACGAGCATATTAAAAAAATCAACAAATCTGCTTATTTCATCTATAAAATAAAAAGTGAGCACGAGTTGAAAGAATATACCAAAACAAAGTTGATTGTTGCATTGAGTGCATTATATCTCCGAGAAAACATGAATTATTCATAACTTGCTGCATTTTTATACAAACGTTTCATACAATTATCTACTGCGGAAAATGTAAATAGAATTAATAGTAGTGTACATACACCTTTTGCTGTTTAGCCAATTTCAGGAATACCTAAAATGTTGACATTTTTTAAGGTATTGACATTTATTAATAAATTTTGATGAATCTTACTCAAAGTAAAACAAGTCTTGATCATGATCTTATTGAATGAAATCTGAATGATGATGTTTGTGGAATTTATATTCAGTATATACTTGATTAAACCAATTTTATCTATACATCTTTTGATACTTACTTTGAAATCCTTACGTTTGATTTTATTACGTTCAAAATCGATAGGTTAAGAATTTATTTAAGATAATAAGAGACAGAAAATAATTTCTATTGCACTCAAATTTTTTATTTATCAATTTTATTGAAAGGTTGTTTCATCGAAAATACGTCACGTACTTTGCAAGTATCAGACATATTTTGGATGAGTTTTCAAACAACTTATTGAAACGTATATTAAAAAGGCAACATATTGTATCAGATAGGAAATTCTTACAAATGAAGTACTTAATCATAAATCAATTAAAGATAAATTTTTGAATTTGAAGTCCGCAGATACAATACATCATTGACCGCAGGAAATTCCTCTACGGGAGACGTGTTCGCAGAACACGGAAAAGTCATTTTTTAATAAAACTTAAAAAGTACTTCGTGCGCTCTAAAATCACTACAGGCAATTCCTCGTTAGGGCGCGTAGTGCGTGGAATTTACCGAATAGTTTCTTTAATTGATTTCATAAGACGCAATAAATTATATAATAATCATATTAATCTTTATAGGCAATTCTCTCGTACGGAATTGTTCGCAATTTAATTCAACTTGAAATTAATCTTAAAAAATAATTCATGTGTTACATTGCTGCCTATAGGAAATCGTTTTCTTATCTAAAATAATCATTGTATGATTTGATAAGGCTCTCACTATTCATTAAAAACTGTCTCTCTCTCTACGATTAAAATCACAGCCGCATTTGTAAAAATACTATAACGAACTCGTTACGCTTCGAGTATGTCAATTCGATTCTTTTTTGTTTTTTATTCGCATCAATTCGATCGAAACTATATACTTGTCACAGCCTTTTTATTGTCGTTCCTTATAGTTATACAGTTATCTTACAGTTTTTTCCTCTTACATTCTTTCGACTTAAAATTAATAATGGTAACTTTAAGCGTAATCAAAGAAGAGGCACGGTGTGAAATACTACATTAGCTCTATATAATTAAGATTAATACATGATATGGCTTCTCTGTAGACTATTGTACCAAATATCTAAGTATCTAATAATTATAATGTACGTGACAGGAAACTTTTTTTTGTTTTGTTCAATCGCGCTCTACGCTAATAAAATAACGATCCGTAAGTTATCGGTAAAAATGACTGAGTATTGATCTCGGGACAAAATAAATCGGCTCTCTCGGTCTGCTTCGCAGAGTTCACATTCTTCGATTAAAAAAGTATATATCACGATATTCAGTCTATCACACCGAGGAGTAATAAAGTAAAATAATACATGCGCGTGCTGTGTATATAACGAGTCAACAATACGATCGTAACGCTAAAAAAATATCAATTCTCTGGTATATTCGTGAAAATATAATGTAAATGAAAAAAAAAATTTCCCCCCTGGATTCGATCCGTTATAGACAATCAAACTGTCTACTAAAAATCGTCTTATTTACATTTTATACATAATTATCGACGCTTTGGGCGAAAACTATACACAGAAAATACTGACAAACGATTAAAAACTGAAATTTTGTACGACAACGAGTCCTCGTCCAAAGCATCGATACATCTAAAAACTAATAGAACTCGCTTACGGGTAAAAATCTAAAAACTCATCAGTACGATCTATACATTCGTGTCTCTCTCGACTCTCTTTCTTCTTCTTCTATCCTCTACGACTCCTCGGAGCTGTGATCGGCCTCGTTGCCCGACTCCGCGGGCTCGCGCGGCGACTCCGGCGACGACGTGGTCATCATCAGGTTCGCGGCAGCCCCACCAGTCTGGCTGCTCATCATCAAGCCCCTGGCCGAACTCTTGGGCGTGACGATGGTCACGGTCTTCTGGGTGCTCGTGTGCAGACGCTGGCTCAGCGTCATGCCGCGACCCTCCGCCTCGTTCACGGCCAGCGGACTGATGGCCAGCTTGCTGCTGCTGCCGCGACCCGCGCCGCTCGCGCCCTGCGGACTGCTGCTTACGCTGCCGCTGCCCTTGTCCAGCTCGCTCAGGCTGAAGGCTCGCGTTCGCCTGAAGGCCGAGGCGCCCTTCTGCAGTATGCCCGCCTTCCAGCGGGGAAACGGGCCGGTCTGCAGCGAGCTCTGTCGGTCGTACTTGCTTCGCGGACTGTCCGGCGACGGCCCGGCCGGATCCGTCTCGACGACCGACGAGATGGACGAGGAGGAGGTGCCGCTCGGGGGACTGGCGCCCTCACCTATGGGCGAGGCGATGTCAGCCGGATGCACGGAGAATCGGCGCGCCGCCTTCTTGGCCGCGGCCAGCGCGATCGGCGACGAGATCCCCGGTCGGCTCTCCGTCTGGACGAGCGAGCGCTTCGGGCAGGACTCGATCAGGTGGTGGTCGTCGAAGCGCCGCCTGCTGGTGTAAGCGTCGCCGCCCCGACTGAACGAGCTGTTGCCGCTGCCGCCGAAGCTGATCGGCCTGAGGGAGAACCGGCGATCGCCGAAGCGCGGCCTGAGTCCGAGCGTGTCGGCGTTGCCCTGAGTGGCGCGCCTGCCGCGCAGATGCTGCCGCTCCTCGTCGGTCAGCAGATCGCTGGGCGGACACTGGTTCGACTGGTTGCTGGTCGAGCCGGTGTCCGCCGGCGGCACGAACAGCGACAACAGCTTCTCGAGGCCCTTCTCCGGGGGCCGCTGCGCCGTGCCGAACTTCCGATGCGGCTGACCGGCCACGGCCGTGGGTGCCGTGGGCACCAGGCCCACTCCGTTGTGGCCCGTGATCGACATGAACTGATGGTCGTCCAGCAGAAGAGGCTGGCCTCGGTCGTCGACGTCGCCGCCGACGCCGCAGCCGCCAGCGCCACCGCCACCTCCAGCCGTGGCATTGCCGGCGGCGCCCACGGTGATGAGGGCCAGGGCGCGCATCAGGTCCGCCACCGAGGTGTTCTCCAGCACCGCCAGGGACTGGGGATTGAAATTGGTGGTGAGCTCCTCGATGGCCTGCTGGCCGCGTCGCTGCGAGCGCTCGCGATGCTGGAGCTCGATGACGTCGATGACGGTCGAGTCCTCGGGCAGCTCGTCGAAGGTCTCGGCGTCGCGCCTCATCGCCTCCTCGATGCTGTTGTAGCTGCGCTCGACCTGCTGATCGACGACGCTCGGCCTCTTCATCCACTTGCGTATGAAGCGCCCAAACGTTTTGCTCTTTGCCGACTGCTGCTGCTGCTGCTGTCCATACGACAATTGCGGTATCTGCGGCATGATGTTGTTGTCCAGCTCCCGCTGTTGACGGCTGCGTTTCAAGACCTCGTCGAATTCCTTGGTGGCCGGCGCTCCGTACCACGTCTGCTCGTTGCGATACCGGCAAGGCGCCGTTTGCTGCTTGTTGGCGAAGTGCTCGCTGTTGGAGCGCGGCCGCATTCCGCGGGCCAGTCGCGCGGCCTCCGCCAACGCGGCCGAGCTCGTCACGGTCGTCTGATTGCTGTCGGGGATCGGTACCGCGAAGCTCTTCGTCGGCTCGCTCGTCGTCGACACGTCCCACTTGCTGTCGGGCGGAATCTTCTCCGTGGCCACGGTGGTGCTCCAGTGACTGAACACCGACTCGTCCCGGGTGATGGTCCTGGCGTCGTAATTCGCGTAGCCGCCGCCGGCGCTGTAGCTCTGCATCGAGGTGACCGTGTTGGCGTTGAGCTGAGCCAGGGCGGCAGCGTCCAAGCAGCCGGTCGGCGAAAGCGACTCCGACCTGTCCGCCGCTGCCATCGATAGGGACCTAATCGTGTCGTAGACGCTCTGCTCGTTCTGTTGTTGCTGTTGTTGCAGTTCGCAATTGTCCTCCTCGTCGCAGAAGCACGGAGGCTCGTAGCCCAGCGCCAATACGAGGCGAGACAGAATCTCGGAGGCTCTGCACGGCTCCTCCGCGACCTGGTCGGCTGCGTCCGAACGCACTACCCATCTGTTTTTCTTGGTTGGCTTGTCCTTCATCTCTGCGTCGCGCTGTTAATTTTATCATAACATTAATATATTGTAACGATGCAAATAAACGAGAAGAGAAGCGAAAATCCTTACCAATTCTTGCAAGTCGCTGAAACTCTTGACGCGTCTCATCGCCTCTTCCTCGACCATAGCTTCGAACTCGGGGGTGTCGAGCATGCGCAGGTCCGGACAGCTCTGCCAATCGGCGAGGAACAATTGGGGCGACGCGTAGCTCAGCGGCTCCTTCTTTTCCTTGTGCAGCTGCAGCTCCTCGGCGATGCGCTGGAAGAACTTGAAATTCAGAACGCGATCGTTCCAAACTTTGCCGCGCTTGAGGCGCAGACGTTGGATGAGGGCGGCCTCGATCTTGAGCAGTTTGCGGCTCGAGATGAAGTCGGTGATGAAGCGTATGATCATGGCGATGTAGCTGAGACCGAGGAACAGCCACATGAACAGGAAGGTTTGGTAGAAGCCGTTGGCCCATTTGTTTTTTATGTTGTTTTTGATACCTGCGGTAATAATTTCATCGTTATAGTTGATGAGGATTTATTTTTGATTTTATTTAATAATATCATACAGTCGCACACCTATCTTATGATCTAGGTACTTACTCCAAAGTGTCCTTTTGTTAGCATGGTTTAACAAAAACGTTATTTTTTTAAATAAACGTGTGCAACAGTAACAAAAAAGAGGAAGAGATTTTTAAAGCATAACTCAAGCTTTCGGAGCAGCAAAACGAATTTGTCATCGAACGCAATAATACGCGTAATAAATACGTAACGGAATACGTCGACGCAGCAGTAAATTTTCTTAGCCAAGTCGCGCAAGCACTAATAGACTATTTGAAAATGCAATGATCTCCGCGACGTGTACGCGTCTAAAAGCTTCAAAAATAACGACGTGTTAATGAGATGAGACGCGACGACGAATGACGCGCGTACAAAAAATTGCACGAGCGACGAAGTAGTATAGTAGTTGAAGAAAAAATGTATACCGCGTGATAAACCTCTGCATAAATATTCTCACACGGCTTCGAGCTTTGAGGTAAATAAGGATAATAAAATTTCGTGGAACGACGTACGCGTATCGTATCGAATTGGTTATCGATAATTGCGTATAAAAAGAGCTGGAGACAACATTACATACTACCGATATTATTTTTTTAGCCTCCTTGAGAGTGAAAAAAAAAAAAATAATAAGATACGTACCGGCAACGAAGTCTCCGTAACCGATGGTCGTCTGCGAGATGAATGCGAAGTACACGGCCTCGATGAAGGTCCACCGCTCCACCCTGCCGATCAGTATGGCCGGCAGCACGACCGTCAGCGACAGTCCCGGTATTACGAAGAGCACGATCTTCATCGAGAATCGTATCGAGATCCACCTGCGCACCTGGCGGGCCCGCTCGATGTCATCCTCGGAGCGCTCCAGGCCCATCGCCTTGTACCTCTCGATCTCCATCTGTTCCTTCTTCTCCAGCGACAGCATTTCCACCTTGAAGTTGTAGTAGCCGTTCATGAAGATGTGGGCGAAGAGCTCGCCGATGCGCGCCAGGGTCATGGCGTACAGCGGTATGCCGATAAAGGCGAACACTATGGTGAAGAGGCGCGACGAGTTGCGCGTCGGCGAGACGTTGCCGTAACCTGTTGAGAAAATTCGGGGTTTGGGTTTCAGTGTGTATAATGTTTTTTTTTTTCATTTCGCGCAATTCGGCATTGAAAAATTGTCTTATCTCGTTGTACGCGCGCGAGGATTTTTGCGCGCGAAACATCAATCAAGGCGGCCGCCCCCGCCGAGTGACGAGAGAGCACCTGATCGAGTCGAGCGATAAACATCTAATCGATGTGTGCAATATGATTGTTATATATGCCGACGATCAAAGGAGAGAGAAAAATCAGCAACAATTCGATAGTTGACGATAGTGCAAGTACTCGTACGTCACGAAAGTTTACCGCGGTCAATACATCCCTCGACGTCGTAGTAATTTTCTCAAAAAAAAAAAAGGAAAAAAATCGAGCTTCGCACGTGCGCGCGGTGAAAACGTGAGCGGCGTCAACCGAATCGCTGTGATTTCATTGATCGGAGCGAAGGTCGCGAAACGTCATTACTCCGTTCCTCTTTCTTTCTTCTTTTTTTTTTATTAATCCATGCCAAGTACTTGAAAAATTATCAACGCGATATACGCCGCGAGTTAAATAACAATTATTACAGAGATATATAATAAATGCGTCGATGAGCTCGCGCTCGCGCGCATGAGGAAAAAAAGAGCCGCAGCTGTGGTGCTTACCGATCGTGCTGAGGGTGGAAAACGCCAGGAAGAAGCAGTTGACGAAGGTGTAATTGGCCATGATCGGAGGAAAGGTTATGTAGTGGTTCCACTCGTGACCCAGATACTTGGCTAACTCGATCAAGACTTTTTCGGCGATCTGAGTCGCGTTCATCTTTTCTCGCAATCCAGTTTCTATGACGTCTGTTATTACCCCTGTAAAAGAGAAGAGAAATTGAAAGATGAGAAACAAATGAAAATGATATTTGTGAATTGTTGTTCCTTCTTCATTGCCAAATCGTATCGTGCGCATCGAAAACAGTCGAATTTCAATAATAAATTATACGATTATCTCATACGCGTCCCGTAAAGTGATTGGCCTTGGAGTAAGTACAATTGACATTTTTCTAAGTAAAAATGCCTCAAATTCAAAATAAGTATGTAAGACAAAAACAACGTTACAACGAAAAAAACCCCGCAGTTGTTTCAACAAATTTTCTGGATCGGCGGGTTTGTTTTGTTTTTTTGTTTTAACGCCGCGCAGGTCTCGTGTACGACGCGTGCTTCACATGATGCTCATTACAGATTAATTCTGGGTCTCGTTTTACGGCTTATCGTACAATTAAAACTACTAATTCGTCGTTTGTGTTTTGTATTTAGTGAGCTTTAAAATTCCTTAAATTCTTTTTCTCTCAAAAATATATCTCCCGCGTGGAAATAAAGATTATGTTATAAATAATTTGTGTAATATAGAAAATGAAAATGTAATTAGGTACGATGATCCTTTATCTACTCCGTTCATTGATCCACTACCATTATATCTGCACTAATTACCCTCTATGCGAGCTCGATCCGATTGTTCGCCTCTAGGCAGCTAGTGAAACCGAATTTCCTCGTAAGTATGTGTATGAATCGGATCCTTTTGTCCAAGTATCCCGACTGACATCTCGACGAAGATAAATCGAACATGTGTAATACACAGTGAACGCGGAAAAGAAAAAAAATCGGCAATACGCGTCCTCGCGCGACTAGTTCGAAACAATAAATAGCCGTGACAATGACAAAAAACAAAAACAGACGCGAACCGCCGGCGCTCCCTGTGCGCAGCAGAGCAGTCGTCGTCGTCGCCGCATCTGTGCCGCCGCGGCACACACAAAAAGCCGCATCGATCTAATGCAGATCGACAATGACCATTGACCGTGATAACGAGACTCTGGAACGACTTTTTGTCAGTGCGAAACTTCCGCGTTTCGCGTAGATTTCGGCGCGTGGACGTGCACACGAGCTTTAAAAAAAAATCCCGATTGGCATCGGCCAGACGTGCGATTCTTTTCATCTCAATTAAAAATATTACACGTTATTATATTGCAGCCGGCCCGCGGAGTACAATAAAAATCGTTCGATCGAAATCTCTCGTATTTTTGACGTATACAATATATAATATCGTATATTATAATATACAATGTCACATAAGCGCGTGCGTGCGCGACGACGACCACTCGATACATAAAAATATTAATCCCTATCGCGGGCGCGCGCGCACACACGTGGTCTCTGATCTCTCTCGCTTATAATAATATGTACCGGCCGTCTTTATTTGTTTGTTGATAAATTGCCCGCGAGTAAACATGAATTATTTATCGGCGTAACCGACAAGTGACAGGAGGCACACTCGACAATTATATACGATCTTTATAATATTGCAAAATAAATTATACATACCGCCTCGCACGCGCGAGCGCAAAATTATGTAAGGTCATAGCGAAGAGACGGATGATCGACAAGAATCGAGAAGGAAAGAGAACAGAATTTCGGCCAAAGCTCACGTGCGCCAATTACATTTTATTAGGCGTAATTATAATGAAAATAAAGAACAATAAAAATGTATTGTAATTTTATCGATACGAGAGAAGAAGTGGTGGCGGTCGAGCTGCGTATTACGGGCTTTGGCCTCGACAATTGGATTAGGCACTTATTGATTCGATTGGAAATTTTTAAACTTTACTCGACGATTCGATTAAGGTGGTCGATAATTGCATGGCGATGACGGTTAAAGCTGCGCTGTACTGCAGTTTGACGGACTATCATTGAATTAAATTTTTTTTGTAAAATTAATTCAATACGATATATTTTATTAAAAAAAATATCATGTACTTCCCCGTGATCTTCATGAATGAGTTATATAAAAAATGAACGGAAATCGATAGTAATATTATAGTAATTTCTTCGGATATCGATAAGATAATTTGGGGCATTCGATCAAATGATCTATATGCACAAATATGGTCGATAGATTTTCGACAAAATTTCAATTCGTCATTATGTAGTAGTATCTTGCCTCGATAAAATAAAACATAAACTGTCACAGAAATAATGTCATTTTTTTATGCATTCCCTCGAGAGTTGAATAGCATTCGAGAGCCTACATCGATCAGCTCGAGATAATGAGCTACCGTTAAAAAGTACAGGTAGTAGAGGCTAATTAGTTCGCGTTAAAAGATAATGGGATAGATTAGAACAATCGTTTGTAAGTAATAGAGTAAAAAGTTTTAAAGGAAAAAAAAACACTAGAATCGTTGAATAACATTGTACATTGTGTTCTACTATATGTTGCATTTGTTGACAAGTACGCGCGGGGGGTTGCACAAGTTGACGACGACGACGACATCGACGTCAGAGAGCGCGAGAAATGGAAAATCGCGGCAAGTAGAAAAACGATTTCATAAAGCACACACAGACACACAGAGCAAAGCTTGCTGATGTATCATTTATATTAAAGTATTAACTATATCGATAAATGACTGTACGGTATGTACCCCACATGATTTCCGATAAGATGATTATTACACGCTCATCGCATATACGTATAATATACATATTAGGCATTATTCTTATTATCTTATTGCGAAAAATGTCACCCATGCGCATAAGTTTATATATCGAATGTACGCACATGTACAGTATACATTCCTATTAGTCGCAGATATGCATATAGCGATACGTACACATATATATAGACGCTCATAGATATATAGAGAGAGCCGATAATTCGATAATTGACTCCGACGACTTATTATACGCGCGCGACGTAGCCGCTGTTCTGGACATTTAGTGTGTGTATGTGTCTGTCTACGTCTGTGTGTTATATCGGTTAGCGCGAAGAAAAATTAGAAGAAGAACCGATTGCTTAGAGCGAAAAACGATTGTGTCCTCGTCCGCGCGATATGTATACACCCGCGTGCCTATGAGCACGTATATAAATATAACGCGGAGGCAATTGAGACGCGTAATACGCGTGAATTTTTCGCGGTACCCCGCGTGCACCGAACTATACATAGATTGCATGTGAGAGAGAGAGAGAGAGATTCAACCGATTCGCTCGAGCTTGCGACGAGCCATTACGAAGGATAGCAGGAAGCTTCGCGATGCTTTTCCGAGAGGGGGTCCAAATTTTCTTTTTGATTCTGGCAATCTGAGTTGTATATTGCATGTACTATTGTCATTCTTGTTATTATTATTATTGAAAAGTCAATCATAACAATAACTTTATCGAGAGTCATAGAAGCAGGCGATAACGTACACTGCGGCGCGCCACGATCAATGCGAGAAAAGAAAAGAGGGAAAAAAAGCGAACATGGAATTTTTCAATTTCACGCGCGCAATACGTGTGTGTTGTACGCTAATGCGACGCTCTCAGCTGGCCGTGATTCGTGTATCGCGATGAAAGATCAACTGTACGCGGAAGTATAAAAGCCGGTTGGGCGGATGGATGCTACGAGTTTGAGTGCGATCATGAATGAACGAGCAAAGTTTTTCGAAACGACGAAGAAACGAATTATTATCAGTGCCGAAAAGCTCTGCGCGTCGACTGAGCCACGAGCGACTCAATTAGCGCGTATTGCGATACACACGCATTCACGAGATAGAGCGAGAGAGAGAGAGAGACCATGAATGAAATTTAATTGTTGCTGTGTACGGAACGTGCCGAAATTATGCAATCACGCGTAATTCGCACGTATCGAGAGAGATCGGTATACGCAGACACTGGGATTGTATTATAAACTATTGAATTCGCATATCGATCTCTGCGAATGCTCAAATTATATAATTCGACGCTCTTGTTTTTTTTTTTTTCGCTTTTTCGGTCGAGGGGGCCGCACACGACTCCGATATACGCTATACGACCCCGCGATCTTAATGACAAAACAAACACAACTTTACAATATGTCTCTATATTAAAAATACAAAACGAATGATATTTCTTTCTTTTTTTTTTTTTTTTTATTGTGTCACACGCGTCGCGACAAATTTCATCGTAAGCGCGAGCGCGCGCGCGCGGGCCAAAGTGTCAAAAATTTGCAAATGCACCTGTTGCTATATAGCAGACAATATCATAAGAATACAAATCGTTAACGAATAATGTGCGTGCAGCAGCACGCGTGTGTCGCTGCGAGGCGCGTGTCTGCACACACTTAGCGTATGTACGATATACACATGTGCGCGCGACGCGAGAGAGCTCGTAAACACATACACGAATAAACACACGCGCGACTTAGCGCTTTCATCGATGATGCCCGTCGATTCAAAAATTGTATCAATTGGTGGACGGGCGAACTATCGATGAAAATGACAAGAGGATGAAAGAGTTCATTCAGGATTTTTTTTGCATATAATGTATGAATGCTCTTATACCGGCGAAACGCAGCGTATTCCCCCCCAAACGATCTGTATCGAATATATATGCGCGCCGCGCTTCATCACGTACGGATAGATAAAAATTAATGAAAATGTCATAATTACCTGTGAAGTTTTTGCGCGTCACCAGTTCCTCGGCGATTCTCTCCTGCTCGGGCCCGTACTCGATCCAGTAGTACACGTAGGAGCCGAATATCAAGTAGAACATGAAGCATATGAACGGATAGGTCTTGGGGAACTTCTTGCACAGCGAGTCCCAGCAGTCCATCGGACTGGGCAGCTTCTTGTACCACTTGTGAATCAGCTCTTTCGCCTTCATCGTGGCGGCTGGCCTTGTGCGTCGGCCTGACACTTGCGTTTCTTTAAAATCGAATGTTAGCTTCGAGACGACGATCGCGGGGTTGGAAACAGAACTTTTCGTCACGAAGTCATTTTTTTCAACTTCCAAGCCTTTGCTCGATCGGAAGAAAAAAAAAAAAAAGATGTTTATAGAGAACGACAACTACGACACTTTGGCAACGATGTTACAATGTTGCTTCTGCTGCTGCTGCTGTTCGATTCACAATAATTCGAGGCACACTGCTCTGTGGTGTGTTTTGTGTATGTGAGCCGATCGCTACTCGAGCAATACTGTCGCGAGCCGGTACAGATACGGCGCTTCTTATCGTTACACTCGCAATAGAGTGGGATATATATCGCCTCGGCTCTGACGACGACGACGACGACGACGACTCTGAACTTCTGATGGAGATGTTTGTCTCTGTCTCTTCCTCACTCATTTGCGCACTCACTTACTCACTCATATTCACTCGTTTCGAGGCGCACAGACATTACTTTATAATCGCACACGCTTATACGAAATTTTAATATACATATAATATCTCTAAGCGAAGGAGAGAGAGGAAAAAAAAAGATAAAGATTACTGGGAAAAAAAAAATTTTTTTCGATCGCTTTTCAACTGGGCCAAGTGGGCCGAGCCAGCCAACGACGACGACGACGACGACGACAGCGACGCACGACCACAACCTTGACTTAGACGATCCGCGGTGGCAAGCGAGATACAGTGCACTGGTCATTAGATCATAGTAGGCGTCGTTTATTATTATTATGTATACATATTAATAGCCGCGAGTGGTGGAGAGGCAGTTCATTATCGCGCGAGTTTTTCCCCTATTAATCGGGTGTAATTATGCATCGAGATAAATTCGACCGAGATGGAAGGGTGGGTTTCTTCCGAAATATTAAATATATCTATTGTTCACGTGAAAGTACATAATTTGCATAATGCCTCATTAAGAGATTCGATTAACGCTCGATGCCACGTAGAAAAGGTGGAAGGTTTTCGGTTTAAAAGACTATTAGGGTTGTACAATAAGACCGGCTTTTCTTTTCAAACGATGTTTACGCGACTAAGTGCAACAAAATAAATACTATTCACAACAATATAAAGCATTACAATCGTGACACGTGCGCCCGGAGTATTGTTTACATTGCCCGAGCTGTGATATATACCTCATCGGCGAGAGTGTAGATATTTACTTACACCCAGATCATAACAATAAGAAAGGAGAGAGAGAGAGAGAGAAAAAAATTCTTGAAATTGCATCGAGCAAACGTATTATACTTCGAGTTAAGTGCATCACGCGCGCGATCTATCTCTTTCTCCCTCTTTTTTCACTCATTGAATGTGTGTAAAAATTGTATGTACACACGAGCAGACGCGTGTGGACTGGACACGTGGTACAGTATAATGTATTTATCAAATGAGAAATTAGAAATGATACATCCGTATTAAATGTTACTTGTAAATATTTATATCTCGCCGTATATATAATAATAATATAACGTGTAGTTCGCCGCTGGGGCAGTCTCAGCAGTTCGTTTTTATTGTATTGCGCATCTCGGTGCGAATGTGCGCGTCGCGATCATATTATTTCAATCGTGAATTTGTATTGGAGTGTGTATCATTTTTTCTTTCTTTCTCAGCAATGAAAAAAGTGTCATTCGTGTGCGTTTGAAAGTTGTTTGTGCGAAAAAAAATATCCTAACGCGTTGCTCGACCACGCGATCAATTTCAATATAATTAATGAATGTAATATCGTCCCTGTATGATCGAAAGTCACAGAAATAATCGAATTACCATCCGCGCGCTCGCGATCGTCTCTCGATTATTGCTGTGCCTCGTAGCCGAGATCGTCCGGTATTTATAATTGTAATCTGAAATATTTTATTGTCACGCGTGTATTTTTTTATTTTTCGTCACACTCTGCTTCGATCGAGATCCATACAACGACGCAAAGAGGTGTAGTGGAGTAATAAAAGAAAAACGCGCGATCGCTCGACGACGCGAATCTCGAGACGCATCGAGAACGCGTGGGCAGCACACGTGCGCGTAGACGTTGCGCTAGATGCACAATCCTTTTTTTACGGTTTTCTGGAAGTCAACAGATTTTGGAAATGGGATGACAAATATTTATATTAATTATAACTTTTATTATTTCACATAAAAGTAGATTTTTATACGTAAAACAATAAAATTTCTTCCATCTTCACATTAATTTTCATGTAATTATCTTAATCTTCTAATCATCGCGCGCTTAGCGAGGAATCTAATTACATCAGATATGCTACCCATAACAGAAACGAGTTCTTAAAATCTGTATAGAGGTTTAACAATTTCTTTAATTCTAAAAGTAATTCGTAGAGATAAATATGTTTTCTAGATATTCATATAATTTTTTGAAATATCATCGATTCGACAATTAAATTTAATAAAAATGCAATGTACTTATGCTTCCGTTTATTTTTTCGGTAATCAGCGAGAGAGGAAGAAAATACTGAATGATCATTATCAATTAGACCGCAATCTCAAATTAAGCAATTTATTCAAGGCCGTGCTCCGAAAAAGTCATAAACGTATACATGAAGATTGTACATTTTTTAAAACCATGCTTTAAGTTATGTAATTATTTTGTCTTTGACACTTGCAGATTTACATATAAAGATAATCGCCATCTAGTGGTGGATACTGGCTTCTATTGTAATTAAATTTCCATACATTTTTTTCACAATTTTAGTCAAAATTTATAAATTTTAATATAAAATCAAATCTTCTTTGTTCAGTTTTACTTTAAAAATAACTTATGTGAAACAAACCACTGATGGTGTCTTTCAAAAATGCAGTATCGTTCACTTTAAATTTCATGTTTGATTTTACATTAAATCTTCATTAAATTTATATTTAACTGGAAGAGCATAGAAGCAACGCGTCGCTTAGATGTCTGATTAATTTTCATCTAATTGATGTTAGCACTTGACATTCGGAGCTAGCCTCTGTATCTTGTGGTGACTTTAACCATTAGCGTATTTACTAAACAAGGTGCAGGCGCGCACGAGAGAGTTGAGGTTCAAGTGCGATCAAATTTTTTCTCTCTCACTGTCTCTCGATGAAAAATAAGGTCTCGCGCGCGTCGGTGCACGTGGTCGCGTGTGCGCAAAAGCGCACGTGTTAATTCAATTATTGTAAATAAACATGTGATCGATTTATACGTGTATGTGAGCCAATACACAATCACGAACATGTAAGTGGTCGCGTGTGTTGGTCAAAAAGACGCAGTCACGAGCAAATAGGCGCATATAATATTGTACGCGCATGCGAATGCACGTAGATACCTGTGCAAATACGAAAGGTCGTTGCATTGAAAATTTTGGGCTTACATTTCGCGCGCCGCACGCATTACGTTGGTAACTTCTCGAACTCTTACGCATGTACCACGCGATTAAAGGAAAAAAACAAGTCGAAAAAGGTGTGAATTACATTATTGACGACGAGGAAGAGACGAGCCCCCTTTTGCGCGGCTCGTACGCTTTTATCTCCGGGCGTTGATTTCATTAATACATACATACAGCGCGTGAAGGGATCTAATTGTTCAATTTTCAATGAGCAGTATATCGTATATCCTGGCGTATCGAGCGATATATTGCAATTCTCACAAATTAATTCCGACGATCGGTCAATTTTATTTTCTCGGAACGATCGCGCGGCTATATTTGCATGTATCTATAACACATTCAATGATCCCTTTGTTATATATATTTGATAATGATGATCACAAGTGCCCGCCGCCTTAATGCACGATCAAATTTTCTCTTTAAAGTCGTTCGGATTATTTGTTATTAGTGGTATATCTATAACGGTACGCAAATACACAATAATGATGCTGCGAAACGATTCGAGCTTATCGGGAAAAAAACAACGATTTGTATCGACGACGATGCATTCGATTCCGCTAGCGAGTTTTCGTGAAAAGTAGTTCGTCGAAGTTCCAGCTGCACAAGATATAGATTCTCGAGTGTCATCGTCGACGATACCGATTTTATTTTGTCGTATAATATGTAAAATGTATACTCTATTCCGAAGCTCGATTAACATCGTTATCTATACAAAAGAAATGTTACAACGAACAAGACCTAATTTTACTTTGTAGTACATATGCTGTAATTTATATTAATAAACGTTTCACCCACTCTCATGTTTTGCTATAAATATGTAGTGTATCACCGTATAAGCATGTGTTATATACACTTATCGTTTGTATGCATGTACTTACACATAATATCGACCCGCGACTGGCGTGTGCACAAGCAAATATAACCGATTAATAAATCGTTCGAATATATATCTTTAAAAGGAGCGATCGGCTGCGGTGGCAACGCAGCGAGTCAGGTGTGTGTGCGCCACGAGATCAAACTTCCGAAAGTTATTCCAAAATTCCGAATTATGCTGTGTTTACACATGACAATTATTAGTCATCGTAAACCCGCGCGAGATAAATATATGACAATTGCGAATTTACGTACATAACATTCTCTCTGTCTGCGTATATAATATGTGTGTACATTTTTTTGCACACTTGGACAAATTTTCCATCGCGCAAATAAAAAAAAAAAAAAAAAATAACGCCGAGTTATGAATAACTCGAGCTCGCGAATTGCTCACACATGCATACATATGAAGAATTAATGCGCTTCCTGATCAATAATTAATATCTATAAATTAATTGTAACGGCAAAACAATGTGTCTTCGCGCGCGCGCGCACGCGTTTTTCTTACGAATCGATCGACGTCGTATCGATACTCGTGAGAGGAAAAATCGTAAGAACTCAAACGTAGCGTGGCTAATGAAATTTCATCAGCGCAGGTGACTCTCAGTCACACACACACACAATATATAATAATACTTATAATATATATTCGACATTATCATTGACTTTATACGGTAAAGCAACGTACAAACGATATATTTATTGTTAAACGAGAGGCCGTTCATCAATCGGTCAAAGTAAGTTAAAGTATGTGCGCGTGTGTGTATGCACGGCGCAAACAATTATCTCACTTCCTCGCTCACCAACGACGACGACGACGACGCGATGTGTCCGCGAGAAGAAGAGCTTTTACGTAGCGGAAAATATGACAAATCGATGGGTTGCGCAATTTATATACATTCAGTTGTCGTCGTCAGTGTATTAGTAACATCATAAATTCCTCGATGAGTCAAAAAGGAAGAAAAAGAAGAAAAAAAAACTAATTTATGGCGTCCACTCCTCGTTGTACATCCGTTCCTGCGCGCGCGCGAACGGGTTGACGCAGAGAAAAAAAAATTAAGAATGGATAGCTGAAAAGTTTTCCTTCCGCGCGCGGAGCCTTTTAAGCGAGCGAAGGAATCATTGTTTTGCAGATCGCGCGTATGTATTTATTGTTCTTAGTATGTCGCGCTGCGATAGTGTCGTTGGCCGCACTCAATGGCACAGTTTTCTTCTTTTCCGCCATCCTTCGAGTTTGTATTTTATAAAAATTTTTTTGTCAAATGTTATTCCTGATATTTATCGACTGGCGCGCGGAGGCGAGCTTAAATATATATCGACGTCTATATATTTTCGTTCGAGTATATACACATTGTCTCGCGAGAGATCGACGACCTCATTGTCGATCGTGAACTCCTCGACTTTTCGGTCGCCTGTCGTATAGTACATTGAATTGTGTAAAATCGTTTTGCTAATCTGGCGTCGGTTCCTCTCTCTTTTTCTAATTTTCCACGATCGAAAAAATTTTTGTTGCATCGACAATATCAACAACGAGGTGTGTATGAGAAGAAAAACACACGCTCGCAAACGGAATTTTTCATTCTCATTAATTGCACACATTTTCTATTATTCGTTTTTATTAATTGCTCGGCTTAGCGAGTAAAATAAGCGCTTGCGCACGTACAAGATAAGCTTACCGAAAGGATTAAAATATCTTTGCATACGTAATACACATAACGCAAAACGGAAGAATAATATTATTAATCCAGCTCGATGTCTCGGGTGTACACACGAGAGAGTCTTTTACGCACAGGTAAACTATACCATAATATCCATGTGCGCGCAAAACCCATTTGGCGGTCGTGTTGCATATGGCATTTATAGAAAACTCGTCGAATCCAAGGCCTTGGACTTATGTTTTCCTCGATTTCTAATGATCCGGAGTGACAAATTGTTTGTACGTCTATCCCGAGTCCCATAGCGATTTGTTTGCTTTTCGTATATGATCATCGACGCACGATTTCGATTATCAAATGTGTCACATTTTTGTTCACGCGACCGATCACGCTTATATCTGCGCTTTATAATTTAAAATATTCTGTCGGTAATTATTGACATTAATCTAAATTTAATATCGAGTCCAGATGTCGTCGTTGCGGTTTCCATATTTGAATAATGCAATGCGTCGACGCGAGGGTGTGCTGTGAGAATTGCAAAATTATTACCGATTCATAATTATTATGTAATTCGGTTCATAAACTTACAAAAAAAAAACGATGTGGAATCTGATCGAGACGCGCGCACTTTTGTATTTTATTTGGAGGAAGAATTTTTTTCGTTTGTCGTAAATTGTCAAAAATAAAATTTACTTCATGCAAGGTGAACAATAATTATCAAAACCAACGATCTTCTACGCGCTAATCAACTTGTCAATTTAATGAGTAAATTTTAATCTCGATCATAATTGCTTCGTAACGCAGTAGTACTCGAATGTGTCAAAGTTTTAAAAAGTCTTCGAAAGTTGATGATCGATGAACACGATTCACTTTTTGGCTTTTTTCGTTAAAAAATTCCAATGTACGCAGTTAGCGTCGTGCAATACTCGTAGATAATACGTTGCACACGAAACGCCATGAAACTTCTGCGTTCAACTTCATACTATAAGAAAATCCTCACAAAGTCTTGGTATGCACGATTTCAATCAAAAAGTTGGGTAAAAGTCAAAAGAGAAGACAAAGAAAAAACCATAAGGGAAGATGGGAAAGGATTTGCTGAATATACGTTGCGTGACTCCGATATACCCACGATGCGAAAAGCATCGATACTTTTCACGATCTAATAAATTCAAAATTATATACCTGCCCTTTGCCAAGTGCAAAGTTGCTCGACTGAGCAGGCCCTTGTGCTGCTGCTACGTGCATGCGTTATATTGGGAATATATCGAATTTGCTTCAATGAATGCACACATTAACTCAGACTTGGGTTTTACGCCTTTGGAAATAAAGCGATGTATATATATTTTTTTCGTTCAAAATACTTACAAAGGACAAATTACAAAAAATTTTCGTTTTTCGTTCTTTTAAAATTACATCGAAGTTTTTTTTTTTTAGCAAAACACATCATTATCCATTGCAGTTTATTAAAATTATTCAAAAGTGAAAACATTTTTTGTCACTATATTATATATATTAAAATTCTATCTATATTTATAATCAAAAAAGTAGTACGAAGTAGTTTAGAATTTCGTTACTTTCATCCTGGCTATTTTTAATGACGTATACATCGTAAAAGATCGTACACGCTCGTGTCTCGTCTATATAAAACAGATTATCCTTTTTTCTTTGGTTTCAGTTAAAATACATTTCACGACGACCGCGACGAATGCGTGTATGGTGTCTTGATTTTTTTTGATTGATTGTGAATATGAAGCTCGCTCGTGTTTGTTGTCGTTGTTGTTGTTGTTGTTCAAAATCGATTGATCCACTTGAACTCGACGTTGCCGTGTTTTCGACTCAATTCGTCTAGGGCCACGTCGATGGGATTGTCGCGCTCGGGCTTATCGTTGAAACAGTCGGGCATCTATATAAACAAAGAACGAAAAAAAAAAAGTAGCTCAATGATTGTAGAATTATGGCAAAGACTGCTGCACAACTAAACTCACATCCAGAGATATCAATTGACTGGGATCTCGGGTCAATAGACTATCCGAGTCGTCGACTAGATAATCGAACAGCTGATCTTGACCGTTTTCGAAATAGTTGTTCTCCTATGATAAAAAAAAACAACAACAACATTTAGTCATCTATGTCGATCGAGAGCTCGTAAAAAAAGAAAACAAGATCGACCCCGAACCTTGGACGCGTGACTGATGATCATGTCCTGCGAACTGTCCAATAGTTTCTCGAACATGATCTCGTCGTCCTCCACCAAGCTCTGATTCAGATTTTTCTCCAGCTCCTTGTTTTTGCCGTTGCCATCGCTGCTGGCTATCGTCGCGGACGACGCGTCCGCCTCGTCGTTATTGTTGTTCGGCCCACCGGCTCCGACGACTCCGGCGACGATCTTGTGAGCCGTCCTTTTGTGCAGCGAGAGCGTGCTGTTCTGTCGATACTGGCGTTGGCAGACGTCGCACTCGTAGGGCTTGGCCTCCTTGTGCACCAGATGATGCTTGTACAAGCTCGAGTACTCGGTGAAGCGGCGGCCGCAATTGTTCACCATGCAGATGTAGGGCTTTTCGCCCGAGTGGATGCGCACGTGATTCTTGTAGTTGGTCAGGCTGGCGAAGGCCTTGCCGCACTTGGGCTGGTTGCACTTGAACGGACGCTCGCCCGTGTGCGTCCTCACGTGTACCTGATAATAATGTATCGTTATACAATTACACATATTTTGGAAAATCATCGTGACCGATCGTGATCGCGTCGATTCTTAATCTCGCGCACCTTTCTGATGTTGCTCGTGGTGAAGGACCTGCCGCAGCCCTCGTACGGGCAGACGTAGGGTCGCTCGCCCGTGTGCGTCCTCACGTGCTTGATGAGGTCGCCCGAGGTCTTGAAGCGCTTGTCGCACTCGTCCTCGCTGCACTTGAACGGCTTCTCGTCGCTGTGGGTGCGCAAATGAGCCTTCAGGCTGTAGCAGGTCGGAAAGGTCTTGCGGCAGTTCGAGGCCGTGCACGGGAACGGCCTTTTCTTGGGCGCCGCTGATGCTGCTGCTGCTGTTGTTGCTGCCGTTGACTCAGCAGCAGCAGCCACTTCTCTCTCTTCGTCGTAATCTTCGTCGTTTTTCTCTTTGTCATCGTCTCTCGTATTATAATCTCGACAGCTCGGCTTATCGCTTATCGCGGCGATGCTACCACTACTGCTGCTACTGCTGCTGCCTCCGTCGTTACTACTCGCGTTAATTCGGCTAATTTTACAGTTACCATTAGGCGTATTACGATGGCTCTTGTCTAAGGTCGTTTGATTATTATGCTTTATCTTATGACTAGTTACGTTATTGATAGGGGATAAATCTAGGCCATTGATTGACTGATCGTTAATCTCACTATTATTGATTTCTCCTGCTACCACTACTTCTGATTCTGCAACTTGGATAACGATTGGTTGCTGCTCCTCCACCACCTCCATCTCCGTCGCCGTTTCTATCGTTGTAGCTAATTGTTGTGGCTGTTGTTGTTGTTGTTGTTGATCGAACGACTCGGTGGCATCTTTTGACGGTTCCTCCTCCCTGACGATGTAGACGACGTTGCCATCGTCGAGCCTTAACTGCGAATAAACGCGGCCGTCGTCGATCAAACAGGCCTCGTCCGTCGAGTCGACCTGTAATTCGATTATGTTGCCGTCGTTGAGCCCGCTTATGTCGCGTAAGACCAGAGTCGAATCGTCGTCGTCGTCGTGGAGGCTCAGCTCGTCCTCTTCTCTCTCGTCCTCGACTGAAAAAACCGCAGAAAAAAGAAAGAAAATACATTAAAAAAAATCGTACACGAAGAGAAAGATTTGGTTACTATTAAATTTATAATATGATTTGTAACAGTTAAGAATTAAGATATTTCTTAACTGTTAAGATATATTTCTAATATTTATCTATTGTACATTGTTTCGTCTTGTGTATTAATATATCTCATACCGTTAGACTCGAGATTTTCCGTGACGAACGTTGGCTCGCCGTTAGGCAGCGTAACGTCGGTTAACTCGCCGATTAGTTCGTCGCTGAGAACCACCTCCTCCATGCCCGTGCCGTCGTCGTCTTCGTCGTCGTCATCGTTATCCATATCTTCCTCGTTCACGATCAACGTTTCCAGAATGTTTTGTTCGCATTCCTACGATGTATCATCGGAATAAAAAAAAAAAAAAAAAGATTATTTTGACACCCGTCGTTAACGCGCGGCAAGAAAAGCTTGGTAGTATACGCGATACAACGTGTTCACGCGCGCAGCTGAAAACTTACTTCAAACTGTTCGAGCAGCTCGAACTCCTCTTGCATGGAAAAAGTTTTGTTTAAAATTTTAATGCTTTCCGCTTGGGCAGTCATGGTCGCGAGCTGAGTCGCAGCCTGTAAAAAAAAAGGTAGTATAACGTACACGAATCGGTGACCACGGGCAAAAGAAAAAAGTATGGACTATAAATTAAGATTACAGAGGAGACGCGATCTTTATTAACGAGGTCAATTTGAAAAAAGGCAAAAATCCGCAATTATACTCGGAGCTTTAAGACTATGCTTTTTTCTCTCATTCATTAAAAAAGATTCATGTAAAAGCGATACTTTTTCATCGTTCAATGTTATATTCTCGTTCGCGCGCGCGCGCGCGGCAGTGTAGCATCATTAAAAATAAAAAAAGAAGAAAAAAATGCGCTTGCCGCAGCACACATAAAACACACACTGCGCGCACACACGTACTCGGTCACTCATCTATTTTCGCGGTATTATATGCATCCGCGCACGCGTGTGCATACTGCACGTTATAATGCTATACATATACCGTATACGTGTGTACATACATTAGTGACCTACCCACCCCTTTTGAATTCCGAAAGCGCAAAGCTCCGAGTAGCGCGCCGCGCTCCACATCTGCAGTGTATAATAGCCTAGGTAGCTCTTCGCAGTTTTACTCGCCGGTAGAGCTTCAACACATGCACGTATACGCATTCGTACATACGCACGCACATGCATCATGCAACGTCCAGCAGCTCGCCTGCAGTGCTGCTTGTGTTGTAAATAAAACGCGCAATCGTGTAACGACAGGCATGCATCAACCAAGCCTTCGCATGCATATCGGACGCATGTAAAAGTGCTGCCAAAAAATATGATCCTCCCGATCATCGATAAAAGTTTGGCTCGAGCGGCGGCTCTTCTCCAAATGGAAATTTTAATATATATATAGGTGCGAAGTATTTTCTATACGTATAAAATATATATTTTATGAGAGACGTACGGGGTAACTCGTGCTTGTGAGAGAGGGCAACGGATGAAAAGTTACGAGCAGGCCTGGCCGTTTCCCTCCTTCCTTCCTCCTCTTCCTCCTTCTCCTCTCATCCACCTCCGCCTCGGCTGCCTGCCTGCCTGCCTGACTGCTTGATACGCACGGGTGAAAATCTTATTTTTCCAGTCGTCGTCGCTGTCGTGGTGCGTTGTCGTGGTCGTTGCCACCTCGAGAGCGCGATCGATGTTGTTGCTGCTGATGCTGCTGGACTGACACAACGTCTTTCCCGTTGTTGTTGTCTTCGCGACGCAACGACGTCGTCGCCGCAGTTGTAAAACTCATCTCTGACCCTCACTTCCGCGCTTTAACGTTGACTCTACGTTTTTGTGTTTACCGAACAAAGCCAAGATTAAAAAATGTTTAGGCTCTAAATTTTCTCTCATTCGTTTATCAAAAGTGCGTATACAAAAGCGATATTAAAAACTCGTATCACTGCAACGAGACGAACTCGTCGAAAATTTGTCACGGAGGGCTCCGAGCGATATAATTTTCCGCGTTATAGGCCTGAAGGAGGCTCTCTCTCTCTCTCTCTGTGTCTGTATGCGCGTGAGCGGGTGAGGCCTCTGCAGAGCGGCTGGCAGGGCTACACCGCTGGCTGCTGCTGCTGCTGCCCTGCACAACAGCCGGCAACGATCTGTGCGCTGTGCCTGCGCGCGACGAGTAATAGAGCGCGCGCGATAAGAGAAAATTCTGCTGCTGCTACGGCTGGGAGGCTGCGCGCTTGCGCTTCTCCGCTACCTCTCTTGCATGTGTGTATACAGAACGAGTCGAGTCCCAGCGAGAGGCAGCGGCAGCAGCAGCAGCCACCCTCCTGCTAAAAGCATAGCCGCACACACCCGCGCACGTATAAATGTATATACATATTGCGAGCGCCTGTATATATGCGTGTACAGCAGTCACAGCGGTCCAGAGAGGTTTTTGAACCCTCTCTCGCGCGCGTATATATATATATGTGCAGTAGGCGATCAGAGGCTGCACAGGCTCCGCTTATATGTGTGTGTTATACTGCGCACACCCTTACGCGAACTTGCAATCTCTGTCTCGTGCTGCAGCATACATACATATATACACGTGCTGCTCTTTAGTTTTTCCAGTGGCCAGAGAGAGAGAGAGAGGAGCCCGCGCCTAGCCGATAATTGTTGAATGCGCTCCCGGGTAAGAGAGAGAGAGAGCGGCATGAGCGAGGGCAAAAAAGGGAAGCGAAAGAGTTTATGCGCGGGGATTTTTTTCTTCTTCTCTCTTTTTATTCTTTCATCGCGGCGTATTGTGTCCCGTGCATAGTATGTGTGTGTCGCTTGTTCTCAAGTCGAGAGCAGCGCAAGGCACGCGTGTATTATAATACACGATGATCGCCATACACAGACACATACAGCTTTGTAAGCGCGAGCTTTTTTTTAGCCTTCCTCTTCTTACATCTTCATCTTGCACACGACACACAGGTGCGCAGCGGCAACACCTCCTCGGCGCGGCGCTCTTGAGTTATACCTCCTTTTTCTTCCTCTTGTTCCTCCTATATGTACCTACGCGCGAGGTATAATGTGCTTATGCACGATGATCGCGAGCCGTGCGCGCGAGAACGATTACGTAAAGCTGCGATATGCGAGTATGACTCGTACAAAGCGTATGGCACGAGGATGAAAAATGATGGTGTGCGCCTCCCACAGGAATGGTTGGCCAGTATGAGGGGGAGAAAAATTGAGCAATATTTTTCGTGACGCGAAAAATCATGGTCTGCACTTGAGCTGAAATTCTCTTATTGTTCGCATTTTTTTCTTTTTTTTTCATTCACTTGACATGAATTTTCAAATATCTTTCGGTGCATGAGATATCGCTGTTTATCGATCTCGAATTTCAATATTCGCAGACGATTCTCAAAAGGTGGAAAAAAATGCGGACTTTTATCGGCCCGTTTTTATTACCCCGGCTAACAATCGTGTGTCCCCCCTATAACGATTTTGCGGATACTTTTGCGAATTGGTCATTTATGAATGTAACAAAAAAAGAATCCAAGGTTTCGCTGTTAAACACGTGCTGTAAGCACGACTCTTTTCTTTTTGTTCTTTTTCGCTTTTTTTTTTGCTCTTCCAGATTGCGCGACAGATAAAAAAAAATCAAAAAAGATCAAAGCTCTAGATAATGGTGAGCGAAGATTAATTTATGATGTACGCGAAAATTGGTGCAAATAAAAAGCAAAAAAAATATCGATCTGAAGTAAATAAGGCAATTTATCGCGAAGTATTTTCCACGCGTTACGTCGATTTTCCTCGGCGTGCGAGATTTTTCAGCTCAAGCAAAGCTCTGCCTTATGTATGTGAAAGCTCGAGGATCTGGATGCTTGCAGCAAGTTCTTAAACGCGTCATCGCGTTGGCTGCGCAATGAAAATAGTTTTCCGGTCAATACATAAATAACCATATGGTACATCGGAAAAA
Organism: Trichogramma dendrolimi; assembly: GCA_034770305.1. Classification (NCBI taxonomy): domain Eukaryota; kingdom Metazoa; phylum Arthropoda; class Insecta; order Hymenoptera; family Trichogrammatidae; genus Trichogramma; species Trichogramma dendrolimi. The sequence goes on along the minus strand of JAPMIB010000114.1, from coordinate 140,604 downwards.
TACGTTGAGAAAAAAATAAATATTATCAAATAAGTGAGTGACAAACTTTTTTTTACTTTAAATTCTTCATGGTATAGGTGTAGAATGTTTTTCATGTTTTACTGATTTTTTTCTTTGAATATTTGCGACACATAATCATCGATCGATCGAAGTTATAAGTATTTTTTCAACATTTTGTGTCTTCTTGCGATACACATGCAAATAAATAATCTGACTGACTCACAGCCGGCTCAAAAAACATATGCAAAAGTAATAATGTTCTCAACTGGATCAGTCTTACATGCATTTGATTCAATTAGATTTGCTTATTAAAAATAACGTCGACGGTCGTTTTCTACCATTGTAAATTGGCTTTGTTGATTAAACTTTTTAATATGTAATCAAGCGGTTAGTCGAATAATGTACTGGTCATAAAATTTTATTATAAAAGTACAATAATATTTTTGCGTGTAGCTAAACACGATCGTAGTATAAAAGCAGTTCGTTATACGAGCTCGAACAATTTTTACAGTTCGCAACCAGAAAAATGTTCAGATTATCTTCACCTTTTCTACTTCTCGTGGCAGGTACAGTAACATATATTTTATACAATTGAGATAATTATATTTTTTAAAATGTAAACCTTAAATTCAGGTTACCTGATGCTGTTTGCTGTCGCTGATGCCGAACCTGGAAGAATATTGGACGCACTTTTTGGGCCCCGAAAAACTCAAAAAGTTCAAGTACGAGCCACCCCAAAACCAAAATAATCTTAATGTTTGTACTTGATTTTGTTTTTTCGTTAAATTGGGTTAGCGAAATTCAAATTTGCGTACTCCATATGTGTATTTAACGAAGATATATTTATTAAAAATACGAGTTTGACTATTTATTTAGAAAATGATGATTATTGTTAAAAACCCTCAAAAATCTCCAGGATTTTGTGTATACGAATTTGTATACGAAACATCGGTATAAAAATAAATATAAAATTAAACATACTTCTTTGCATAAATTATATAATAAAGTTATTTCAAATTTAATAAATAGCTCATTGCTATATAAAACACATTCTGTCTAGCGAGGCTGCGATCGAAAATTATATAAATTCATGGTTTATAATTCTACCGAAGTCCAAATGTAAGGTTGTCTTATATTCATGTTTTTTCTGGTTGTTTTTTCATCTTTCAAAGGCTGCTTATAACTTTTTTTCCGCTCGCCCGCTGTCACGTGCACAGAAATCCATGTAATAACAACGATCGCCGATGGTATATATTTTCTACATCGGCTTCGTTTAGATGTGAGTATTACCCCGATCCATTGGATCGTCGCATTTCATTTTTCAGGAAATGAAAACTTAAGGAGGGTAGGATGCTTCACATGCTCGAGGGCAGAGAAAAATAGCGAAGATGTCGGATAACCGAATATCACACCAGGAGGATGCGATGACGAATCGAGACGGGGCAACAGTGGCACTATACTATTCATGCGAAAGAGACCTTCAAACGCTCCCGTGAAGGCATACCTCCGCTAAGTGTGGATACGTGTGTGCATTATATGTACGATATACCTGGAAAAACGAGGCCCAATCGGCACTAATTCCCGTTCACCCGCCGATCATGCAGCGCAATGCATATAACGTTCGTACGTGTGGTTCTTGCACTGTCTCTCTCCATCCTCACCCGCTTTTTATGGTATATACCACTTGTGTGTCGGCGTCGTACTACAGGCGAACTTTTATCCGCGCGCGCGCCAACGAAATTCGCTCGATCTCTCGCCTGCCTCGTCGGTGGCAACGGCATCACGCGACTAGCGGCACGGGGGCCTCATAAGTTGTTAATAGTATCGGTGGTAGTAGTCGTTTTTGCACAGTGGCATGTGCGTCGGATGAATTTTTGTGTTTCTCGACACTCGTACATATTATAAAGGGCCACAGAGGATCAGGAGCCGAAAGAGATGAGCGAGAAATTGTTTGCACTTACTCAGCAGTGCTTGTAGTTGGGTGCGAGTGCAATAATCAAAGTTCGTAGCTGCGACGACGACGACGACGACCACGAAAATGTGGGTAAGTTTTTTTTTACGTGTACCTACTAGAGTGCCAATAAAGCCGAAGGGTAAGTGGAAAGGAAGAGTGGAAAATTTCGCTTGATTCAAGCGATATGATCTTTCGAGTGTCTGCAGCAGAAAAGCTCGCTCCGTTATGTATGTATAGTATATCGATCGATGTTCAATATAAGGCAAGAGTGCAAACCCGTGTTTCATTTTTTTTTCTCTCATTCCGATTCCATTTTTCGATCGTATAATTAATTGCCCGGGCAATTAATTCGAATGCGCTGATCGCGCGACTATTATAATCGAAGGAAAATTAAAACACGGCGGAAATTGAATCACAATCGTATATATAATAACGTATGCGTGCTCACGTAGTAAAAATTTGCCGAAGATAACGAAAACAAAATAGTAATAATAACACATCGAATCTGTTTTCGAAACGTGCAAATGAATTTATAAATCGAGCTGCACGCAATACACATCGCCTAAAATATTTAATCCTCGCGATAGATGCACACGCGTGCCTATGCATCGAGTCCCGATTGCGTGACTGTACAAAACTTGCCTCTTCATAGCCCTTCGACAGCGCGGCCTAAACTCTCTTACTGCGCTGTTATTTTAGAAATTGATCGTTTTTTGACAGTTGCAGCGGCACGGCCACAGCTCATGGTGTGCAGTGCTTGGCCAATCGAGCTTATATAAGGCGTCAAAATTTCCGATACAGAATTCACGCGCACGTTTTGTTTGATCGCGCTAAAATAATATATGGCGTGCAAATATAGTATCAACGTACATGCCTAGACATTGCGAAGCCCTCAGGATATATACAAACACGTTGTTTTTGCTAAATGTGCCCGTTAAAAGTACTGCACGTACATGCCCATGGCAGTATAATAAAATTTCGCAACGAGGAATTCTTGTATGTATAGCTCGAACATGAGCTATGTATTTCGCTCCCAATGTGTACGCGATAGGCCCTAATGCATCAAGAGAAAAAAGACGATCGAATAAAATCGATGGCTCATCTGATTTTCTCGCTAGCTGTATAACAGCAGCAGCAGCAGCAGCAGCAGTAGCTCCCTCGCACATTAGCATTTAATGAATGGCACACACCGTCCTACATACTTGTTATAGATATATATTATAATGCGCGCACACATTAAGTTGCTTTAAATGTTAGACAGCGAAAAAAAAAATCAGACTAATGTATAATATACCACGGGGAGTAATGTAACACGTAAGTACACTTTCACTCCTGCAGTGCGCTCGACTCTGATATGTGTGCGTAAGCCCGCGGTGCGTCGGTGTATCGACGACGACGACGACGACGACGAAGATTTTTTTCTTCGTACAAGTATCGATGATCGATCGGTTGCCGATAAAATAGTCACGAGTGCTTCGATATACGCCACTGTTACTGCTCTAGCCGGGCGGCCTACACACATACACACACACGCGTATAAAAGCCATTTCTCGCGCGCGTCCGATAATGGAAGTGTGTGTATTATATACACTTCTATATAATGTGTAACACCGCAAAGAGAGGCAAAGAGACGACAATACCGATCTTAATCTTCTTGCCAATCGTATATATATATATATGTATGTATGTGCTGTGTATTCAATGTATGTAATACGTTTCGATGGGTTTTCTAGCCCATTTTCAGTATAATACATATAAAGCAGAGAGAGAACTCGAGGAGGAATAGGAGGAGAAGGAGAATCGAGATAGATTACAAAAGCTCGATCCACATTCGTGGCAAGTTAATTAAAATGTACATTTGGGTATAGGTGTACGTGCAACGATGCGATGTATATGTATAATGTAGTTGCAGCCGCCGCCGATTTCTCGGTAAATCCAACACGAGAATCGCAACTCGCGAGTACGTTACACAAACGTTTCTTTCTTCTTACTTTTAATGCCTCGAGATCGAAGGAAAACCAGAACTGCATTATTCGCCAATCATGCCTTATAAAATTTTTTTGTGCCCAAAGCGATCCTAACACGTTCGTCGTCGTCGTCGTCGTTGATGTAGGTACGCGATTTCACGCGTAAACAAATTGAGTAATTGCGCTTTTATAAGGTGTTGACGCGCGCACTCGTATCGCGTCCCAGTCGAGCCATCATAACTGCGAAAGACATCTGTGAATGACGATAGAAATTAATTGATAAAAAAAGGCAACGAGAAAAGTATAGATATTGTCACGATTCCACTGGACTCGATCGGTAAAAGTGATTTCTTCAATTACATATCGCAATATCTACACTCGCCAATCAACGATTGAAAATACATTTTTTACCTCCACTCATTAGTATTCGGTACTATTTTACACTGCAGGGGCTGAGATAATTGCACTGACACTTGAATCTCGCCGTTACTTTTCCCAAGCTCACGTATTAGAGAATACTTAATTTTGCACGCGAAACCTTCACCTAAATTTGCCGTAACGACTGAGCTAGTTTTTCTCTCTCCGTCTCTCCTTTTTATTCAGCTGTCAAACAATTTGGTCCCAGTTTACTTTTCTTGCCTGCACCCATACAATTTTAAGCGTCTCCGACGGTTGCTGCAGCTGCAGCTGCTGGCACACGTGCGATGAAAATAGGTGGGTAAACACGGTTCAAAGTGTGCTCGTGCGACACTGCAACACACAAAAGCGAGCCTCGCGCGCGCGCGCGCGCGTCCCTTAAGAGTTAACATGATATCCGCATTCTGCAATGCGGTATAGTTTCTCATCAAAGATGTATCCTCTCGTGCTCGATCGATACGGAAATAGTATACGTAAAAGATTCAATACACATACAATTGCCTAAACAATTATCACGTGTATACCGATTTGCCTGCAGAGGAAAATTGCCACGAGCCTGCTGCTATCGAGCCTGACGATCGGTACGATGTGCGAGGCATCGCCGCTGGCGCGTTTTCATCTGAAGATCCTTCGACATCCGCACGTCGAGGAGCACGGCTACGCCATCGAGGGTAAATGCTATATCTTTTCACATTGTAATGCAATCGCGCGATTGATCGATGACTCTCTCCCTTACTTTGCATACGCGATTGTTCGACGATGAATAATATGTTTTTAGGAAACAGAATAATCTCTCAACAGTCTTACGTGTCGGTAGGACGAACAAGGAGCCATGGTGGCGCCATACTTCCCCGCCTGACGTTTACCGGTATGACGAAATCTCTTTATCCGCGAAATCGTTTATACAATTTGCTCTATATATCTTTTCGATACTTTCGTTTTGCAGATCTTCGATCGGGTAACAATCTGTATCATCACCCCGGCAATTACAACTATCAGCGAGTAATTCCAATGCCAAAACTGCTGCGTTTCTCCGACGGGACGATCGACGAGAGCTACGATTCGGGCGACCGATACTCCAGTCCGGATTTCTCGAATGGACTCGGTGAGTACCTAAATAATTTCGATTTAACTTTGATTAAATCTTCCACTTATCTACTCTGTATCGTTTGCAGATTATCCAGATCCGCTGCTGCTTCGGGGAGACGCGGCGCTGCGCGCGGTGAGCTACATCTACGGCCGGGGCCAGCTGTACTACAGCGACGTGCCGCACACCCGGGCGCTGCTCAGGCTGCAGGCCGAGCGTCGCCAGAACGGCCTGCGCGACAATCTGCTGAGCAGTCTCAGGCCCGGCTCGCCCTGGCTCGATTATTATCGCCCGGCGTATTAGAATAATTGCGCTTTCATAGAACGATGTGCCACTTGATTTATGCAAAGATATTGTCTTCGTTGTAATTTGCGAACGCAAATGGTTTTCTTTCCATTGCCAGTGCCAAACGAAATTTTTGAGATAATGGCTGGGTGATAGCTGGATGCGACCATGCTGGAGTGATCGTTTATATTACATTTAATAACTGAATTAATTTTTTATAAAATTGTAGTGAAAAAAATTGATCAATGTCGTATACGTTGAATAATTTAGCCCTAGGTTAAATATTCTACACTTCAATATCCAAACCATTATGCTATATAAGAGGTATTATAACGCGACAAAGAGGTTGAAGGTATACAATGAGTCTTACGACTAAAATGTAATAATAAAATAAATCTAGTTTTTATGTACATAAGTTCAAATAATAATAGTATATAAATTTTTTTATAAAAAAACTTAAACAATCTCTAAACGCACTGTGTACGTTCATTATATTATTACATGACAATACAATCGAAATATTTCATATTACAACATTAATCGTATATTTTTTTTGTTCATCGCATTAGTATGAAAGTCGAGTTTCACATAACGTAGCGTAAAATGGCAGTCGAAACATAATACAGCATTTGATACGGAATGCTATAAAAGTACAAGTATAAAACACCTAATGTCATCTGACGTCGAATTTCGAGTCAATTAAAAATCGAGTACGCGCGCATAAAAAAGAGTCGATGATAAATGTATCAACAATTATATCGATAGGTAACTTATCGCGAGAGAGACGACGTTATACGTGAAAAAAAATCTAGAATGAGACACGAACGCGACGACGATTTCTCACGACAATAATAGCCAGCGCAGAGTAAAGGCGCCTGCGAGGAATGCCAGCAACGACCTCGACAGCGCGATCGTCGAGGACCCGTTGCAGAGGTCGCCTTTGCAGAAGCACATGTAGACGTTTTTGTTGTTCCACTTGGTGTAGGCGCAGCGCTCCTCGTTGTCGTCGGGACCTCGGCCGAGGCAGTTTCTCTCGGTCGCCGTGCCGTATTCTGCGCGCAAGAGAGAAATGAATTTTATTATTATAGTACAAGAATGATTCACAGGTGATCGAATAAAAAGATCGATCGTGATTTTCGACGCTCACCATTGTGAATGCTCTGGCTCTCGATGATTTTGACGCACCAGTTGGAGGCGCAAGGCACCGCCTCGACTCCGCGCTCCTGCTCGATTTGCGTCGAGTTCAGCGTGAAGGGATCCTTGCACGAGCCCAAATCACCTCGCGATCTGCATCTTATGCACCGTCTGATTATGTCTATACGAATCAAAAAAGAAAAGAAAAATTAGACGAATCGTTGAAACAATTAGTATTTACTTTGCGCCGACCGACCGAGATGATAATAAATAAGCTTTCCTTCCTAACTCTCTACGTGTTTCTCTTTCTCTTTTTGCCCAATTGACAATTAATTATTAGAAAGCAGCGCCGTTTTTCGCTCGTACGTATTCCGAGATTGTTTGTTTATTTGTAGCATTCCTTTGAAAAAAGAAAACTGCCGCTGAACCGACGAATCGATTGCAGCACCGGAAATATATTCGTGTACTCTCATTGACGCCTCTAATTTTATTTATCATCAATGCGAAGAGTGACAAGCTGAAAAATTGTTCTGCTATTTTATTTTTCGTAAAAAACCGAATCTTTCGATTCAATAACGAGCATTATTTCTTTTCGGCTTCCGCGAATATCTAGCTTTCTCTTTCGTCAACAAATATTACGAAAAAAAAATCATAATGTACAACCGTAGGTAAAGTACTTACACCATACCAGACGTTACACGCGCATTTATTCAATACACACGTTATAACACGGATACTGACCAGCATTGACGCATGACCTGTCCGCCAGACACAACACCAGCAGCAGAGCAGCCAAGGAAAATCTCCAGTACTTCATGATGACTATTCTTCTCTCGTACGATTATTGTATACACCAGTCAAACCCACCCACTGCGCGACCACTACAATCCTTTTGAGATCCCGCACGCGTACTCGATCGCGAACGAGCGAAAATTCGATCGTCGATCCGTGTGTGCGTCGGGAAAATTCGGGGCGAGGACTATTAATATCTATGTTTTTGTTATAAAATTAAAGTCGGACGAGGCACAGCCATTTTGAAGAGCAGCAGCGCAGTTGGCTTGGCACTGCCGAGGAACTCCGCGAGCCAAGACGAAACCCCACGGGCCCCGGAGCACACATATTCCAGTCTACATACTCTCGCCTTTTTCCTTTCACTTCTCTCCGTCTCCGTCTCCCTCTTTCTCGCGGTAGGTAGGTACGAGACATAGCCATACGACTACGTAGACAGCTGAGAGATAGAGTGAGAGAGAGAGAGAGAGAGCCTGCATATACGCGCGTCTTGCCCAGGTATATATTACTCACGTGTATTATAGGAGTCCCACCGCCGCGCCGCCGAGCCTCCGCGCGCGCGCGTTCGGCAGGCACAAATATGCTCGGTATCCTTATATATATACATCGTCGTATCGGTATGCGACCCGCTCTCCAATGTTTAGAGACGCCTTGGTTCTCGAGGCTTATACATTGTAGGTGGTTTATATATAGACGCGCGACGAGTTTTGCAATTAATCGAGAGACTCGATCGTTTTCGCATTGTTGTCTCTTCGGCTCTCGGCGCGTTGCGTATTTATTATATTATTTTTCTCTTTCCGCAACTTATATTTATGTTGACGTGCACGCCAGGCGACGGAGCAGAAAGTGGGATGACATTTTTTTTTCATTCTTAATTATTTGCGAAACTCGTCGAGTTTTGAGATGAATCGAGAAGAAACTTACCGAGTTAATTAACGTATGTATAAGAATGCATCGATGCTCAATTTTCAGAGATCCTTCATCAGTTCCTCGAGTTCTTCTTGCTGCTTGGCGGCGAATATTTGAGGATTGCGACAGGCTCGTATTATGCCGATTATCCAGGCGACGAACGAGATCAAAAAAATGAAACTCAGATAGCCCAGATACTTCAGTAATTCTGTAAAAAAAAAATGATGAAAAAAACAATATGAGCAATGTTACGTACGTCATATGCAGCGTATCGAATACACGGTAAGATGCGGTTTCGAATTTTCGCACTTGCGCGCCTCGTCTGCAACACGCGTGCGCGCGAGCCCGCACATACGCGTATTGATACTTTCCTCGCGCATCGCTACGAGGCGGACTGGGCGAAAAAAACGGTGCCCGCAAGTGGCGCGAAAAAGACTCCGGTTACTATATAAGCTGCCTGGCTCCCCTACTTAGCGTACTTGCTTCGGCAGTACATATACTAAAATTGGAACGATACAGAGAAGATTAGCATGGCCCCTGCGCAAGGATGACACGCAAAATCGTGAAGCGTTCCACATTTTTTGCAGTTTTCGGTTTCTTTCGGGTTAGGTATTGATGCATCGTGTTTTTTTTCTCGTAATATTAATCGAAGAATGCTCCGAATGTGCATAGTGAAATGCCGTTGTCTGCGAATATTTTTGATAAGTAAAGTCACTGTGCATATAATAGTTTGTTTTGATGAAATCCCAAAGTAGTAATTGAAAGTCTTGAATAACCTTTTCTGAATTAACGTTGAATATTTTTCTACCGCGTTTGGTAAATGTCAAAATAATTTAAAAAAAAAATCAAAATAGATCCGTATTAAAATATCCAGTAAATACTAAATTTTCCATCACGATTAAACTAATTTCGAATAAAATGCAACTCAGTAAAATAAACAGTAAGATGTGCAACGCACCTTTGATCGTCACTCGAGGCCTCATCACAACCGTCAATTTAACTTGGAGCATGCGAGCTCCGTCCACGGTGCAGGTGTAATTCCCCTGCTCGGGCTTGCCAACGTCTGTCGAAAGAAAGAAAAAAGAAAAAAAATATTACGAACGTAATGAGGGAGAATTTAGTATAATCGAGTCGCGACAATCTGCAGATAGTTTCGGCACGAGAAAGAGAGAGAAAAAAACGAGGGTAAAACGTTAGAAAGTAACGAAATGACACAATCGATTGAATACCGCGTCCGCCTCGCTTACTGTACCTCGCAGATAGAGCGTGAAGAAGGGATCGACTAGTATGCGCTCGGTGGGATCCTTCTTGCGAACCGAGTGACCTTTGCCTTTTTTCAGAATCTTAGACTCCTTTCTCCAAACGACGTTCGACTCCTCGCTCGCTCTTTAAAGTGCATACACACATTTATAAATTAGCATATGCATACGATATATTATTATATTATAAAGTGCAGTCAAGATGCAGCAGCGTGATGTGGCGAAAGCGCGAGAGAGCGAGAAAAAGAGAGACATATTCTATAAAGCCGGTTCAATGAACCCGAATGATACAAGAACTCGTTCGCTCTTTCTTTCTCTCATTGTTATTTTCCAGCGAACTTTGCTGCCGCTGCTCGCGTGACGTGACCTGCTAAATGCAGCATGGATGTGTCGTTTTAAATGCGCGACGATCGAAGCTATACATTGTAAAATTGTCATTTTCTGCAAAAACAAAAACCTACTCGGGACAAACGATGGACAATTGGGCGGCTTCGTTGAGCAGATAGCGTCGTCTGTGCTTGAATTTGTACTTTTTGCTCTTTTTCTCTTTTTGCAGGGTTTGCAGACTTCCACTTGTTCGAAGTGAGGCAATTCTCGGGTCAGTTTGCCAATGATTGGCAGTCTCTCGCGAAGCTCGGTTGACCTTACGAGAAAGAAAAGAAGGAAGAATTATTTTTATAACGAAACTATGTTCCATCGGTCATGCTCATTTATATGCATACCTGCACGATAGCAAAGGCGATCTCTCGAACATCTCAATAACTTCAGGATCTGCGTCATTCCGAGCAATCATCGTCTTGATTTAAAAAAGGAGAAGACGAAAGCGTTGTATGAATGCAAAAAACAGAGTATAAAATATTATATGCATATAGACGCGCGACGAGAGGCCACACGATTTGTATTGCGCGCAACGAGGCGTGTATACAGTGTACATTATCATTGTACCTCGTTGAAAGTACTTTTGACCCGGCAGTGAGCTTTTCGCGTTCTATTGCCTTTCTTATTTTTGCAGTCGCGGCAGGGACCCCATGAGCCGAACTCAGTCGCCAGCTCGATTATCCAGCCGGCCTCGCGTACCCTCCTCAAATCCGCGTCTTCCGATTCCTGCGCATTGATAGATTCATTCTTTTTTTTGCTTGCATACTCGAGAGTAAATGTTCTCGTTGTATTTTTGTTGTTGCTAAATACCGCTATCTTTTGCGTCACGGGCACGTAAACCTCTCGATAAAATTTCTCGTAATCCTTGTAATTGCCTCTCTGGTCCGTTACGTTCTTCTTGTCTTCCTTCTCGACAACTGCAACCAAAAAAAGGATAGAAGTTATTTTCAGGCAATATCGTCTCGTACAATTCACCGGCGATTTCCTTACTCTCGACTCGGTAATTGAAGCGATCATCCATTTCGGACTCGTTGTTCAAATCGATGACCTGCTCGTAGTCCTGCAACTCCGGCGACAAATCTTGGCTAGCCGGCGTCGTGGCCAACACTACATTTTCGGTCTCGTTTTTCGGAACGTCGTGTTGCAGCGGCCGCAGACACCGATAAAGCCTGGCGTCCTGAGGCCAAACTTGCCTGAGAATCAGCGAGAGATTCGTCGTGACGAGGATACGAGCCATGCCCACGTCGTTGTCCATGGAGATGGGCACCTCCTCGAGCTCGTAGGATTGATTGTTGTCCGCGGCGTAGTACCAGATCTTGGGAGCGTGAAATTTTTTCACCGGCTCGTTGCTGCAATGATTTTGAATGAAGAATGTGTAGGATACTTTATTTGCCAAGCTTACCAGTAACTGCAGTAAAGGATGAGCGTCGAATTGACCTCGGCTTCGGCGAGTTTATAATCGCTCGACCCTTCCTTGACCGGTGAAGTTTCGTCCCTTTCGCGGCAGTACTTGAATATTTTCAAATCGTCGTCGGCGTCATCGTTGTTTCGACCTTTTTTCCACGGTGCGCTGATGCTGCTCGCCACGCGCAATACGATCATCAAAAAAATCACGCGAACGAGCATGCTGAGATTGGCTTTCGCTTCCTTTTTGGATCGAGATCTGTCAATAATATAAGAATAAATATAAACTCTCAATGGTGCAGGTAGTTAATTTCGTGCGGTTTGAAAGCCACGATTAAGCAATATACGAAAGAAGAGTCGATGAAGAACTAAACGTAAAAATGTAAGTTACATCGATAGTAATGATTTAAATTTTTGAATTTACCGCGTCGACTGACCCGTAAAGGCTCGAGTCGCTGGCGTCGCGTCATTTCAAATGGACGCGCACGGCGCACGCCAGTGTTTGTTTACATACAAAAACTATTGCGTATTACGTGTACTTTAATACACAAAACCACGCGAGTTACATACTCGAACGTTTCCCAAAAATGCATCGATTACGATGACTTAAAAATCGAGACTCAAAGCTGCGTCTCTCATTCGAGTATATTACGCATCCCATCTGTCAAAAAGATCGTGGCTTTGTATCATAATAAACAGCCGACGCTATCAGCGAGCAGCAGCAGCAGCAGCAGCAGCCCAGCATAGCGTCGTCGGTCGCTGCGTGGTGGGCTTGGCGCTTGCGCGTGGAGTTTGAAAAATTCAATTGCTGCCAGCCCGACGCCGCCGCCGCCACCGCCGACGACTCCGAATATACACGCGCAGTATATACCTGCTTTCGTGCACGCTTATCGGCCTAAGGTCGCACTGCCGCGCGCATGAGCACATTGCATTATATAGGTAGGCTATACAACGAAAGCTTATAGCGCGGCGCTGCATGGAGATACACACCGACTTGTAATACCACTACTATAAGGCAACCCATCACCGAGCAACATGGCCGACCAGTCAATTGAAAGTAAGTGCTCGTAATTCAAATAATATTTATTTACGCCGCGTTTAACCGTTAACCGGCTGACAACACATACTGGCCGAGAGTCGAGCGAATCGCGAGTTTTTGCGCGAGTCACGAGTCCAAGTTTTCGAGCGAGCAATTCGCGACGCAGCAGCAGCAGCGCGAGGACCCCCCCTATGTGATTCCGAACGAACGCCATTTGAATTTCGCTCTACAATTTCCAAGTTCAAATTTTCAAAACTCTGCCTCGGCAGCGGGCTAGTGTCTGCGTGTTATATACAGCCAAGGAACGATCGTCGTTCCTCGATACAGGTGAGGATTCGAAGTCGCTGACAATCGATGATTGCTAAGCACAACGTCTATATCGATCTCGTTTTTTGACTTTGGCGAGCACGTTTCGTTTGTAGAAACTGTCGTAAAGTTTTTTTTTTGCTGGAAAAGAAGGTGCACGCGGAGACAATTTAAGCCTATCGTGACAAGTAAGTCGAGAGAATATTCAAACGTATGCCATTGATAGTGTGGGTAAATTTTAGCAGTCTACGTGTTTACGTGCGTGTATTTATTAGATGATATACATTAGCCAGTGTATATCGCCCGTGACACTGCTTGTACGGAGAGCTCTCTGCGGGCCAAGCTGTTTTTTTCGCGCCTCGTTCGCATTGTGCAAATAACGAAGTTGCATTATTATATAGCAGAGCTTCGAGGAAGCAACGATCCGTGTGCGAGCATATTTTTTATCTGGGTAATCGTATACCGTACCGTGGAGTTTGAATCATGAACGATAGAGGATTCAATTACGAATTTTCCGAATCATAGACGGCGCGCGATCTCGCGAGCCCCTACAAAAGCTGTGCGACTCTTGGGTTATGTTCGGCTGGTTCCCACATCCGACGTAATTCAAACTGCATCGCAGCGAGTTTTTAATTGGGAAATATTTATTCACGCTTTGTTGCACCTACGATACAGATCGCATCGTTTGAACAAAAACGGAGACTTCTGCTGGTCCCATTCGCCGTTCGACTGTGAGTAAAGAGCGCATTATAAGTTCAAAGAAATAAAAGAGAGCGAAGGAATCGAAATACAGTCTCTCGTCTCGTCCGCCTCTTCGACGACTCGGACACATTCAATTTTGAGAGAACTTTGAAATTCGAAGATAGAAAGAAAGAAAATTAATTTACCTAAGGAAGGATGTTCGGTCGATTTAAAAACAGCTACAGACGCAATAAAAGTGACGTTTTTAAACTTTCTTTTCATTAATTAAAAATTGTATTCTCTCTTGCGATTGTAGACTATTCTTAGTAGTTGTTACGTTGATATAGTGTTGATGTTATTTGCTTCTGTGTCGCTTACGCGTGCATGACTTTTTCAGTCAGGTCGATGGTTTTTAAAAACTGCTGCTCATATTTTACGTGAGGTTGTATACTATTGATTTGTTTCGTAATGTTCGTGCTGTCGTTGACATCGTTTCCTGTTATTTGATTGTTTTATCGTAATTATTGTTAACCAGTGTGCAAGTTGGATTCGTTTAAGAATTTGAATGATTTTGTTGCATGAATTTGAAATATGCTCATTTGGTAGTATTTCAAGGCTATTTCTCTCTGCAAAGTCATTTAAAAAGTACTTTGAAAATATTACAATCGGGCTTGTGAATTATTTTTATTAAATTTAGTATTGTTAAGAGTTCTTATTACTTACAACAAAAAAGAAATTTATTTCAAAAGAAATTTTCATTACTTACTATACTAATTCCTTGAATGGAAAAATCAATATTTTAATACTTTTCAGATGTTTGTCAGCTAAAAATTGTTTTAAAATGTTATTGATTTTCCAGTTCAATCTTGAGTTCGATAATTACTTATGTTTTTTTTACAAAATAATATATTTCATTCAAATTTCAGTAGTTTCATTTTTTAAATATAACGCTTTTTGAGGTTATGAATCAGCTGTTGTGTGACATTTGAATTGCTGAGTCGAAATTTTAAATCTATTTAAGGAGATATAGAATAGGTCGTAAAAAAGATCTAAAATTAAATTTTGTCCATATAATCTTTTATTTAAGAACCAATTCTAATTTAGTCAATATCGAAACATTTTACCTTTTGAAAATTACCAAGTTATCTTGTTGAATAAGAAGCAATAATTAAGAAAATTCACTTTTATTTTGTATGTAATATCAATATTTCAATTTTATTCTAAAAATTTATTGAATATAAATGAATTATTCAAATCTTTGTTTTAACTATTTTTATTACTTAAAAATTTTCATGTTAAAAAAAGGGAAACATATTTAAAACTTCTTTTTAAATCCAATTATATCTCGTCTTCCAGCCTTTTTTAAAGTAAAATACAAAAGAATCAAAAAAATTAATGTTAAGTCGATACAAACCACTGATATTTTTAATATTTATTTTGAAAGATATGTTTCTTAATATTATTTATGTGGTATGTGGTATTAGTTGTGTGGTAAATGTTTATGCAATGAGTATTTATTGGAAGTTTATTGAATTTTACTAACTGTATTTTTTTTTTTTTACAGGCGAAACTGAGGTATCAGTTGTCAAAAACGGAAAAATGCCTGTAGAAAGTATCAAAAAGGAGTTGCTGGAAGATGACAGCATGGATGTAGATGATAACAACATGAATGATTCGGTTGATTCTCAAGTAGAGGAGGAAGAACACGATGCCATGCAAGTTTTTGGACCAGCTGCATTGGGCTTGCAAAGAGTTGGCACAGAACCACCACCTAAACCTAAACCTCCTCAGCAACCTAAGCAAGTTTTAAATGCTAGAGGAATGCCTGCTAGAATAAGAAAAAAGAACAGACTGTTCTATGATGATGCTTTGGTAAATCATCCTCATCACAGGTAATAATTGTATTACAAATTTTACTCCAAATTTAATTAATTAAAAAGACACAAGTGTAAAAAATTTTAATTCTTCTATAGAGTCAAGAAAGATCCGGATACAACGCCTGTTAAACCATCACCAAAAAAACAGGTTCGTCCATCTCCACTTAAAAGACATACCCGATTATCCAACCAAAAAAAATCAGTCTCAACACCTTCAACGCCTGTGACAAAACCAATCAAAATTGTATTACCTACAACTGCGCATAAAAGACCCCTTGGACAACCTTCATCGCCAGACAGAAAAATTGGGCAAAAGATTGGTATGAGATTACGAAATCTTTTAAAATTACCTAAAGCTCATAAATGGGTCTGCTACGAATGGTTTTACAGTAACATTGATAAGTAAGTATTTTTCAATAAATCTAAACATGAATCTAAACACATAAAAATTGCTTTTTTACTAATATCTTTTTCCAAATATTTAGAACACTTTTTGATGGCGACAATGATTTTCTAATATGTTTGAACGAGTCCTTTCCACAATTGAAGACTCATAAAATAACTCGAATTGAGTGGGGTCAAGTGAGGCGTATGATGGGTAAACCTCGAAGGTGTTCGCAAGCTTTCTTTGATGAAGAAAGAAAAGAGTTAGATAAGAAAAGACAAAAAATTCGATTGATTCAGCAGCGAAAAACAGCTGACTCCATGATTTTGAAAGATTTACCAAGTGAAATTCCCTTACAATTGGTAATAGGAACTAAGGTTACTGCTAGACTCAGAAAACCACAAGATGGACTTTTCACTGGTACAATTGAAGCAGTGGATACAAGTAATAATACATATAGAATTACATTTGATAGAGCTGGATTAGGAACACACAGTGTACCTGACTATGAAGTTCTCGTAAGTATTTTTTTTTTCTAATTAATAAGTTTGAACCTTTATTTAATTTATTTTTCATTTTTTATTTTTATAGTCTAATGATCCTCCAGAAACAATTAGTAGAGCATCAATCTCACATAAATTCAGACCTCGCAGTGTTCAGCAATTTGCTAATTCATCAGCTTATGCTATGAAAATGGGATCTCCGCGACTTCATAATGACCCATTAATATCAAATGCCACAATTACAAAAAAAATGCATGCAGGAGAAGCTAACAACAGTTATCCAGTAAAACTGTTAGAAAATATGGTAAAAGTAGGAAAAATTATAGCTATAAAAAAAATTAAAATCAAACATTTGAAAGATTTGAATAGTGAAGCTGAAAGAAAAAAATCTGTTGGAGAAAATTTACCTTCAGATTTTGAAAGAAAATATGCTGGGTAAGCATCATGTTTAAAATTGGAAAAAATGACATATTGTATGAAAATATTTTAGTATGTTTTTCTTTTTTTAAATTGCAGTATTGTTGTGGAGTTGGAAAGGATGAATACTGATTTGCAAGAATTACTAAATGAGATACAAGATATGTGCAGAGAAATAGCTCCAGAATCAAGTGTAGCTGCAATGTTAGCTCCTTCACATTTAAGAGAAAAATGTAGACATGAAGCATCTGAAATGGTTGCTAAAAATAATATGGTCAATGAAACTCCTCAAACAAGCTTGCAACAACTCGTTATCGATTTGACAGCACTAATGCTACAAGTTAAGGTGAGTGTAGAGTTTCACAAGAAAGAAAATTATTGAGCATTGATTTCTAATCGAACTTTTTGTGCTTTCAGTGTTTATCTGATTCCGATAAAAATGCTTATGAACTAAAAGTGTTACAAGGAACTATGGAACAAATCAAAGCTAAACTTTCACCAAGCAATAAACAAGTTTTTCAAAACAACGTTGAAATACATATGCAGCACATTCAGTTGGGTCTGGGACAGGTTGGCGTTTTAACACCATTCATGACTCAAAAAATCTAATAAGCTGAACATTCGAAAGTAGTATTTAAAAGAATGAACGCTCAATATTCTCATTTTGCATGAAGGTATATTTTTAGCCTCATTCTTTGTGGATATTATTGGAATAATGTTATTTGTGAAAAAATTTAGAACATTTATGTAGAAGTTTAGGCAATCCATTTGTATATTTAAGGTTTTTTTGTACATACTGATCAAAGTTTGCTTAAGTTGCAAATCAACTTATGCAATGAATATATCAATTGAAATTATATATTTATTACCCTAAATTTTTAAGTATATATCAGTTGCTAAAAATAAAAGCTATCAAATCTTTTAGAGAGCAAAGAAATATTTAGAAATATTTAGAAATATTTATCATATTCTTATTACAAATATTTATTTATTTGAAAAATTAGAAAAGCTTCAAAAAGCATATTTTAATGATGTTCAACATCATTTCTAATCAATTCATAAAAATTAGTATTACCTATTACTGAAGTAAAAGTTGATGGAGGCTCATGCAGTATGAATGTGTATGTGGAATTAGGGAATTGTGGTGTAAGAAACAAGGAAGAGAAAATGAGAAATTTCGCTTTTATCGAGTGTATTCAGTATCCTTAAAATTGAATGTGTATAATATAACATAACGATATAATTTGTTGATTAACGTTGTATTATTGCGTGAATGTGTAAAGTCAAAATATTTAAATTTATTTAAAATCTTTTAATATCAGAATTACTTTCGCTTCGGTTAATTTTTATTCTTAAATATTAAGGTCAAATGAAAAATTATTACTGTAAATAAAATAATATTATCAATCAAAAAAGTGGTCTTTATTATTTTTTCAATATCTAGTTAATAATTAGAAATGTAGTTTTTACATTAACAATTAGTTAATGATTTTATTTTTGATCATTTATTTATTATGTACATACATTAGATCATATCCTTCAGTTGCGTATTTAAAATTGATGTATAAATTTATCTTCTCAATTGGTATTGAAAACTGATGATTATGATCTGGAATAGTTAAACGTTTCATGATAAAAATGCTCCACTGCTATCCAAATATTATTTCACAATTAACGCAACAGAATTGATCTGGCATTTATTCAAAAATTCATTTCATATCTACTTATAGAAAATAAATATTTCTAAAATTTTAAAATACAAAAAATCACTTCTAAAAGAAAAAAACGGTAAATAACCGATTTTTTCTTGGAACGCTGTCACAATATGTGGCTAAATCACATTCAATAGATCACACACAATTACAATTACATTCTTTAACCAGGGACGCATTAGATACATTCTCACACAAAACGTTTGACTGCAATTATGCTTTTTTTTCATAAGACTTTTGGACACAATTAACCTTCCAAATGAATCCATGTCATCATTGTCCAAAATCTTTATTTTTTATGTTTCTCAAGAGCTTCAAATAAAGCATCTGCATCTTCTGGAGTTTTTACCCTCAGCAACGTGGCAACTGGTGGTGGTTCAGATGTTGGAAGTGGTAAACAAACAAGCATGATGTTTGTTTTATTCAATCGCTTGATAGGTATACTCTCAGTTAAAAGAGTATTTAGAAGTAAATTTCCTAATGAATTTGTTGCTCGAACTATAAGCTGCATTTTATCATTTGGAGCTGGCTTCAGAAATAGTGTACCTACACCTCGATCACTATAATTTCCATCTTTCTTAACAAACACTTTGCATCTGAAAATTAAAAAGGATTTTATCAAATAACTATTTTGAACAGAAAAAATAAAGACATTTTTGGATCAGATAAGTTTGAAATTAAGCAACTAGGGGATATAATTGTTTTAATATACTAAATTGAGTTATTTTTGTAAATAAAATATGACTTACTTCTGATCGTAAATTGACCCTTCTTCAGTGATTTGTTTGAAATCTGGTTTTGGTGGTTCGTCATCTTCTTCTTCATTGTTTTCTTTCTTTTCTTCTGATTCAACTGGTTTAACTGCAGCAGCTCCAAAAGAAAATGGTTTTCCACTAAAATCAGTACAGTTAAATAGTAAAAAAGTTTGAAGATCTGAGTTATTTTGTCAAAAAGTGTACTTACCCTCCAAAACTGAAACCTGCAGATCCTGTACTCGAAGACATTGTGCTACTTTGTCCAAAACTAAAAGTTGCTGAAGGTGTAGTACTTAAAGTACTAGATTGTGAAAAAGTACTTGCGGTTTTCTCATCGCTGCTTGTTGCACCACCCTCTTTTTTATTTTCAGCCCCTGAAGGAGATTTCATAAAAGGACTTTTATCCATACTAAAACCTACATTTGAACCAAATGGACTCTTATTTTCAGATTTATTATCAGAAGAAAATATGGATTTTATATTAGCACCACCGAAAGCTAATTTTTCAGTTGAAGTTGATTCAGTTGATTTGGAGGCTGTACTTCCAAAATTGAATTTTGGTGCATCTGACAAACTAGGTTGTGGTTTTTCTTGAGGCTTCGATTCAAGTTTGATTTCAGGCTTCTTTTCTTCTGAAGTTTCTTTACCATAGTTTTCTGTAATTTCCTTCAAATACTTTTCATAATCTTTGAAGATGGGAGTCAGAATGCATACAGGATTAGCATCAACATGTTGGTTAATCCATTTTGTAACACTTTGATTAAGACCCTTCAACTTTGCGTAATACCGTGGAGATTTTTTGGATGATGTGCCTTCTTGTGTCTCAGCCTCACTTGATTTTGAGTCTTTGGGTGTAAATGAATTTGTGAGCGGTGTAGTGATTGATGGTGAAACAGTTGATCCATTCTCAGTAACCTTTGAAGATCCATTAGTAGTTGGTGCTAGTTTATTTGTGCTAAATGTGGGTGTGACAGAGGGTGTAGTAGTACTTTCAGTATTTGTTTTTGCTAAGAAACTAAAAAGTGAATTAGCCGCAGTAGTAGGAGCTGGTGCTGCATTAAATCCAGAGAAAGAGCTGAATGCACTTTTAGCAGATTCCTGGAAAGAAAAAAAGAGTTGTTGAAATCATCTTGTTAAACTAATAATTAGTAATTATCTTATAAATAAAACAATCCTTACGCTTCCTCCAGTATTTTTGATTCTACGCTTAGCCGTTCTCACGACTCTATCCTTCAAGACTTCTTCTGGAGCTTTTTTAAAAACTCCGGCCTCCTCCCTCTCTTCTTCGTGGTCCCAATTATCAGCATTGAGATCACTACTGGCTTGTCTTTTACCGGCCATTGTTTTTTACTACCTTGAACAAATCAAAACCGACTATTACAATCACAATTATCCGCGTGGTTACACTAAAATTTAATCCGAAGTCAAAATGAACGGCCGGATTTTTTTTCCAACGTTCTTCACAATTATTCACCTAGTTAATACCGTTTTTAATAGATTAAATGTCAGCTGGGTCAAGTACCTTACTTATATATTTTAAATATAAATTAAAATTTCTTCGTTAAAGCGACAGTTTGATTTTTGTCTCGTAGCACAGTGTTTAACCTACAACAGTCCAAACGCGGTCGCAGTCATGTAGTAGCATTACCGAAAACCCGTAATTCGCGACGTGCCAACCCTGCCCCATGTGTGCGAAGAAATTGGCGCTAAACTTGAGTGTGTGCGAATATCATGCGGCTAATCGAGTCGTGGGTAATTTCACGAAATTGATAAACAAAACTATACTTACTCGTAATGATACAGTCTTTACGGTGTAACGCTGCCTATCTAGGTCAAATAGATACGTTTAAATTACGATTTCTATGCTCTATTCGCAAAGTAACTTACTCGCTGTGTTTTTTTTTTCTGTTTCATTAGTTGCACTCTCGCGTAGATCGCGTTCACGCGCGGCGTGCGGCATGCGTCAGCACAAGTGGTTTGACCGTCTTCTAACGGTCACTTTTGTTTGTACGTTGTTACTATTTGTTTGTATGTCGTATGGTAAATGAATATTTCGGTTTATAATTAGAACTTAATCACAAAAGATGTTGATTTTCCGATTATGTTCTTTTTTTTTTATTCATAGCATTGCATAACGTATAACGTGTTCCTCGTTCATCATAAAGTAAATAATGATAAAATAACGATACGAGGAAAGCGATTTTCTGAAAAATTGCACGTACGCTATTGAATAAAAATATGTAGTTACGTTTTTTTGAAAATATTTTAATATCGTATATCAATCAAATTCGTGGCGTACAAATTGACGTTAAACAAGCCAGGGAAACTAAAATTTTTAATGAAGTAATAGACTCAATTGTTATACGATTGAAATTTCAAACAAAGAAATTAACGCGGATTTCGTCAAGGTCAATATTATTTTCTACTCTTATCGCTCTACCCACAATTTTTTTTTTTTTATCAAAAGAGGATTGACCGGCGATAATGAAAAGGGTATATAAAACCGATCGATTGAAAATTCAAATGATAAGTGCCTTTCACCGAATAATATCGGGAAAATCGGAAGATAAAATGACGAGAATTGTGCACGCGTTGTTGCTCTCTTGTGTGGTTGGCTTGGCCTACTCGTCGGACAAAGGCAAAAGTTCGTCGGGATTATCGGGTTTGTCGGGTCTGTCCGCGTTGAGTTCTATAAGCGGCAAAGGATCCTCGTCGAGTTCGATTGCGCAGATCATCAGCGCTAACGGCATTGGCAAGGACTCATCCGAGGAGAACAACAGTGGTGGAATATGGGGTAACGGAGGAGGATCCGGAGGTAGCAACGGCGGCTTGTGGGGAAATGGAGGAGGATCCGGAGGTAATAATGGAGGCAACAATGGTGGAAATAATGGAGGAAATAATGGAGGAAACAATGGAGGTAACAATGGAGGTAATAACGGTGGATTAGGAGGTGGTAACGGTGGAGGCACCGGGGGTAATGGTGGTTTGGGAGGAAACGGAGGTAATGATGGTGGAAACAATGGCGGTAATAACGGAGGTAACAATGGAGGTAATAACGGAGGTAACAACGGAGGAAACAATGGTGGTAACAATGGCGGTAACAATGGCGGAGATAATGGTGGTAATAATGGCAATAATGGAGGCAACAATGGCGGTAACAATGGCGGAGATAATGGTGGTAATAATGGCAATAATGGAGGCAACAATGGCGGTAACAATGGTGGAAACAATGGCGGTAATAACGGTGGTAACAATGGTAACAACGGTGGTAACAATGGTGGTGGAGACAATGGCGGTAATAACGGTGGTAATAATGGAGGAAACAATGGAGGTAATAATGGTGGTAACAATGGCAACAATGGTGGCAATAATGGTGGAGACAATGGCGGTAATAACGGTGGTAATAATGGAGGAAACAATGGTGGTAACAATGGCAACAATGGTGGAAACAATGGGGGTAATAATGGTGGTAACAATGGCAACAATGGTGGAAACAATGGGGGTAATAACGGTGGTAACAATGGTGGAGGAAGCGGTGCCTGCAGACGCGAAAATGGGGATGAGCTTTTGGACACACTACCTTTCCTTAGTGTAAGTATCAATAAATCGTACTATCTTTCCTCCTTGAACAAATTAATACAATTATACATTTTTCTTTATTAATTATAGATTGTCGTGGCTGGAAAACCTAGACTGGACAGAAAGTATCCCGGCTATCGCATCACATGCGTTCGATGCTCTTCTCTTCTGAATGGAGTTGGAAAAATATTGGGTCTTGATGTACTCAACGGTGGATATGGTTGCAACTTCGTTTTAGCTCAAATCAATATCACAAATCTTTTGGGATCTTGCCGAGTTTATGGTATCAAAGGACAATCAAATAAATGCTCTTCTAATTGATTGAACTATACCTGAGTATTTCAATTGATGTTGGAAAGAATTTATAAAAAAAAATTAGGGTTTAAAACAAGTTGTAATATTTTGTTAATTTGTGATCTCCT
Source organism: Trichogramma dendrolimi (assembly GCA_034770305.1). Classification (NCBI taxonomy): domain Eukaryota; kingdom Metazoa; phylum Arthropoda; class Insecta; order Hymenoptera; family Trichogrammatidae; genus Trichogramma; species Trichogramma dendrolimi. The sequence continues at coordinate 117,345 of JAPMIB010000114.1, read as the reverse complement.
AGAAAAATCAATTTTTTAATTTAGAACAATCAAATATAAGCGTTACTTAAATTTTAAAACATGTTTCATCTTTTATGCTGCCTATAACTAACCTACATTTATTATTTAATAACTGCTATTACTTTTTGACATTGAAGCCAAGAAAAAATGTTAATTTTCAAAACTGGTTTTTGACATTTCTTATAATATTGTCCTAGAAGAATAATAAGTGAATACTAATGGTTATGCCGGACATCAATTAAGAATATACCTTTACTTTCATGATTTACAGAAAACCATTGAGCCATTTAGAAAAATATTTGTCATACCAGCGGCCCGAAAGTGACTACTTCCCTGCCGCTGCGCAAAGCGGAAAGAGCGATTTTCGGGCCACTGTGTATGAAAAATAGTATACAGGCGTATGCCGCAAAAAAAGAAAGCCCCAGAGCACGTGTTTATCGGTCTCGGTTTCGCCTCGGCCACTAATTAGACGTACTCTGGGACTTTTCTGTTTTTCGCGGCCTAGGGCAGTAATATACTATAGTAAGATTTTGAGAGAACGGAATTAAGAATTTTATTATTGGACGAGTTTCCTCATCCTTTCCTCATACGCGAATAAGTTCATTTTATTGTGTCATAGACAAGCAAATATCTATTGGGAAAAATATTCAACGAAAACTTTAAAAATCAATTTTAAAAATTTTTTATCTGTAGCCTCGCTTCGGTATCTTGAACATGAAACGTTTTCACATGTTACGTAACTTTTTATACTTAGGTAAACTTTGTCACTGAAAATTAAAACGGATGATTTTCCGCTTAACCTTCATTATAAACAATAATTCTTTAAGATTAAAATAATGTTTTGACAATTTAAAACGAACTCATGGCCAATATTTGTTTCATTATAATCCGTTTCAAAAATCTTAAGCTTACATGATCAGAAATTTTCAAATATTATAAAATATTAGATGAAATGATAGTTATTTCCTTGAAATTTTTTAACGATTTGAAAAATACATGCACTTAATTTACATTTTTTAAAAGACTCAAAATCAAAGAAATCAAAAATAAGTGCATGTTTTTACTATCGCATTGGACTTCTGGTATTTACTTGTATGACGTAGTGAATGAATAATTTTTTCGTTAGAGAAGAATATTTTTCAGTTAAATATCTTATTTATTGAGGGCACAGAACTTATACATAAACATCGTGAACAAAACGAATGGCAATCGTTTACACACGAAAAATCTACTCATTATCGATTATTTGAATAACTTTAATAATGAATCATTTTATATTTAACATTAGAGGAACGTGTGTCGGCGGAAAGAAATTAATCAAATTAAAGCTAACATTTGAACACTACAACGAACGAGCTATCGTGTACTACGTGGGTCCGGCTTATTCGTCGCTGCAGGACACGGGCTTGCCCTTGATACCGTAGACCGAGCACTGGCCGAGAAGATTCTGAAGGGCCACCTGGGCGAGCACGAAGTTACAACCGTAACCACCGTTGAGCACGTCCAGTCCTAGGATCTTGCCGACGCCGTTCAGGAGCGACTTGCACTTGACGCAGGTGATTTTGTAGCCTGGATACTTCCTGTCGAGTTTCGGCTGTCCACCGACGATGACCTACGACAAATATAATTATATTTAATTTTTTCACTTTGTTACTTGCGTTTACTTATAAAAACGATTTCTTAACGCGTTTTCCCAAATTTTGAATGAATATTTTTCTAATGGTTTTCTCCAGATATTTAAGTTCTTTTTAAAATATTCAATTGAAATTTCAAAAAAATGCTTAATTTTTTCCGAAAAAGGCTAACGACTCAAATAGTCATTGTACTCACGTTTATGAATGATACGGTGTCCAAAAGGGTATCTCCGTTTTCTCTGTTACAGCTTTGAGCAGCGACGTAGGTCAGGCCAATGACAAGGAGAACGAGGCTGAGTTTGGACACCATGTTGCTTATTGATCGTCGTCACTCGTGAAACTTAATGTCGAATTAACAGAATTACGTTCTACTTATACCAAATGATTTTTCTCTTTATCAATCCGTGAGCAGACGCTTTTTGCTTTTACAACAAATGTTTGATCATTCAATAAATTACATTTTCTCGAAATGATTTTTTTGCACTCGCTCGTGTACATGTTTAGTATTATAAGGATTTGAGTGCATTGGACGAGATTTTTCAATTACGAGAAAAAAGGATCCGTAAAACAAACGAACGTTGTGTTTCGATGAGTTTAGCTAGCGTAAGCTGTCGTATTCTTTCGTAAATTAATGAATCAAAGAAGGTGTAAGGCCAGGTAAAAGTCAACAAACACTTAAATTATCGCTGTGACATATACAAAATATTTTTCTTTAAATACTTGGGAGATTATTATGGAATTAATGAGTGCAAGTATTTTTCACGTCACTATAACGATGAAAAATTAGACGACACCGTGTTTAAAGTATACGAGGACGATAATAAAAATGTATTCATCTCGAATTTGTTATAGAATTTTCGTAAAGTAGCGAAAAATCTCGGTGTTTTTTTTTCACGTGATTTACTTTAAGATTCTATTAACATTTATCGACAAGTGCATTTGTCCAAGCCGACAAGTGGAAGCGTTACATTTTTTGCGCACCTTTCGCGTGTCCACACGCGCTTCGACAAAGTCGAATATTTTCTACATTTAATTTGTTTTTTGTGCGAGTCTATGTCTTCGCTCGAGAAAAAAGCTCTCCCGCGTTTTTTTCAATAGGTAAGCGCGAAATATCTTTCGAAAGCAGAGCACACAAGTTTTTCTTGGACCGAATCCATTTCTCCGTCTTACATGAAGAAAAGTGACGATACGTTCTCGGATGATTCTCTTTTTAAAGCTTTTTACATATTATAGGGGAGAGAAAAGCTCTTTGGGCCAAATTTTCCCGGTCGAGACTCATTTTTCATCCGAAACGTTCCTCTATAAGCACGTGTATTTATCATGTGCGAAAACCCATCGATTGAACAATCGGTTACGGGAAAATCTGCGACTTTCTTTTTTTCCGTTCTTTTGCATTGACATTCATCGTACGTAAAAAGGCTCTCACGATGCCTGGCTAGCTGCACAAAACGACAGCATTGGATAATTGACCTTACAGTCGCTACTCTTGGCCGCTGCGCTGCAGAGAGTAACATTTTCGACATACAAATGCATTTCTACGCGCGTTCGCGTCACGTAACCCTGTGCGCGACCGACGAATTTTATAAAGGTGTTTATATATATATCGCTATATCTGATTATTGCCACAATACAATTTCTCTCCAATTTACCTCTTTTCATGCATATGAGCGCTTAAATGTATAGTTACTATTGTCCACATGTCTGTATACCGCTCACTTTCGACTTTTTTTCGTCATTGCAGTCCATGTAAATGTGTCTGAAGTGCGTGTGTCTATATATTTTATTATTATGTATTACGGCAGCTCGAAACTGAAGATTATGTTATTTTAAGGACGCTGCTCTGTTGAGTGTCGCAAAAAATCCAATTCATACGCGATCGCGAGATATCCTTGTGATCGCTTCCTAACAAACGATACAATACATCATTGCCGTGCCTGGGTGCCTTAATCTTTTGACAGATGCAATAACAGATTTTTTGCGCAAATAGCAGGTGAATTTTTCGCGCTCGTTCTTCGGGCTCGCGTTTATTTTTCTTTCGCGTCATTGATATATAGAAATAATAAAAAGTAAAATAACATTAAAAAAAAAAAACGAAAAGAAAACGTAAATGGAACGTTAATGGGAATGAAATTTTCGTAGTTGCTCATACTTGTCACAATAATGCGTATTATTTTAGGTGAGGAATTCGTACTTGTGTGCCGAAACAGACGTAATGCGTCACAATTACGCGAGAACTTGGTTTCGTTTCTGGCTTTTACGACGCGCGATTACGTTTATATTGGTCTTTGGATTGTTATATTTTATACGACTGCGAATTGCACATTGCATCATAGCGCCCACCAATGTCAAGATCGAGCATCTGGTGTCTTATTCAACTATTTTGTATAATGCAATCGCTTGGTTGGTTGCTTATAAGAGGAGTATAAAATTGAATAATAAGTCGTGAATTAGAAATTATCGCTGCTTTTTATTGGCTCTTGAAGAAGTGAGCGAATCATCACATTCGCTCGGCTTTCGAGAAAAACTTGAACATTGTACAAAAAGTAGCTTATTGACAAAAAGCCATGTAGGCGTCACAAGATTAAACAAAGTAACGAATAACGTCTAAAAAAAAAGATTTATAATACATCGTACAAAAATTGTCTTTTTTTCCAGTTGTTCGAACGAGGCTCGAGTCGTGTCGAGTTGAAAACCTTAACTACGCGTAATACTTTCGAGATAAATTAATTCGCGTCACATCGGCACTCGTTTTTCGTAAAACAAAAACTCATGATGCACGCACAATTTTTCCTTTTTAATTTAATTTAATTTAGTAGATGTAGTGAGCTGGGGCAGCTGCGTAGGCCAAGGGTGAGGCGGCGTAGGCGTAGTGCGCCGGGGCGGCGGCGTAGTAGGTTGGCGCGGCGTACGCGGCGTAGCCGGTCACGACTGGGGCGGATCCGTGAACGACGCTGTTTCCGTGGGACTCGATGGTGGTCTTCTCGGAGAGGAGCTCTTGCTTGGCGAGAACTGGGGCGGCGTGGACGGCGACGGCTGGTGCAGCGGCATAGCCGGTCACGACTGGGGCCGAAGCGTGGACGACGCTGTTGCCGTGGGACTCGACGGTGGTCTCGCTACCGAGGACGGTGTGGCGAGTCTCGATGGCGGCTGGGGCCAGAGAGAGGAAGCCGGGCTTGGCGGCGGCCACGGCGACGAGGGCGAAAAGACATACCTAAAATAGGAAGGAAAAAAATCGGTTATTCCAGGCGACGATGTATAAAATATTTTTATGTGTATATAAAATGAATACTGACCAGCTTGAACATGGTGATTGAGGGTTGGGTTGCTTGCTTGCAAAGAAGTAGATTCGAGCGAAGGAAGAGCCGAGAAGACTTTGATGCCGATCGTAGAAACCCCCGAGCTTTATATACTCGCGGCGATCGTCGCTCAGCTGCTCCTTTCCGATTCCCAACAAAGACCTTCTCGATCGGGCCCCGCGCCGTATAGGTAAAGCGGGAGTAGCAGCGAAAGGTATATAGCACATACATACGCGTAAGCCGGACGTAATTTTTACCGAAGAAGTGGAGGAGTGTATATAATGGGCATGACCACACCGTACACACACAGACACACAGACATAAACAGTGTATATAATAATACAAGTGGGAGCATGACGCGAAGAAAGACCACCACCGTGTACTGTACAGTCGTTTCCATTTGGCAGCGATCCAGCATCTCTCTTATACACATTATATGATACACCGTGCAGTCGACGAAACATGCAGATTTTGTATTATACCTGCAGCCGCATGCTTCTAACTATGTTGTGTGTACCGCCATGGGCGAGGCGTTACGAGGATCGCGCGGCACGGCGCGGCGACCTTGAATTATTCTTTTCCTTCTGCAGCTTCGCATAACAGATTTTACGTGTATCTCGCGCGGAGTATGTACGGGGCCCCATTAATTGGCTACCTTTATTATTATTGCGCGCGCGCCGCGCAACGTGATACGTTATACCCATTGTAAACGCCTCGTTATTACCAATAATCTTTTTTTTTCTTTTTTCGCCGATGACCTTACGACGCTCATACAGTACAGGGATATGGTTGAGAGCTCGAATTTGACGGATGACGACGATGATCCGTGACTTTGAACTTTCTGATTGATTATTAATTCTCATTATATGCTTATACAATTTCGCGCTGATGACTGCCTTGCTATACTCCTTCGCTGTACGTACGATCGTACGTTATTTTCGTAACAACAACTGACTTTGATTCGATTCATTTGTAAATCGCGCAACGTACTACATAGCGCGTAACAGCAAAACGTCGCGTCTCACCTCGTTATACGTACATATAAATAATTAATTACTTGTGCGCGCGCACGAACGGCGTCGCGCATTAATTAGTTTTTGAGTGTGTATGTCTCGATGCCAAAACCATCTTCTAATTGCTTTTCGGGGGTCCTCGAAATTTTGATTTTTATTATATGAACGAGTATAACGGTGCGTCGCGTGCATAATTTTTCGAAAAAACTCATGCTTATTTTTTTCGCGACTAAATTGCGCGAGACCGTCGAGCCGTAAATTATTGGCTAATTATAAAATGTACCAAATTGTGATTAATATCGCTTTGACGTTGATTCATTTTGCTTGCGCGGAAAAATTTTCTTTTGATTTGTAAGCTTGAATTTTCTCAATTTCCATAAAATAATATATCCCTCGAACAGTCGCAAAATTTTCCTCTCGTATCACGCTCGCACACGCCCTGCGTGCCTGTATCTCGATGGCGCATTCCATTATGCACTTTTACAAGTACCCTGAAAATGAGAAGATCCGCATCGATGCGCATAACATTATATGCTGCCCAGGAGACGACAGCGACGCGTCGTCGATTTAATCGTTATAGAGCCGGCTGTATCGCACACACTTGCTGTGTAACGCGTGGCGGCTACCTTGAGAGAGGCCCCCCGAGAGAGGAGTGCAGCAGGAGCAGGTATGCGCCACGCCATGCAACATTTCTTATTATCGTCGTATATTTATAAAGATCGCACGTGCGCAGTACTGCGCGGAGCTTCTTTTTTCGAGTCGACTTTTCCATCGGCATTCTTCATCCCTGTCGTTTATGATGATGTATACGCAGCATGCGACGCCTTAGTCGCGTGGCTCCTTGTACCTTTCTTCACGGATCTCTCTGTCTGTCTCTCCCCTTTTCGCATCCGCGATTGTTTATCTCCGTTCTTTTATTTTTTCTTTATTTTCTCCTCCTTCGTCGCTCTTGTTTTTACGCGCTCGCACGATCGCGCGCATCCGTTTGAGGTTTATATTTAGGAGCATTTTAACGCGCTATTTTTTGAAATTGAGACGGTGCTTCGATTGAGATTATCATTTGGCGATAAATACTTTACCGATTCGGGTCATGCGTATGCGGAAAGATCTAACACCGCCGCTGCACAATCATTTTCTTTCTTTTCTAGTTTTTTTTTAAATACGACGATCGCAAACTTTTACCCACGCAGACCTGTGCGCCGGTTGCCAAGGCCGCAGCAGTGCCATGTATGTGTGTTTTTTGACAGTACAACCACCACAAACAGCATCGAGTGCGTGTCTGCCGATTTATGTAAAGTCTAAGTGTGCGTGCGCCCGTCATATAATATAAATATGAGGTCGATCTTAACATTTTTAGCTAAGGCGTGCGCATTACGCATATGTATACGCACACACTGACAATTACAACATAATGAAGGGGCCATTTCGGCGAATTGCGATACTTTGCAGCCGTTCCTTTTTTTTTATTAAAAAGGACGCAGCCGTCGTTGTTCGCCGCAGCAGCGCATGGTCACAGCGAAAAATAGTAGCGCGAGTGTCATTTTTTTGTTGTTAGCTTTTTTTTCTGTTTTTCGGGACTTTCACTGCACATGCCGCCAGAATTCGTCCCTGGCATTTGCCGAACGCGCGTGCATTTATTTCTTCTCTCTTTTTTTTACACTTTTTTTGATGGCGAACAACAACAACCGCAGCAGCGGCGTAACGATTATATTGTAAAAATTGTTTTTTCATCGCAATACTCTGGCGCGCGCACGTGATTGCATAAAAACGATCTCGCGGTGTGCGTATGCGCGCGCGCGCGCCCGCCTGTGTGGCAATCGGTGAATTTTCGAATCAATCATACGTACGGACTTATTTATTGAGTCGGGTGTCTTTTTGAAAGGACCTGCGCGACGACGGCGATAGCAACGCGATAAAAAAGAAGGCCCCGCGAGAAAGAATTTTGCATTGTTCGCGCTTCGATCTTGAAAAAGTATATGCTTTCAGGATATAGAGTATTTTGAGATATGTAGCTTTTAAATTGAATGAAATTCGGGTTAATATTATGACGATATTGAACTTAATTGTGTTCGATTGAACTTGTTTTCTTGATTTAGAGATTATCGAATTTTCGTATTAGTGTGACGTAAAAAATACAGTACGTGCGTAAAACAAAATACAGTATTTTTTTAATCTTTTGTTTGCGTCGATTGAAAGCCGATTTATATCGTCACTTTTGATCGAAGTACAAGTATTTATTTATAGTCCATGATTACTGCGATAGATATTCTATACTCGAGTAATCTTGGAGTAATATTTTTGGAACTTACCGATTAATCAAAGATCATGACATCAAAAGTGGGGGAAAAAAATTAAAAATCATACTCGTCATAAGTTGCCAACTAAAATTACACTGTGGCGAGGTAACCCCGATGTTAGGCTTCAATCAATACAGTGAAGTATTTCTGGTGCTTATTTTTCAGGGATACATTTACTTGTGTAGATAATTATTTTTCTGTAGAACTTATATATGGTATTAAAGTGACAATCTTAGCATAAACTATATTACTGCCCTCTAGGCCGGGAAAAACAGAAGTCGATAAACACGTGCTCTGGGGCGTTCTTTTTTCCCGGCTTAGTGCCGATAAGATTTTTCATACCCAGTGTCAAAATAGCACTTTCCGCACGCAGTGTTAAATCGCTTTTCGCGCTTTGCGCTATGGGAACTGATGAAATTATCACTTTTGGACCGTGAGTAAGAAAAATGTGTATTGTCAATATGGGACACATTAAATGATAAAGTCGTTACGCGTAAAATAGAACAAAGGAATAAAATGAAGATAACTCTTTTATTGATCAATATCACTCAAAATTTACGACTCTAATGGGTTCTCTAATTAAATTCTAATCTTTCTACTGAAATTTCTCATATCAATTGGTTGACTCTAATTACTTTTTTAAATGTACTAATTACCTCTTTGAGACCACTTATTTTTGTAAGTTCAATTTGTTACAAAAATTCTTACGTCATAGCAGGTACATGCATCTTCAATTTAAAATGGTTTGTTACATTTGTTTTGCAATTACGTTTAAAAATTACACACGTTCATACATTTATTTTTGCAGAAACATCGCGTCAACTAAATGCGCACGAACTACGACTGATAAGATTATTCGAGAATAATCTAAAAACTTTATCATTTATAATCTTTACATTGAGCTCATTACTTTATTGTTGATTTCGAAGTTAATTAAACTTTTGCGAATTTTTCCAATAATGTGGAACTACAAAATCGATGGTGGGTGGGTGGTGAAATGATAAAGCTGTGCTTTTTATTGTACAAAATAATTTGTTTCTTTGTTTCTGACTAAATAATAAAAATGTACACATTCACAAGACCTATTACAATAATAATGCGAAATTAATACACAAATATATCACTTTACAAACATGACTGTTGAACAAAATATTTCCCTATCCTAAGGTGCTCGTCAACTTGATTTTCTAAACTTAACAGCAATCGAAAAAAAAGTTATAACAACAACGTGAAAAATTCTCTCTCGCAACGTTGATATCGGCCCCCCCGATCTTTTCCTCCTTATCTTAAGAACAAAACAAAAAAATACTGTGTCGTTTCGTCTGCTCTATCTATCATGAGTCACGGATCAGTTACGGCTGTCATTCCCGCAGATTTTTTTTTTCACAAGGCAATGAAATCGATAACGGCGTGTGCGAACCGCTCCATATATATACTACCACGTATATATTGCAACATCGTGCATCCCTTAATTTCGGTGCATCGTGAACGAATCCTTGTACGGCGACGTGTTCTCGAACGGCGAGTCTTTGTTGTGAGCTTCACGGTCCTGAGCGAATGCCCAATAGCTCGTGGTGGTCATCAAGAGTATGATAGCGATTGGTATGGACACAACGACCAAGAACAAAAGCAGTGCGATCTGTTCTGAGACAAATAACAATCATTATAATAAACGATATACAAAATTTTGGATAAAAAAAGAAATTAGCATTAATCGCGAGGTCACGAGGTCAAATTCGTTGCGACAGGTTGGAGCCAAGAGAAAAATTAGCACTGAATCACAAAGAATGCTCTGTCCCGCTCATGAATTTAATGAGATATCTTTCTTGACGCATGGCAAAAAAATGGTTGCTCCTCAGCCATTTTTTGAACTCCTATATACGTGGGCGAGGCAGAGCACTCTGTAGGATGCAGTCGTTTTTCTCTCGGTACACTGTGAAATAATTGCGATCGAACTTACGACTCTTCTCCTTGTGTTGCGCATGTGTCTCTCGTTCTCGTTGTTCACCAGAACCGTCACGTGTTGCCGGGCCGCAGCCTCGCCCTCGTAGACGCAACGACCCGCCTCTGCGTCATTGTAAGACGTGGGCAGGGTCGTCGTCATCGGCCCGGCCGGAGTCAGTACGTGGACCGGCTTAATGCCGACGGCCTCCTCGTAGGTCGGCAGCGGCATCTCGGCCGCCCCGCTGAGCACATTGTTATACTGCGGCGCTTGATCGCGATGAAGACTCTGATTGTTGATCGTGCTACTGGCCATTTGCGGTTGAATCAAAAGTTGATACGAATATGAGCTGTGCGTCGATACGCTTCTTCCTATATACTAGTTGCTTTTGTGCGGCTGCCGGCTGCTCGTCGCTCGATGATGGCAGGGAGCGTCATCGATCGCAGCGCATAGAAAATCCCAAAAATTGGCGTAGAGGGGAGCAGCGAATTCCATGTACGCATGCGAACTTTTGAGATCGCAATTCGCAACACACATATAAGTCGGTTTTTACGCGCGCCGCCACCTAGAGTGGCAGAGTTTCAAGCACATGTGTGTGCGTCCGTGAGCCCGCGCGAACGTGTGCGACGCCGGGCGAAATATCCCGCGCACACTGCCGTGAGTGACAACGTGTGTGTGTATATGTAAAGCCATGTATAGGAGCACACCTAGTATGCGAATCCGCAACGGAGGCGACCTGTTGTATATATTGTATTGATATATTTATAACGTATGTTGTTTTTGTATGTGGGCAAATCCGCAGAACGTGGCGAGATCGCGTGCATTTGAATTGATTTTACCCATTCATAAATATACGGTTGAATATGAACTTTGACTCATTTTGAATCTGAACAACGTATTACAAATCAATAATCTGATTGGTAATAAAAAATGCGTATAATTTAAATTAAAAAACGCAGTAATTTTTAGTTTTCACAGCGATTGGGCGAAAAGGACAATAATCATTTGATTGTAACTTCCACTGGGACGTAACAATAGATTGAACATTTTTGAGGAATTTAAACTTTTTGAATTAAATTTAAAGCTTGATCGAGCTAAAAGTATCTTATTTTTAACGTGCACGTGAATCAGATTTTAAATAAACACTCATATGCACGTGCGATCACCAGTTCTTATAGTATTGATGTTGACATAAAACGCTTATTCCAGGAATTAATTGTAAGATGGAAAAAAAGAGAAAAAGTACCTTACATTTATATGTAAATTTTATCAACTTAGTATCAACTCTACGAAACATTTCGAGCACGAAAAAATGTTTAAAATTAGTCAGTGATCTCATGAAGAATTTTTACGGTCGATTTCAATAATTTTATTCAATATGGGCATATAAAATTATTATTTATCGCTAAAATTCAAAAGGTACTAATTGTTATTCGATAACACTGGATGTTTTTTATCTTTTTAATGTACCAGAAAAAATGTGAAATTTTTGAAGGTGTTCATTCAATTTCATAATTCGATCCAAAATTATCTATAGCGGCCATGAATGGCGCACTTGCCCATATGTGTCAAACATCCGAGGAAGGTTTTTTAGCCGCGATAAGGCACGTTTTGTTATGAAGCATGGTCACTCGTCAATAGTGAATATACAAACTTCACATGTTGTGGTTAATAATGAACAGTTAAAATGTTTATTTGCGTCAAAAGCATACAAAAATATAAACGAGTTAATATTTTTTTATATTTAATTTTATCTGTTGATAGATTCAACAAGACTTGTGATTATTTATCGGTCTCACCGAAAAGTCGCTGCGCTTAACATATAGAAGAAATGTATTATTTTACAGCAATAACATTTTTTCTCGCTATTATCCATCGATGCTTGGCTTAAATAATTTCTAATATTCTATGATACTTAAATTAAAGGCCGTAAAAGTATATTGAAAAGCATCAATATAATACTGATTATGGTTGGACATCATTTATCGTCGTGGTGTTGGCTATTGTGACATTGGCTGTTGTGACATTGGCTGTTGTGACATTAGCTACTGTGGCATCCGTCCTATTATCGGCGTGAATTTCGCTTAATTTTTGGAACAGATCGCCCGGTAGTAGCCATATTAGGAGCAGAGCAGCTAGGAACGCCGAAATCACCAGCAAAAAACCTCCGGTTAAAAAGCGACACTGCAACAGAGGCGTAAATAAGAAAAAATTAATATCTTCTCGCTATCGTGAGCTGATAAAAAATAATAATATATAGCATAAAAGTAAAAGGCCGCTTATAATCTTCTCGAGCCCGTGTGCAATACACACGGAACGACTTCTCGAAAGCATCGAGTAATGTTGATAATAATGCGCGATGGATTATAGGGAGAGAAAAAAAATAAAATAAAAATAAAACCGGCTGTGGGCGAAAAAAAATGTCACACACACACACACACACACTCATTCACTGCGCGCGCAGGTATACCTTGGACGAGCAGAAACACTTGCTGACATCTTCTCGAAAACTAGAGGGATCGCGCAATTTTTTCCGGTTTTTCAGACGCTCCTTCGTGCGCGTGCTGACGTGATCGTTGGCGCACTCGTGAATAGCGTCCTCCTCGTCGTCGTAGATCGACGTACTTTTCGCCGGCTGTCGCTCCGATTCCTCTGCATTTTCGATCCGCGAGTACTCGGCAAAGTCCAGCAAGCTACCCTCGACGTCTTTCAGCTTGGATTTCACCATTGTTACAACTCGCGTCGATTTTTACTATTTTTCGTCTTAATTTTTTTTTGTACGCGTAGGTGTTGCTCTGAAAGTTCGAAGCTGACTAATATATTACAGTCGAGTGCGAGGAGTGTTGTATTGATTCAACGCACGCCGTATGTACGAGTGTGTGTGTGTTTGTACCGGTTTTTTTCCTTCTCTCTTTCTCTCGCGTACGTACGTACATGTACGCACGCACCGGCACGTATGTGTGTATGCTATATAATATATCGCAACTCTTTAGTGTCTTTTTCAATGATGTCTGAATTACACTGATTGAGCTACTATCTCTCTTTGGGCTCCTTCTTTCAATGTCGCGTTGCGCGCGCGATATGTATTATATATTTTTGACGGTTCAAGCCCGAGAGCTCAGGCGCGCGTGCCACGATGCGACTGTCGCTGTACATTACATCGAGAGGAGAATATATGAATCGCGCAACATGTACACGTACAGATACAAGTGTATTCGTAATAACGCTTGTGTACAGATTGAAATACAAAAAAATGCCGTGGAAAGTCCATTGACCCCTCTCGGAGCGCGTATAGACATTATCCGCTACGCTTTTCCTGCACACTGCGATTGTTATAATAGATTATATTATTATTAGCGATGGTAAATATTTGACGTAGATGAGAGTGCGCGGCCTATGCATCGATATGTGCCGTACATATATTGACGATCCGACGAGTTCATTATACATGACGGGGTTCAATTAATCAATTGAGATAACAAAACAATATAATTTATTCAAGTAGTATGTATAAACTAACATAACAATTAGGCCTAGATTATTACAGTGCACGAGCACACACAATTATATAATTAACAACACTTTTTACACTTTTCAACGACACTTTCTAACTAAATTTCAAATTTAATAATTGTAAAAAAGCCTATTACATTTATTACCCTAAAAAATACAACATTTGACAGTCTTTCGATGAATCACAGCAATCAAATCGACGCAGACACTGCTATGACACTGCATTTTTGCGATGCATGTGGATCAATGATGAATTCGAACTGACATTATCAACATTATTGTTGACAAAACAAAGATTCACAGCAAGTCAACGTTCAGCTTTTCGTGAACTGCAACTTCGTTTCTTCGATGATTTTCCATAAAACATTAACACTTATACGCAAGCACGCATTTTTTTATTTCAATCGTTTTCCGGTGTACTGTAGGTAGGGAAATTAACAGGTCTGAAAAAGAAATAAAGAGTAAGTACACCTTTTTCTTTCGTTTTCATTTATAAAAGATAAGCATTGCATACTCACGTAACTAGGCGAAAATCCTTCAGTAAAATTAAAAACACGGCAAGCAACGAGATTGCCGTTATCGTGTACAGTGTGTACTTGAAGATCTGCAAGGGACAATTTTCAAATGATAGCGTCAGCGAGCACTCGATACATAGGCACACGTACATAACTTAAAGAAATTTTATTGTACTCACGATAAAATTGATTTCGTTCCTGGGGCCATGCAACGAGGCGATGTTGTTGCTGTTGCTGCTATTGTTGTTGTAACAACAATTATCGTTTCTGTACAGCCTGTTACCGTCCGGGGACTTCCAGTAAGGCACGTGAGGCGCCGCTGTCTGCTCAACGTACTGCGGACGACTCTTGCTGATCGTGAACACACTGACGTCCTTTGATTGTTTTTCTCTCATTACCTCCTCGTACGTGGGCAAGGGTAACTCCAAAATCACGTACTGCTTCTGCTGCTGCTGCTGTTGTTGCTGTTGCTGTTGTCGCTGCTGTATCGTCTCGTCGTGCGATGACATTTTTCCACTATTTTATTCTTTTGATTTTTCACTTGCTCAAGAACTGTACACAATACAATATGCTCACAGAGCTGCGTCGCGTAACGAATTAATTTCCAAGTCCTCGAGCCTCGAGCTTAGTAGTAGCCTAGATGCGCGATTATTATATCGTTATAAATGTAGTAGGGATAAGCCGTCGGGTATATCCGCGTGCGTCGGCAGTACGTGTGACACTAAATCGGTGATAGAGTCGTGCGGGAGTCTTACGGGGGATCTGCACCTAGGAAGATTTTTAAAACAACGATATTGTAATGATATTCGGTAATGGCCACTAATTAAGAGATATTGTTGGCCTTGGGAGGTCGTTAAGTTTTGTTTACTCGTCTTGACGAATCATTTGGATTATTCTGGTTTTCCGTATAAATACACGTTCGATTGTATGAATTGGCTCGACGTGCGAGCCATAACTTTTATGGTAGAGATTTTTATATCTATAGATGAATGAGTCTCCATACAGAGAGAGCGTCAATATAAATCGAACGCGTATGTGTATCGCGATTTGATAAGATTACAGCAGTTTTCGTTAAATAATTTGGACACCTGCGAACACGCGTACATCATAAGTATTTAGAAGCGTGAAATTGAAATCTACGTTGACCATATTAGCGCATAGGCGAGTTTTATTTGAGTGTGACTGCCGATTAGGAGTTAGAAATTATGAGTAAAGCCATTACTTGGCTTATAACGTCTGTCTGGTTTTCGATTATAACCGGACGATTTTTCATTGTGGTCCGTTAAATTTCGATTCGATTCGATTAATCAATTTCAACTAAAAAATTGAACTACGGCTTTTTCAAACCCAGCCAATAATGGTATATCAAAAACATAATGTAACAATTAAACAAAGATATAATTTAATTTTTAAGTAAACGCAACATTTTCCGCGGCTAAAATTTATTTCAATTTGATTAAAAAAAAATAGGTCCGTAAATGATCTCACGCCGTACGAATGTATCGCTTTACTGCCACATGGATAGACACGTACATAAAAGAAAAAAAAACTGAAACATCATGCATCTTAGATAACAGCAATGTCCATCTTTCCTCTCTTTTCGTAGTGAAAGTAAACGCAAATGTTAAAAAAATTCGAGCTTTAACTTAACTTTAAAATAGTTCAAATTCAAATTCCATTTGCTCTTATCTGTGGTATCAGTTATGAATCGATACGTTCACGCTCTTCTCGAGATTAAACGTAGTAGTTAATTTGATTGACTAATTTATATTTCATAGCACATCATTTACTAATTGAAAAAAGGGTTTGACCAAAAGGATTGATCAATAATTTCAAAAGCTGTCGTAAAGCTGGCTTTGTATTGTGTTTGCATATTAATATATCAAGCATCAATGAGTCCCGAGATATGAGTTAAAATTCCATTCAATAATACTATTATATGCGTATAGTATAATAGCGTCTGACTTCACGTTCAACGCTGATGAGCCCGAATCAAAGAAGAAAAAATCCTCGAAGCCGAACGAAATTTTTCCAAAATATATACTGTCGGTCAATCTGACATTAGAGATCAAGATTACAGTACATATGTAATATGATGCATCGAACACATGGCACCCCCCCACCTCAGAACTATTCCAAACATGTGCGTCGCGCGTTCGAACGAAGAGAGTTAAAACGTGCGCAGCCTTCGTATCGCTCTACTCACTTGCGCTTTCACGAATCTGGTTCGAAAGAGACGAATGAGAGAGAACGAGAGAGAGAGAAAGAGAGACAGAGAGACGCACACAAACGCACGTATATGCACAAAGACAGAGCCCGGCAGGTTTCCTCTTTTTGTAATGGGCTCTTTATAATTTAAACATAAATATTTTTATTTATTGGTTTTATTTTTTTCAATACATAACGTCCGCTAAACTTTAAACAATTAGAAACTTGAGGGATCTTTCTACCGTTGTGCACTCAAAATATTGTTTTCAAACATTTTTTAATTTTAACATAAAATTTATCTTTTTTAAACGTTTCACCTTATTTTTATTGTACTTTAAGGAGCACAAAACAAATTTTTTTTAATTTTCGGTGGTCTTATTTTGGGTTCACTGACTTTTGAAAAACAACGCTCAAACTCAAACGCTTAAGTTCGAATATCCGCATGCGCCCATGAGATTGACTTTCTCTTTAACTATCTATTTTTAGGATTTTTCTATTTTTTTAGTTATGATGCGTTGTCGTCACGCGATGACCAGTGCAGTCGCATCAGTAGCAGCAGCAGCATCTGTGGAAGCAAGCAGTAGTAGTACACTCGTAGGAGCGAGTGAATCGACCAGTTGCTTTAACAGTAATTTCAAGTTTTGACTCTACGTCACAATGGCCAGTGCAAATACGACTAATCAGCAGTCGAGCAGACTTCCAGATGAAGTATTACGGGTTAACACAGCGCTCCGCGGGGTAGAAATACCGTTACCGACTTACGAGGAGGCGATCGCCCTCCAACCGGTCCAGGTTCCATTGGTTGCGACAACCCGAGCCCAGCCGACGCTCACCCGACAAATTCCACCCGAGCCCCGTGAAACAGAGGCAGACAGGGGTCGTCAACAGTTTGAGGAATATATCGCGTCAACATTTCGCAATGCTATGGACTTCGGTAATCAGGCTGCCAAACTAGTCAAGGAAGCCTTACCTCAGGTAAACACAATAAATTAGAGATCAAATCAATTTTTTTTATTTACAATTATTACAACTGTTGCTTTATTTTTGCCTAATAACAGATCGCACCGTTTACGTTGATATTGATGGTGTTCGCAACCATTCATTATGAATGGTCCGAGCTGTTCTTGATGAAACTTGCAGCGCTTCTTATCTTGGCGTGCGTGTGCGCGCCGCTTGTTGTCAGGATCTTGCCCGTGGTCTTGCTTACGATGTTGATGCTCTTGGTTCTGCCATTCGTGCTCGTGCTTATACCATCTGTGATGCTATCCGATTGGATAAGAAGATAGTAATTCAACAAAACTCCACCGTTCCAGATAAAGTCATAATGTAAGATTGATTTCATGATGAATAGATATTGGGAGAGGCACAGTCAAGGACAGAGTTTATAATAAAGTGTTTATAAATTTTTATAGTAATAATCGCAAAATTGCCGCTACTTCGAAGATTTTGTGTTATATGATAGTGCTTTATATTACTGGATTTTAGACTAGTGTACTACAAAATATAGCATGCAACAATTGTGTTAATATGCTTTTTTAACAAAACTTCGACCGCTCTTAACCGCTTGTTTTGCAGAAAAAGCTTTGAGTGAACCGACGGTGTATTTTTCTTGTTCTGTTCTCAAAATATGAGAGATAGAGGGACAGAGTTCGGAGGGCCGATATCAATTTTGCGAATGATTATTTGCTATTTTTACAACTGCTTTTTCTTGCTACGTTTGGAAAATTTTGTTCATGTTGAACACAAAGGTGGGAAAGTATTAACGGCCATGTTTGTAAAGTAACGTTTCTGCATTAATTTTGTATTATTATTGTACTAGGTCTTGTGAATGTTTCAATTTTTATTTTTATACAGTAACGAAAATACCAATTATTTTTTGAAAAAAGATAACAGTTTTTTCATTTCTACACCAACACAGCATAGAATTTAAAGTCTCATTATTAAAAATTCTAAAAAGTTTAATTAACTTCCAAATCGACTAAAAAAAAATTTGCTCAATATCAGGATTACGCTTTTATTCCATACAAATATTGCTTCCTCATGAGGAAGCTTTGTGACGGACCGATTTTCGACTTTCATAACTAATAATCGTAGAATACTTTTACATGTATATTCTTAAACTAGACCGAATTGCTGACACATGTCTGTATGTGTGTGTGTGTGTGTGTGTGTGTGTGTGTGTGTGTGTGTGTGTGTGTGTGTGTGTGTGTGTGTGTGTGTGTGTGTGTGTGTGTGCGCGCGCGTGTGTGTTGGGATGTGCGCAGTGATATCTTGATGACGGTAGTTCATATCGTTACTGTAGATATCTCATTTTATTCGTTTTGATGCAAGGAAGAAGCCAAAACATGATTTTTAGTTCTGCGTTAAGTATTTAATAAGTTTTGAGGGATTTTCGAGAAAAAAAAAATTTTTTTTTCATGTTTCTTTTTAGTTTTGTCATATTTGTTCTAAAACAAACTGGTCTTTTGAATAAAAGTAATACTTTTTTTAAGGAAGAGCTTTTAACCTTTGATTTAAGATAAAAAGTGTAAAGATTCACCGTAAGTTTGAAAAGTTACGTTTTGAAAATGAAATTTGGTTTTTATGATTTTTTCTTTTTCTTAGTTTTGTGTTTTTTCGTGTTCAAAATTTATGATGTGTCAAAACATTGTTTGTGGATGGATTAAGGATGAAGCCAGAAAATTTGATTTAGCGATAAGCGAAGAAAAAAAATTTTTTTTTCGATCTTTAAAAAATTTTTTTTTCGGGAAAATTTTTGTTTTCTTTCTTTTTCGTATCGTTTGGTTGAGAAATAATTTATGATTGAAACGGTTTTGTGAACAAATTAGAAAAGATGATATTAATATTTCCAAATTATTTTCAAGTTAAAAAAAAGTATGAGGAAGCTACTTGCCAATACATTGGCAGCGGTTTTTTTAATATCTCTTAACTATTATGAACGAATGATTGTAATTTTTAAATTAATAAAAATCAAACTTTTGAGAGAAAAAAACAACCACTTTTATAGTACAACAATTCTATTAATATTAATATGTCCTATTAATACATAATATTATATTTATATAATATTATTTATATAATATTAATATATAATAATATTTATATTAATAATATTATATAATAAAATTTATATAATATTAATATTTATAATGTTTCCTATTATACAGGGTGGGGAATAAATATGGAAACCCCTGGAAATCTCGCAGAATAAGTTGGAAAAAAAATCAAAAACCTCATATCCGACGTATTTTTTTACGGGAAATTCAATGGTGACCTTGAATTTGACCTTGAACACGACCTTCAAGCTCCAGTGACCCAAAAATTGATTTTTCAAATAGAAACCCCCATTTTTTATTGCATATTTGAGAAGAGCGGAAAATTTTACGTTAGAATATGTATTTTGTTTTTTTTTTTCAAGGTCATTTTAAGGGCGTTACAGACTCAAATAAAACCTCGATTTAACCTAAAATTAAGTTCAAGTCAGGGCTTTTTTTCTAATCGTACCACCTCCAAAATTACTTTGAAAAAAATAAAAAATACATATTTTCACGTAAAATTTTCCGCTCTTCTCAAATCTGCAATAAAAAATGGGGGTTTCTATTTGAAAAATCAATTTTTGGGTTACTGGAGCTTGAAGGTCGTGTTCAAGGTCAAATTCAATGTCACCATTGAATTCCCCGTAAAAAAATACGTCGGATATGAGGTTTTTGATTTTTTTTTCCAACTTATTCTACGACATTTCCAGGGGTTTCCATCTTTATTCCCATCTTATAAAAAAATATTTTACAAATATTCAATAATTACACAGTAGATACTAGTTCATTGTCGGATTAGGAGTCTGAATTTGAAAATTCAACGTCTTTGATTCTTCATGAGATTCATTACAAAAGTCAATTTTATAGTCTTGAACCTTTACTCTTGATGTATCTAAAAGTAATTTTTCAATTAATTTATGATTTTTTTGTAAATTTTAATGTAAAAAAATTACAATTTAGCATACCTTCCAAAAACCAGTCAGTTTTTGCTAAATTATTCATTATGAAATAATAAATTACAACTAATGCAGAGATAAACAGAATTAAAAGCAGACAAGTCCACATCTCCATTTTGCATTCCTGAATAAATCAATGGACAAACAATTGATATAATCGTTCTTACGATGAACTGAGTTTATATACGAATTTCATGCTGAATTTTACGTACGCGATAGCAGTCTCTGCACTCTTTACTGCATAATACGGTGGGTCGTTCTTCGAAAGGATCAGACAATCGACGACGATTGCTAGAATTCGAGGATACAGTAACTGTACACGCATCCTCTTCAGTTGCATCTTCTGCATCGTTTGATACTAAAATCGTAGACTGAGCGTTTACTCTTTTAAAAGCTACAGCCGAAGGATTCACAGTAATCAAGCAGTCCTGAGGATTTGAGGATGCAATGTCAATGACCATCGAATCGGCAGCCACAGTACTTGTAGACTGCACGTCCGAATCCATTGCACTGGATATTTTTTACAAAGCACAAGTCACGTTTTTAACACACGCAACAACACCGACGTTACACGCATGTGCGACCAACTTGGTCTGTAATGGTGTAACTTAAAGCCATGTACATAAGAGGGAAGGCCTTCTGTTAGTAGCTCCCTCGTGGTCTATCAAACATAACTTTCTATTTAATCGACGTCCGAAATCATCGATTATATTTCGAATGGACCTAATACGATCAAAAAGTATCGACTGCTCGAGATTTAAATCAATAAGCAGAGTTTCATAATAATCATCACGACGACTGAATATATTTCAAGAGTCTCTCTCTCTGCTGCTGAGCTGCTGTCAATCCCGGAAATTCATTTAAGGTTACTTAAGTTCAGACGAAACAGAAACGTTTTTACTTTAAAATAATTATGTTAATGTGTTCCTGATCGTTGAACTAAATATTGCATCGACTTTAAATAGATGTTGATATTCGACAAATACACCTGGTACGATTAAAAATGGAATTATCGACAATTGTTATCATTTAAAAAATTGGTGTATTGAATTATTTAAAATATAAATGTTTTATTCTTGTAAAAAAGGATACTATATATTATGAGTATAAATAACAAGCGTGGCTTCGTTGAACAGAAAACCCCTTCAAGTATGCAGCCACACAATCAGCGCTGTTGACTGTATAGCGAGCATAGTGTCTTTCTTTCATTCGAAAAAGAAAAGTCAAACCTCTACTGCTCTGTATTTCACGAGAAACTTTAAAAGTAATGATCATCCTATTCAATTTATTATTTTACGTTATACACATTCGTCATTCGCTGACGAGGTCTTTAATTTTTTATAAAAAATAATGTATTATCTCAACGAGTAAAATTGAATCATTATTTCTTTTTTTGAATTAGAAAAATCCTATACATCGCAACGCGCGCGTCGTCATTGACAGACTTTTCGAATGCTACTGCATATTCAATGTCGTTTTTTGACAAACCCTTAGCCTCATTGTTATCTACAGTTAAACATTTCAACGACTCGTCTACTTTTGACATGTTGATTTCGTTAACATCAGTTTCAAAACCACTTGTCTACTCAGTTGAATCAAATGTTTTGGTATTACCTGTTTAACAGGTAAATATTTGACACTGAATCAATGCATGAGTATATTAACGATGAAAAATGACAAAGAAAAACGTATAACATTTTATATGCGTGTAAGCTACTAATCTACCTCGTATGGGTAAAAAAATGTAACCTACTAATTTTTGGATAAATTTGTATTACCAGACATTGATTTGGGTTTTATAAACATTTTTGGTTTTATTAACGAATTTAAAATAGAATGAGTTATTGCGCCGGTCCGTTTGAAGCGTGCGCGCGTGCTCGCATATATGGTAGTTGGTACGCGTATTGATACGTTCCTCGCGCACCGCTACGAGGCGGACTAGGCGGGAAAAACGGTATCCGCAAGCGGCAGGAAAGAGACCTCGATTACTATATAACACGCCTGAGCTCCCTACTACGTTGTACTTGCTTCGGCAGTACATATACTAAAATTGGAACGATACAGAGAAGATTAGCATGGCCCCTGCGCAAGGATGACACGCAAAATCGTGAAGCGTTCCACATTTTTTGGAGTTTTCAATTTCAATCATGCACCATCATAACCTAGGTTAACTCGATGAACTATAAACGCGAAATAATATATAAAAGCGAAAATAATAGTTTCATATTGGTGTCCTGAAAGTGTCATTTTCTCTGTGTTAAATGTAAACTTTTTTTATAAATTTTGCCGAATAAATGTTTAAAACCTAAATAACATTTAAAAAAACTTTTTCGTTTATTACCGTTAAATGAGTTTAATTACAGTTTTTTCATCGTAAAATAATGATAATATAAACCAATTAAAAAAGTCCAAAAATACTCGTCAGGAATCGAATACGATTTTTTGATTCTTTTACAAAATAATCGATTCTCAAGAATTCACTTTTTGCATTTGTAGAAATTGCATTTCTTTCATTCGAAAATACTAAAGCAGTACCTTTGTTGCTCACCTCTGTGTAATTCACGAGAAAACATTAAAAGTAATTATCATCTTATTCAATTTATTATTATTTTACACCACACACAGTCATCGTTCACTGACAACGAGGGCTTTAATTTTTCATAAACACATAACGTATTACCGCGCCGAGCAAAATTGAATCATCATTCATCTCTCTGTGAACCGGAAAAATTCTATACATCGCAACGCGAGCGCGTTTCAATTTGCTTATATTTAATTATCATACCTGCGTGTACGCAAAGAAGCTCGTTGGCAAAGCGATATACAGAGCCTTAAAATAAAATTCCCTAGCGGAGGTAAATTTTAAAAGTAAAAGAAAAAAGCAGCGCCACTCGTTCAATAAAGTCGAGGCAAAGTCCTGCACCGGCGAGAGGAGAATAGGTAATTTAATCAAGACCAGAGCGAGAGCTCGAGTTGTAGTATATATCCGCTCCGCCTCCTTATTTAATGAAGACGCATCGTTTCGACCTTTTTGGGTCGAAATGGCGAGGTGTCGACGCGACGATACTATGTGGCTGGCCCTGTCTTTGTTTGCTAGTTCCGCGCTCCGAGGTGATAATCTGATACGTTATAGTGTCACTTATACGTAACAAAAGCTCCTGCTGCGATCTGTCGACCCGCTCTCTCGAATAAAGTCGATTAATCGCACCGAAATTGCATTACACGTTTTCATATCGGATAAATTCGTTTTGTAAACCCACGTATGATTTGAAAATATTGAAACTCTAAAAGCTCGACGCGATCGAAGCGTTTCCGAGTCTGTCTTCTACATAATGTACACGCACACTGTATATAGGTATCTGCACTGAACGCGGTATAACGAATAAGACAAGTGGCAACGCGACTTGACCGATAATGTACATTAAGGAGAGTAGGTAGATATATATCGCAGTAGCAGCTAGTCGTCACTATTCTTTTTGTTTATTCGAGATTCGAGTGAGAGACAGGCTCGGGTCGCGTTAAGGAACACGGGAAAGCACTTCTGAAACTCGCACACTTCACGTCGTCGAGGTGGCGGCAACGGCGATGGCGGCGGCGAAAGAGACGACGACGACGTTGATATTCGCCCGTACTTTCAGCTCCTTTTCCACTTTTCAACTCGACGATTCGAGTCAGCTAGCTCTGCTTGTGCGAGTAGATGTGTGCAGTGCATTTGCACGCGCTATATACAGGGACAACATTAGCAACGCGCGCAATCTCGTGATGTACACGCACTCTAGCTCGATATAAATTGATATCTAGCCGAAATATTGATCGATATACGCGACTTACATATATACGTGCGCTCTCGCTTTAAAAGCTTTTTTTCTCGCCTCCGACTCTCTTAGCTTTAATTTGCGAGCGCATGGAAAAATGTGCGTCATACCTATACAGACAGAGTCTCGAGCGCGCGAGCTCGAGAGAAATAAAGGAAGGTAACTTTGGAGACAAAAAAGCCGAGCTTTTATATATACGATTTAAGTTAAGGCTTGAAAAATGGCCTGCTCTCTCTCTCTCTCTCCGTCCCACTCTCTTTCTCTCTCGCTTTTGCCCCGAGAACTGAAGAGTTTTTCCTAAATTAATTATCGTAGCCAATTACTGTCCTTTTCTCTTTCGTGAGCTCGCGCGCGGCTCCTTGCAAGGGTTGAAAGCTCGTGCCCGCCTCCGAGAGCTGGACCTCGGAGAGCATTCTCGAATATATACATATACGTATATATTACAGCCCCGAGACTCCGCGGCAACTATTGTCCGCTGCTAAGAGGTTTTGCTTGTATCTCCCGAGATGCGCATGCGTCATCCGATTAAAATTACTAATTAGCTAATAAGGCTCATACTCGGTCCTGAGCGCGCGTGCGGCAGAAATGTGCTCGGGCACGCACACACGTATACGCGGTGCAGCGTACCTCGAGTCTAAAGGAGAAGTTGACCGCCTGATTATGATGCATCGCTCTTTCCGTATAACTTGGACTTGGGGCGCGCGCACTGCTTCCGTACATATTAACGTTATATAATATACGAATATAAAATCGTTTGCGGGCATTCGAAAACTGTTAATTTCTCGAGACTCGTGATATCGGATTTAAAAAGTTCGCGTATAAACTAGAGCATTATAAGAAAAATTCGATAAGCGTGTAGCGAGAGAGTCATAAAAAACAATCGTAACGAGAAAACTTAAGTTACGGATTGATAAAAATAAGAATTGGGAAAATCGCTATAAGGTGACCTCTCATCTCGGGTAGAGACGGGTTAGAAGAAGAGCCGTCCTACGTAAATTTTTATTTGCCACTCATGCAATTTGAAGAGTTTCAATATAAAATCTTTGATTGATAAAAGTAATAAAAAAAAGAAAAAACAATGATGACAGTTTGTACCCATTTCAAAGAAATGTAGAAAACATTTTTCGGTTTAAATTAAATTATTAAATGGTTTTCAAGTTGTTTTTTCGGTAAGAACGCACTGTTATTACATTGTTGGCAGAAATAATCAGTCTGTTTGCGAGTTTGATTCATTCAAAACTGCGATTACGAAAGGTTTACCAAAAATCCAGCTCCAAACAAGATACGGGAAAAACTTTCAACTGATTGTTTCTTAAAAAGTAAGTAGCCAAAAATAAAACACTACCATGACAGTGAACAAAGGTGTAATGATAGTTTATAGCAAGTGAAGTTTACGTAAGATACAATCATTTCTGGTATCATTTTTATTGAAATTTAAACAAAAGATCTGTATAAATGACAATCATCATTTCTTCTCGCACTTGTCGCATGCGTAACTTTGCGACCCTCGTGGATTGTTTTTTGGTGTTTTTTCAAATTATTTCGTTCTCCAAATTTCTTTCCGCAGCTATCGCATGCGTAATCCTTGCGACCTTCGTGGACTAACCTTTGGTGTCTCAACAAATCTGATTTATATCCAAATTTTTTTTCGCATTTGTCACATGCGAAATCTTTGCAACCTTCGTGTACTGTCTTTTGGTGCCGAAACAAATCGCCTTTAAATCCAAATTTCTTCCCACACCTGTTGCATGCGAAATCTTTTCGACCTTCGTGTACATTTTTTTGGTGCCTGAATAAATCGTTCTTTTTTCCAAATTTCTTTTCGCACTTATCGCATGCGAAATCTTTGCAACCGTAGTGTACTATCTTTATGTGGTTTAGCAAGTGGGAATTGAGTCCAAATTTCTTCTCGCACTTGTCGCATGTGTAATCTTTGCGACCTTCATGGATACTCCTTTGGTGTAAAACCAAATGATGACTAAGTCCAAATTTTTTCTCGCACTTGTCACATGCGAAATCTTTGCAACCTTCGTGTACTGTCTTTTGGTGCCGAAACAAATCGCCTTTAAATCCAAATTTCTTCCCACACCTGTTGCATGCGAAATCTTTTCGGCCTTCGTGTATTGCCCTTTGGTGACAATTTAAAACCCATTTTCGTCCAAATTTCTTCTCGCATTTATCGCATGCATAATCTTTACGACCTTCGTGTACAGTTTTTTGGTGCTGGTGCAAATCGGCTTTTTGGCCAAATTTCTGGTCGCACTCATCGCATGCGAAATTTTTGCAATCTTCGTGTACCGTTTTTTTATGTCTGATCAAATTTCTTCGATTCCCAAATTTTCTCTCGCATTTTTCGCATGCGTAATCTTTCCGACCTTCACGGACTGTTTTTTGGTGCTTAATCAAATCTGATTTTTTTCTAACTTTCTTCTCGCGACTATCACAAGTGGAAACTTTATGATCGTCATGTACCTTCTTTATGTGTAAAAGCAATCTATGTTTAGTATCAAATCTCTTGGCGCATAGTTCACATAAATAATTTTTGAATACTTCATGGAATATTTTGTTGTGCTTAAGTAAATTTGATTTATTTCCAAATTTTTTCTTGCACCTTTCGCATGCAAAATCTTCGTGTTCTTTGTGTACAAATTTTTGATGTCTACTCAAATGACTTTGGAACTCGAATTTCTTTTCGCACTTGTCGCATTTGTAATTTTTTTGTTGATTGTGAATTGTGTCTCGGTGTGTTATGATGCTTGATTCTAGTGTAAATGCCTCCTGACAAATATCACAAACATATTTTTTGTCATCTGAAACAACAATGTCATGTTTACTTGAATTATCGTTAGAGACAACTTCCTCGGATTTTTTATCAATTTTATCCATTTTAGTGCCTGAATCAAACGATGAATCCTTATATTTAATACCACGGAAACTGAATGAGTAAAATTTATCTTTTCGTATTCAGGCTTGTTCCATCGGAAAGGATAACATTAAAACTAATTTATTTTTAATATATAACACGGTCAGGAAGTCGAGGAAATATGGCAAAGTTGTTTACGGTCATATTGTTTACAATTAAATCACCGATTTATCTGTTTATACACTGTTCTTACAATATTCGAATGATTTAAAATTCCAACTTGCCAACAATTTCTTCGGAGAATTTTTTTGGCCTTCTAAAATAAAGTACTGAAATGTGTCGTGTAACAAATTTGAATCTGCAACGATGTGCACGCATTACGACTGTGACTGCACCATCGATGGATGCCCGTCTGAATCATCGTCGAATATAATATATATTTCATTGCGAGTAAGCCACTCGTAAGTAATGGGACATTGTAATATCTAATAGCTGTGTGCACGCCGGTCTATATTCGTATAATGTATATTTGACGAACGCAAGAAAAAGAAGGACAAGATGAGTTATAGATTACGGCGCTGTGCGTGTGTGCAAGAGAGTGTGAATATCAAACGAGCTTTATTCTTTCACCACGTACAGTGTGCCGCATGTATCTATGCTTATAAAGCGATTTTTAAAAGCCGCACACGACTACGCTAATTCGCATTATTGAGCGCGCTTTTCACTTCACGACTCTCTCGGAGCGACTTTTTTTCTCCCCCTCTATATAATGTAGACGCAATCTCGCTCGATCTTTGCTCGCGAGAGCCAAGCAAGAATCGAGCGTGACTCGATGCCATCTTGATCGCGCGCTGCTAACGAATTTATGGAAAATTTTAAATGAAACCTATAATATAACACATGAAGTACGCGTCGCACGACGTACGCTGCTGCAGCAGCGCGACACGCAAACCAAGAGATCGACACAATAAATTCGTTAATTTACGCATGACTGGCCGACTCAATCATCGAGCTCGATACGCTCTCCCTTCTCTCGCTTTCTTTCTTGCTCAGCGAGTGTCGTCGTCGTGCCCAGTGTACGCAGCATCACGAGTATCGTGTGCCCATTGTGCGTGTACTATTGTCGTGTACACCAACGGAAAGTCAGAGCGTTTCGAATTCATGTATAAATGGATTTCTCTCTATGCGTGCGTATGTGTACATGAGCGATTGTCACGAAGGTGCAGAATTCAAATTCGACGATTCTGTGCGGGCTTCCTTCATTGGACTATATGCATGAATATGCGCATCGCTTGCACCCAAGACGACCAAGTTGTCGACATTTAATTCCTTGCGGTTATTAGAAGTTTAAAAATTCTCAATTTGCATGTCATCCGCCATAATTCAATGCTCAATCCCAGCATGTTTATTTGGGAGTCACAATCAAACCGTCACTTTTTTAAAATTAAAAAAAATAGAGATATAGATTGTAAAATTATTGACGAGACTGCCACAGTTATTTTACTAATTATTTAATGCGCCTGAATGAATGACGAATAACCTCGAATGTTTTCTCACCGTAGTTCGTAAAAATTCATAGTGATTACATAAAATTATGTAAAGCAAAGAGGGCAAAATTAGGTATTTATTTATTTGTTCATGACAAAATATTTTTTGAAATGATTGCTATATAAAAATTGATAATTCTTCAGGGTGAAACAAGAACCGAACGATATCCGGTCAGACTTCATGTGCTTTATAGCTATTATAGCTGTATACTTCACAAAACATATGGTCCCAACTACTTTTCTACTTTCACTTTTTAGTAGATACTTTACATAGCTTACAAAACATGTAGTCCCAACTACACTGTACTTTCACTTTTTAGTAGATACTTTACATAGCTCGAGTTGTACTTATAGTCAGCGTAGTCAGTATACGTTTGAACGCAGCAGTGAGAACAATGACAAAGTATTGCGTCTATTGCCGCTAGTGCTAGTTTTTGCGAAAACAATAAATAATTTTATATTGTGAGTGACTTATTGTGTGTGTGGTGTGTGTATGTGAGTGCGTAGAACAATGGCCACGTTCGAATTAGAATCCGAATTAGAACAAATAAAGAACTTACGAAAAAAGATCAATTGGAACATCAAAACAGAGCGACATGAATTTCTCGATAAACTATATCCCTTAATCAACGGTTGGTCACATAACAATTGCAAACTTCCTAATCTCCGGGAAATTTTTCGAAAGGAAGAAATTGAACATCTTCTTTTGGTTTCCATGATATTAATCATCCGTGGTGAACGAAGCGATCGTCGTGGAAGTGAATTTATAAAATTTGTGATCAGCAGCGGCTACAAAGACGAGCCTGACTTAGATAAAGACGGCCAGCCAATATTGCGTCGCACCACACTACTGCATCATGCGGCTAGACTGTCCGGCTTCGAAGATGAGAGCGAATCTGATGATGAAGACCATCCGCTGTGGCGTTGCCCCCCACTACTCGTGCGTTATAGAGCTAGATTTAATACCCTGTGGTATGTGACGATTCGCGACCTGTTTCGTCACGTATACAACAGGTACGACGCGAATTACATCGACGAACATGGATGGACGCATTTCCATGTGGCCTGTAGGTTCGGCTTCCGAAGCATCGTCAAGAAATTTCTCGAGGTCGGGCAAGATCCCAATTGCCACGCGCAAAAATCAGTTGATCCACCGATACACTTGGCTTTGGACGATCGCAATATTAATTTGGGTAAATTGTTGTTGAGCCATGGGGCTGATCCAAACTCGACCAATTCAACAGGATTGACACCTCTTCTTCATATTTGCGCGATGGACTACGCCGATCGTAGTGGCAGCGTTGACTTGGCAAAAATGTTATTAGAGCTCAGCAGTGACAAGTATCAACCGGTTCAGGTCGATGCCCGGGACTCGATGGGTAACACACCGTTGCACTGGGCTTTTGACTATAGCGACATGAGGATGGCTGAATTGCTGTTGGAAAAAGGCGCAAACCCAAATTTGGTCTACAGATCTGACGGATCGACTCTTTTGCACGTTATTTGCGAGAGATACTATGATGTCGGCTTGTTGGAGCAATTTTTCAAGCTCTGTGACGACATTCACAAGACGGTCCTAGTCGATGTTTTGAACAATAACGGCAAAACACCGCTGAATCTGGTCTTGCTTGATCACAACGAGAAGAAGGCTAAATTATTACTAAGAAGAGGCGTAAATCCTAATTTAGTGAACACCAAGGGATCGACTCCACTGCACGTTATCTGCAAAGAAGATCGAGACGACAAATCGGCAAAGATTCTATTCAAGATCTGCGACGACATTCATCAGATGGTGCAGGTCAACGCTGAGGACAATGATGGTAACACACCTTTGCAATTAGCCGTGGCAAATCTTTTGCCCAATACCGTCGACGTACTCTTGAATCATGGCGCTGATTTATCTAAATGCCTTTTCCCAACATTAATTGATCCAAAATGGCCGTATTGTAGTGGGGATCGTAAAATGAGAGCAGCGTCTGGTGCCCTGGCCGTCGCCGAGCATCTTGAGACAAGAGGATATGATTTTAGCCGAAGCGACGCCCTGACGATCATGAAATTCTTCGCTCAGCACGATTTGTTCGAAAATTCGCCGGATCTTGAAAAATGTTGGTACGATGACGAGGAGTTCACGAGCAAAGCGAAGAAAATAAAGATAAACTCTAGTCTGTCGCTCTACGATCTAATCCAGTTGCGTCCCGAAGAAGAGGAAAAACTACTCACATATATGGACTACTTCGTTTTCGCGAATGACATAAAAACGTGCTATATCCCGCCGAGGCCTTATGAGAATTGTATTTTGCATCTGTGCGAAAAACTATCGAGAGGATTTTTTCGGCGCTGGACACTGGATCCGTTCTACGAGTTGATACACAAACGACTGTCGATCGAGTGCTGCGAAATGGTCCTGGAAACGCTGAACAATCAAGATTTGTGTAATATCTGCTTGGCGGCTGCAGGTCAAACCTCGTGATAACGATAAATATATTTCCAATACTTTTTGTGTCTTGTATTATTCATTGTTCCATAGACAAAACAGAGAATTATTTTTCAAAAATACTCCATTGTAATATTATTCGATTGTAGATTTAGCAAAAAATAAATAAAACAACTCGGATTATATGTCAAGAAAAAAACTTTTTTGATCCTGCTAAAACAAGTTGTGAGAGTAGATATTGAAAATTTAAGGAGTTAATTTGAGAAATTTGAAGAATACATGTGGACTTGGTGAAAGCTTAAAAAAATTCAGAATGTGAAGTCAGGAAATATCCTGCCTACCGCAGCATAACAGGATGACCGAGGGAAACTGATAGGAAATCCACAATTTTCAGTATTTTTATCTGCAATTTTTTTTACAGTTTTCTTAATAGATAAACTTTATTGTGTAAAAATTTCAAATTACTTGAACTTTTGGTTTTTAAAATAATTTTTCTAAAAAAAATTTCTAGCACACAAAGCTATGTAGCCCCTTGACGCATATTTAACCTTTTTTGTTCTTTGTATTTTTTTGTTTGAGTGCTTCCAACTCGATCTAGAGCATCGGATAGATTTGAATGCAATTCTAAAGACATATCTGAAGAAGTTAAGAGATGATAAAACTGGTTTTTGATACATCAATCATATCATTTGGGTGTGGGTTCAATGTATTAATTTAAAAATTCTGATGAATCTACCGCGAGCATCCTCTAAAAAAGTTTAAAAGTTGGCAGAGGGGTGAAAAATGATCTTATCGATTTCAAAATTTATTCAGCACATCTCCGGGTCGCTAGAAAAGCATCATCATAAAAATCTGGACGCAATCGGTTGAACGGTTATTGAGATATCGTGTCTACAAGGCCGTTCTGTTTTAACAATAGTTGGTCTTCATTTCGCTCAGCTGGATAATAAAAATG
The DNA here is from genome assembly GCA_034770305.1 of Trichogramma dendrolimi. Taxonomy (NCBI): domain Eukaryota; kingdom Metazoa; phylum Arthropoda; class Insecta; order Hymenoptera; family Trichogrammatidae; genus Trichogramma; species Trichogramma dendrolimi. The sequence continues at coordinate 85,322 of JAPMIB010000114.1, read as the reverse complement.
AATAATCATCGAATAGCAATGAATAAAGGCATCGAAAAAGGGCATCAAAATGATAAATTTGTTTTTCTCTCTCGGTGCATTTATACGTACTTGTTTGAGACTAAGAAATTGTGCAATTTCGCTCAAAAACATACGCCACGCAGCTGATGCGCTTGGACGTTGCACGTAATACGCCACGTATATACACGAGGGGTAGTCGTCAAGTTAGAGAATTAATTAAGCTTGCAGAGTTAGGGGGTGGGGGTCTAGAAGCCTAGACGACACAAGAGGAGAGGCGACTTGTTGACAGAGAAGCGTAATTAGGAGTGCAACCTCGTGGTACACGTGATTGCTTTCGTCGTCGTGTACGCTCCCTTTCTCAGTTTGCGTGTGCGTGTGTGTGAGTGAGTATATAGACTACTACATACGGTTGCGTAATGTACATTCGGGAGCATCAAGGGAGTGAAACTTTTCAAGATTACTGCTCGCGTACATCCAGAACTGATTGTGTACGTGTGTATGTCTGGCGTGAATAGTGATAAATCAATTTTTTTCTTTTAATCGTTCACTTTATTGCGACGAATCGAAGCAAATCAGAAACATTTTTAATGATGTCGATGTCTCTCCTCGTGTTTTAATCTTTTTTCTTCCTTCTGTCTACGCTCTTCCGCTCTGCGAGCCCTCTCCTCTTGCACCTTCCTCTCCCTCTCAGAGCCCTTCATTTTTTCCTTCTCCTGCTTCTTCTCGGACTTTTTCTTCAGATTCGCGAGTAATTTATGGTACAGTTGATTCACCTCGGTCAATCTGTCTTCGGCTCCCTCTCGCAGCTTTTTCAGCTCCTCGATCTGGGCTTGTAGCGATGCTTCCAATTCCGATTGTTTTTCGGCGTCAGCCTCGCGATCCGCCACGACCTTTTTCAAGTTCTCGATCTCGGCGACTTTCGCCGAGAGCTGCGTCTTGTAGGTCTGGTCGATTTCCTTCGCGCGATTTTCCAACTCTTGCAGCTGTTCCTTGGCGATCTCGGCCTGCTTGCCCGTGACCCTGTCCCAAAAAAGAACGATTTTGTCGCGTATCTCGTTGGCGCTCTCCTTGGCGTCGGTTTTGAATTTCGACCACCATTGGCTCATTCGTTCGCGCAGAGATAATTTTTGAGCGACCTGCGTAGCAATGATTACTTGATAAAAAATATTTCTCATTAAAAAGGTGATATGTTAAATGAATCAACTTACTGGAGAAGTTTCATCTTCCGGGAATGGTTCTGGATTCGCGTAGGCCTGTAACAAATATGATTATGACTATTTGTATAATATAAAATGAATATTTAAATTTCTCTACTTACAAAAGCAACGGAAAATCCTACGAGGAGTAAAATTAAACATTTGCTAGACATGACCTTTGCCATTGTTCAATCAATGTTCAATGCAACTGTGTCTTGTAATAACTAACGATTTCCACATCTAATGCAGATACTTATATTGCTTAGAATTCGTGACAAGGTAATAAAATAAGTACACAATGACGCATACTTAGCCATTACTTTTATTTTCGGCAAATAAGTTATTGCCGAATGTTCGCGATCGGCATTGAATATAACATCGTGGTAAACGTTAACCTAAACTTCAAAATACGTCAAAAGAATATTGTTATTTTATAGAAAAAATCACTCTCATTTTTCTTTCGAAACGCAGATGGAAATTGACTTTCATTATCTATCCAAAAGATATAGTATGCTCTCGAAATGTATCGTCAAATGAATTATCAGCATTTCTTTTCAATGTCATCATGAGTAGATTAAAATAGGTAGAAAAATTTTCGTTTAGTTCAGGTTTTTATTAAATACCAGAAAAATACAAATAAAATATACGAACGATGCATTGCACACTGTAAATTAAACTCTGCTCGAGTGACGATGATACTTTTGGCGCACGAGTCTATCGGCTTCAGTGTAAATGCCTTGATACTCACCGATGATTTTGTTGACTTTTTTACGTATCTGGTCGCGCGTCTTCTCGAGCTCTCTCTCCCTTTGGGCCAGCTCTTGCTCGTGTTCTCGTCTCACTTCCGCGACGAGCTTTTGGTTCTCGTCTTCGAGCTTAGCCCTCAAAGCTTCGACCTTCGCGGCCTGTTTCGCGATCTTAGCTTTGTAGTATTGGTCGACTCTGTTCAAATCGTCCTCGAGTTTTTTCACCTGCTCTCGGGATTTTTGCGCCTCTTTGCCGGATACTCTCTCGTAAATTTGGACAACCTTGTTCTTCACTTTTTCACCCAAATTTTTAGTTCTGGCTTTGAAATCTTGCCACCAACCCGATAAGCTTTGGCTCAGCGATGGCTTTGCTGCATGTTCAACCTATAAAAATGTTAATTTGATTATTTTTTGATGCACGTCGATCACTCGAGGAAATTTCATCGAAGCTTACCTTTTCATCGCTATCTAATGAAGGGCTTGGACTTGCCTGCAATAATTTCGATAGTAAAAATATTTTTTTACTTGTGCAGATTTAAAGTTAAAGAACAAAAATATTCAATAACTTACCAAAGCAATAGCGCATCCAATGACGATCAAAAATACAACTTTTCGAAACATTTTTAGTTAATTCGTATGAGCAACGTCAAGTGTAACTATTTATTTAAATAGAAAATATCGTGATTGTGGATCGTTATGTGTTAAGTCATTACGTCAGTCACGTATATGTTTAATGACAGCGAGTAAAAAAATATTCTCTATATATGTAGGCTACTATCATCCGTTAGCTCAAGAACAGCGCGCGTGAGTCATTCAAAGTACTTAAACATATATCTATAGGTGTGAGAAATTAAGCCCCAAATGCGACCAATGCGGATTGGACTGTGTAGGCCATCACACTAATTATGAGTATATGTATGGAGCGATCATTAGCTAGATTCGCGGCTGTATATAATCTACGGTCGATCCGTAACGATGTGTGAACAAGCCGCAGCGGAGTTCGGATGGATGGTCGACAGCTTCAAGTTCGTATATACGCGCGATATATCATATAGAGAAACGGATTGAGGGCCCCGAGATAAGCTTCGCTCGCAAGCCGAGGCGTCTAGTTTCCGTGAGCGTCGATCTCCAAGGACTTCCGCTTGGCCGAGCTGCTACTATGCGGCGACGGCGTTGGCGGCACCGGCGTCGTCGTTCCATGGACACATGCCAGAATCACTTGGCTAACGGGTTTGGATCGATTGAGCGCAATCCTTTTTATTCAACTTTTCTTATTTGCGAGAGAAAGAGAGGAAAGAGAGAGTCCGCTCGATGAATCAACGAGTGATCCTCATTTTTTCTAATTATAATTATGGAACGCACTCAGGGCTTAATAGCTTCGAGAGAGAGAGAGAGAGCGTAGCAGCACTCGACGAGAAACAATGGCAAAAGCAAACGCGTCAGTCGCGGCACGATAAATCAAAAGGGCCACGGAACGACGATCTGGCTCAGGCTTTAAGCTCTCTCTCTACTTCGTTTTCTATAGAACGTTCGGGTCTCTCTCAGTCGCGAGAGTGGTATAAATATGCGATGGCACTGAAAGAGGCAACTGTATACAATATATGGCATTAGCGCGACAATCCCCTAAGTATCCTAAGCAAGCGAGCGCGCAAGCCAAAAGTGATCCGTCACTCTCTTATACTCCCTTGCACGCGCCCTTGTATTATGCATGACGGCTGTGTGTATGTGTGTGTGCGAATGCGAGCTGCTACATAAGGCACTTACCCCCGAAACCGAACGTCAGACCGAGAGCCGTAGGTATATGGATGCGGCCGAGTGGCCGCACACACGAGTATAAGTAAGAGGGAAAATGAACCGAGAGTAAAAACTCTTTGGCGAATTACTTTTCTTCGCTTCGCTCGAGCATATGCGTTACGAGTTTTCGTAAGAATTTTGAAATACATTATACTTATCGCAGACTAGGTGCGATATAGAGACTTTTTACAGGGACCTGAAACAGCATCGAGCTCTTTTTACTATCTATATGTCAACGGATAAGGATTGTGCGTTGAAAAAAGTCTTGACTACAGTTTGTAAAATATAGTGTATTGTTAATAATTTTTAAAAATAATTATAATTATAAAATATTGATACCAGTGATGTCATTTTGATAAAAAACATAATAATAATATTTTATCGTCTGAAAATGAAAAATTCTAAAAGTTTGAATTATGTATATCACCCATAGTATTATACGATCCAAGTTGTCAAGTTTGTGCATTGTTTGAGCCCGTAGAAAAACATCAGTAAGTGTGTACTAATGCACGTAAAGACGAACCATCCTTATCTCTCATTTATTACATACATCCCACGGTGGATTAAAAATCTTCTCACGAAGTGCAAATGACAGCGCATAACCAAGTGGGCATTTGTATACTCTAACCATCCTACTTATATATTAAAGCGCACACATAAACTGCGTTGAAGTATTTGGGATCCTCGAGCATGGCGAGCATCTCTCAAGCTCTACATATCTCTTTATGTGTCAGCTGGCAAATACTATACGAACGCCGAGCGAGAAAACCTGACCGAACCCTATTATATGCGGATCCGAACGTGCAGGCCTCGAGGCGAAATTTATAACGCACGTAGAAAAGAGATTATATTCGGCGCGCGATACTTTTAACCCACTGTACAAACGAGCGGTTGTTACATTATACGAATCTGTAGAAGTAACAACAGCAGCAGCAGCAGATCGTCGAAAAGCAAAGAGACACGCGTTGCGCGTGTCGTTGGCATATAATTATGGATTAGACGAATGAAAGGACGAGCGATGATGCAAGGGATGTGACACTATGCCGCCGCGCGCGTACACGTGAAGAGAACGACGACCGCACGAGGGTGTACTTCTGCTGCTGCTGCTTTACTGCTATCTTGCGCGTAATGGATACTTTGAAGCGTTGGCTCTAATTTTTGTGTACGTACCAGGCCGCTGCACGCACGCGTGAATCTCCACTCGAGAATCAAAAAGTGAAATTTCGTCGAGTGCTCCGAAACGAATGGCAAAAATTAATCGAACCAAGCGGCAGCAACGACAGCAGCAGTGGTGCGGCTACTTGGCTCGAAACAATGCGATCTACTACCGCCACATACACCGTGTGTGGCAACGTGCGCAAGCATCGCAAGTCAGTGGAAAAATGACATAACGTCGAGCTGTAGCTGTGCGCGTAATAGGCGCAGGAGGGGGGTCAAAAAGTGACAATGAACCTTATACGAGAGAGAGGACATAAAAAACGGAGCAACGTCGTTGGGGATGATCTGATTACCGAATTTGCTTCATGGGAAAGTCATGCGGCTGTTACCAATGCGTGTAATGAATGGCGTGTGTGTGTGCGTTCGCGCTGATACCAGATACATCAATCGGGTGTTATATATGCCTGTGCGCACGCACGGCCGCATATAATATATATTATATCTTTTGGAAACGATTGAATTTTCACGCGTTGTGCGTTAATGTATTTGTTCGACTTTTATTATTTTTTTTTTGTTATCTTATCGAGTCATTGTCTTTTTCGACGTGGGAAAAAATATCCCAAATTTGTTTCCACTTATAGTCTCATGTAGAGTTTATAAGGTGTAACTTGCGCCACGCGCATATATATATAGGATCCGAAGCGCTATTATGTTGATGAAAAAGAAAAAAAGAAGAAGAAGGAAAAAAATTCAATACTCTCGGGTAAAGATCGTGCAATCATCTAAACGAGCTCGAGCCTTCTGATTCGTATACAGCATCATCATATAGATATATATACGTGTATGGGGTATAAGAAAAAGGAGCTGCTGCTGCTACTCCAGGAGTGCAGCACGTATAAACGCCAGCAAGCTAAGCCGTGCATCACGACCCGAGGGATATAAGAAGTAAGAAGAGAGAGAGAGAGCGAAAAGAGAGATAGAGGTAAACGCTCTGTACTTGCGGCTCTTACCTAAATAACCACTCAGTCGCGCGCGCGCAGCGTTCTACTAGCTATATGTATAAACGCACTCACTCCTTGTGTGTATGTGTACAAGTACGCACGCCCGCGTGATGCAAAGGCTATACGTCTGCACTGCGCCGATGCCGGGCTGCTAGGTGTGTGTGTGCGCAGTGTGTACGTGTGTAATATACACCAGAAGCTCTCGCGCAGATTAACGGCTCCATTCGCCAATTGATTTCTATTTCTCTGCTATCTACGCTCGGCTTACCCCGCGCGCAGCTATCCGTATATCTCTTTGAGCGCGATTATATACAGCGCATTGTATATACATTTTGTACTCACTTTGTTTCGTTTAATTTCACTTTCTTCCCTGGGAGCTGCCGATATTATTTATGTACTAAAACGTCGTGAAATTATTTTTGAATGAAGTAACTGCGTGTGGCTCTCGACTCGATGATAATGTGCACCCTCCTGCTGTACGAGGACACAAGGAACCGTGCGAGCGATGCAGAGAGAAAAAAAAACTTTCAGCGCTTGAGTTACGATTACCCCCATCGTGGATCAGGGGGTAGGTATATGACTGCACGCGCATTCGTACACGTATCGAATGACAGTATCGCACACGCGCGCGAAAAATGCGTGAAACCACCGTCGCTGTTATGTCATATATTGTACGTATCGTAACACTCCAATTTCACGCGCGCGTGCCGTGCGCTGCGCTTCTGAATGAGATGCGTCGCGCGAGATCGCATACACAACTACCTATGCTGCTGTTGTTGTATTTTTGACGTCGAGAGCTCGTAACCGATTGTACATATGCCCAGACTGCAATGCATCAAAGCAAATGAAACGAGAAACCGATTGCTATAACACGTTGAGAATAGCAGTGCTAAGTCGTAAATGATAAATAGTTTTGAAACTATAAATTTTGAGCCAAGGAGCTTTCGAATAGATACATCACCTTATGATGACTTGCAAAGGCACACATATTTTAGGCACGAAGTTACTTCGATAATAATCATTCAAGGAATTATCAGATAAAAAAGTATTCCGAAGCAGCTTGTCATCGTTTTGGCGTTTTATATCGACCGAAAAATTAACTTTCAAGATACTTTCCTTAAAAAAAAATTAAATGGATAAAATTTAAATCTCAAATAAAATGAAATAATGCGCCAGTCCTTTTGAAACGTGCGCGCGAACTCACCATTCATACTTTTCGTACAAGCCGCTGGGAGTCTGGCTGAACGAATAAAAAGGTGCCCGCAAGTGTCAGGAAAAAGGCCTCGATTACTATATAACATGCCTGAGCTCCCTACTACGTTGTACTTGCTTCGGCAGTACATATACTAAAATTGGAACGATACAGAGAAGATTAGCATGGCCCCTGCGCAAGGATGACACGCAAAATCGTGAAGCGTTCCACATTTTTTGGAGTTGTTCAATTGCGCAGAAACATAGGTTAGCTCGATATTATTATCTTAAAAGTGGCGTTTCCCTGCGCTGTTACGGAAAATGTTATTATAAATTGTGGCCAAATCGTTGCTAAAATTTCAAATAATATTTTCGAAAAAGTTTTTTTTCTCAATGGTTTATTGATAAATAAGTTTATCTATAAAAACGTATTTCATACCACAGTAATAATTGAGCGTTCATTTAACAATAAATGAAAACTCTAATGTAGTGTAAATACAAGAATTTCGTATGTATGAAAATAAATCTATCTCAAAACTTAATAAAGCAATTAAAAATTAGACAAAATTTAAATGAGCTCTCTAATTTAATTTTATTAGAAAAATTGATATTTTACCAGTGATAAAACATTTTAAAACTCTCTACTACTATTTCTTATATGCCTTTTACCTCCAAGTCTCTTTAAAAAATACGATATCGGTCACAGTCCGTGATAGGGGCAATTTTTCAACGCGATCCGAGAAGCGCCCACCGCGTGACCATCGAAATAAATCGTAATTCGGTTTAACTTTGGCATCTCATTGCCACCGCCGCTGCTCGTGTGCGGTTCTCTCTTATCTGTCCGCGCAGCACACAAAGACTCCGTACGCGCAAAAGAGAGCGAATATCTAAATATTACACGCGTGTCGCATCGAATCAACGATCCTCGGGGTAAGATAGGAGCTGCCGCTGCAGCGGGTCCCATTCCTCCTATATACAGCCGACGGCAGCGGTGGCGACGACCCAAGCACGCACGAACGCAGGATTTCCGAGATAACGACTGTTATTATACGCGCGGCAACGCGGCGCGAAAGAAGTCGCCCATGGCCCGCACATACACACACACATGTAGTATACACGCGTGCGACGTATTAGCGTTTGTGGGGTGTCGCTAGCACTAGCTGCCGCTATTCTCTATACCGTCTCGATCCTATTATATGCAAAGTCCGTTTCTCGAGGGTCGAGCTGCTGCTAAATTTCGCGGTGAGAAGATGCGCGCTTACGTTGGCCCACGCGTACCGTACTATACTGCAGTGGGGGAACGAGAGCTAGCTCCGAGAGGGTCAACCGTATGCGTGGCTATTTTCGAGGATTACCATTCGAAATTGCTTTTTATCTCCCGCGCGCGTCGCTCTCTGTTTCTAGCTATTGCTGTGCTCTGCTGTGCAGCGTCGAGGCTTTCGAATAGTGGGCGTTACGGAGTTTAGCAACACAGCGACCCACAAGGGTTTCGAATTGCCTTCCTATATCACGCATACGCATACGTATAGAGGCTTCGAAAAAAGAAAAATTGCCGCGACAACCCGCAAGCGGGCCAAGCGCGATTAGAAATGAAAAATCTTCTGCGAAAGTCCTCGCATAATATGTGTTGGCTGCGGGGGGTTGTTGCGAGTTGAGCTTCATTCGAAAAGCATCGCGCGGCTTGTGCCGCAGGTATAACATGCGTACGTACACGCACGCACACACACACAGCAGCAGCACAGATCGAGTCGATGTATAACACGCGTGTGAGCTATGTGTGCTTCAGGGTGGTGTACAATATATATACTACACGTATATAACACAGAGCTCGAGTCAAGGCACGTAATGGCGTGTCGGAGTTAACCGGTTGATAAGCATCAGTTATAATTAACTCGAAGCCCAAGCCATCTCGAAGCACGAGCTCAACGCGAACTGCTGCCCCTTTCGCCCCGTATAATACTCCCCCCTTGGCTTGCTTTCCCTCCCCGTTTTTGGCCCTTACACGGAGTTCGTTTGTGTGTGTGTGTGCGTGTGTGTTAGCTGTAAGCAATATGCAGTACGTGTATGTCCTCATGTGCCAACTACTACTATTACTCGCTCGCGTAAGCGTGTGCGTGCACGTTCGAGCATCGACCCTCTTACATACATATAATACCGAAATACATTCGTTTCTACGTTGTTTTCGTCTTTGTAAGTGTAGGGCTTTTATCGTAGCGTCTCGCGCCGATAGATCGTGAGCTTTGCCAAAAATCTTATTACACGCGATCGTGGATCAGATGATTTGAAAGACCAGTTAATGTGCGCGTAAGAAGAGAAAAATAAGGGCCATGATGCCCGAATTCTAGCATCCAAATTTACGTACCATTGCATACATGGTTCTATACGTAGCAATATAACAAGGGAGTGCACGCGGTAAGTATAAACGACAAGTTAATCAAAATCACGAGGAGACATTCTCGATGCCGTTGCTCTCTCGCTCTCTATATAATACCTTCGTACGTATATATGTGTGCGCGTGCGGATCGTGGGTGCTCGAATGACGAACGTTGAAACGTTATTACGAAGCTCGGCGAATCCAATATACCTACATGCACGCATACACGCACACACACACGTCCTCCCGCTCGCTCGCGCGCGCACTTATACTCCTTGGGCGAGTTGTATTATACACAATAATACACGTAGGTAGGTATATGGTACTGCAAGCACAGCTGCACACAATAATACAAGCAGTAAGGTATATAATGCGAGGGACAGAGAGCAGCAGCAAGTCAGAGCATGGCGCAGCACTCGTGTCTCAAATTCCTATTATCGTTGATTAATTCTACGATCCATGATTCTGTATGTGCAGCATATAAACGTAGCGGTGGTGGCTGGGCCATATAGCAATTATCATCGTCATCGTCGTTCTATTATTGTAATGGATTTTGCCTGATTAGATTCGCTCGCGCTTCGCATCTCGCGCGCGGCGCGCAAGCCTCAACTATATAATTATGTTTATTATTATTGTTTAAAAGCTGCCTCTCTCTCTCTCTCTCTCTTGCGGGCTCAATCGAGTTTGCGATACACACACATACGTATAACGCGTATACCCCGGATACAATGTTTAAATGTAATTATATAAACACGCGTGCCACACGCATTTCACGTATGTATCATGGTGTATGCGCAAGATAACAGCTGAGAATTCGTATATAGCTAAGAGCAGAAATTACGCGAGTAAATTTGTATTCGATGCTGCAGCTGCAATGCGGAATTTGATGAATTATACACAAGGAGGGTATCGATTTGCAAGCTGCGCCTTGATTTGCCAACAAGAGATATGAGCTGTAGTACCAAAAATATTTTTTTCAAAAATGCTTTCATTCATGCCTCATTCCCATTGTACATAAGTACCGATCTCGTGTTCTAACTAATCGCATCTTATTAAATTCTTTTATTTTTCATTTCACGTTCGCACGGAATAAACGAAAGGGGTGAAAATCGTGTATAAAATCAGCAGCCCAGATAATACGTCGTTCTATTTTTTTTTCTCGTCGTCGCTTGCTCCTATAATCCCGTATCACATTGTCACATATCGCCCGCGCGCCCGCGCGTGTGTCCGACGATGTATAAGCTCGTAATTGATCGAACAGATCCTGCGACGTTGCAGGGTGGCTACAGTACCGATATACAGTGTACAACTACATGCACTCGTGGCTGCTGCTGCCGCCGCCGCCGACTTGGAGTCGTCGCTGTCTTTGCTTTGATTAACGATCGACCGAGAAGTAGTCTATACGTATACACGCGCGATTGCTTACGATGAGAAATTCACACGACCCCCTTTTTTCTTCACCGGCTCTCGATCTGTTTCGATGTAAATAAGAACGATTGTTGCGAGTAATTCGAGAGATTTTGATGCAATTGTTCGCGAGGAAAAATTTTATTTTATTTTCGCGCCCGAGTCGATACAAGAGTAAGACAAAAAAAGTTTATGTACATTTCAATAGTAAATGGGAATCGTGTAAGAATCGTGGCTCGATTTCGCACGTTTGATCCGCGTTAATTCCTTTATTAGCTTGGAAAACAAATGTTGAAGGCGATCTTAATAAAGACTCGCCATGGGTGGTAGGGGCACACGCATTTGTTACAAGCACGCACCGGGAGCACCGCGGGAAACCCCACTCGTTCTATTTTATTAACTCTTTATTTGCCTATGTAAACGTGCATCGACATGTATGCGTCGATTTTTTCAACAAAAAGTAAAAGGGGTTTTTATTTAGCTTTTTATTATTTTTAATATTTGCATCAGCGCGCGTTAGGCTGCGCGTTATAATCCTTTAAAAGACTGCGCGCACGTAAAATCGTTGTACAGAGATGGCAGGCCTCTTTTTGCGAGCTTCACGGGATTAGAGCGTTGTAAAAGCGTATTTGCAAAACGTATCGGTGTGTATAAGCATTAAATACAATTTGCCCGAAAAAGTGTCTGCGCAGCCCTTTATTTTTCCAAATGCACTCGAGGCACGTACCAGTGTCCAGCAACCGAAACAAAATCCCTTTTCCCTTTTTCTCTCTTTCTTGGCCAATTTTCAGAATATTAACTGTTCCACGTGTATAGAAAAAAGCTCGTGCGCGGGCGCGAATATATAGGTACTATTCCATGCCTCGAGCCTTTTCTCTCTCTCTCTCTCTCTCTCTCTCTCTCTCTCTCTCTCTCTCTCTCTCTCTCTCTCTCTCTCTCTCTCTGTCGCTCTCTGTGCAGCCACAGAAGCTTTTGTAAACGAAGCTCTTTACTCAACTCGTCCGTCTCTGCTATTACTGAGAGAGTGTTAGGGAGAAGGAGGTAAGGGGGTGAATCGTTCGCTCGCGCGGCAATCTCCTGCGCTGGCTATACGTATAACATATAGGCTAGGCAAAGCGTCGGAGCTGCTTCTCGTGGCACAGAGAAGTTAATTATAAGCGATACCAATCTCTCTCTCTCTCTCTCTCTCTCGCGTACCAGCGCCGCCAACTCTCCTTGCGCCCAGTTGGATTGTATGAGAATGTGTGTATGTGTGCGTTGGTGTGCGACTGCACAGGGAAGCCCCCTGACAGCCAATTACCACCCTACCTATACACGTACACATACGCTATATGTACGTATTATATACATGCAGAGGAACACATACATACACACACAGACGCGGGAGTAAACCAACCCCAATATATAGGAAATTAAAAGACTTAGCGATGATTGTGCCAAGTCTCGTATACTATATGTGCGCAATGCGCGGTATATTATAGCGTCGTTCCCTGCAAATGTGTGTATTATGTGCCCTGCCAGAAAAGATAAAAGACTTTTTCGGATCGATCCTTCTCTCGAGTCGACTTTAATTGCAAGTTCTCTCTGTCTCTCTCTCTCTCTCTCTTTTACTCTCTTGCGCGTGTTTCGGCGCTTGGATCGATCGCAAGCTCGACTAGACACGAGAAAGCGCGTAGATACGTACAAGAAAATTACCACTCGCGCGAAGCAACTAATTTAAAAAACCGCTGCCAATGCATTGACAAAGAGCTTCCTCCTGAATGTGATTATTTTTGTAATTATGTATGAATGCTAGTAAAATAAAACATTTACCTACTTCAAATAAGATATGACCAACATTCTGAAAAAGAAAAAGATATTTTATTTTTAGAATATGACTTATCAAATATTTATTTGAAAATAATTTTTTTATAATTTTTGTTTTATACTTTCCCGACTAGGTGGTACCGTACCTCTCCATAACTACTTCGGGCTTTTGAAAAAGGTTAATGAGCGGTATCGAAATTTATGATAAGATTTGGGAAAATTTATGAAATTAGCAGAAAAAAAATTTTTTTTCAACCATTCGATGTCACAGAGATCTGCTGCTTATATAATATACGAATTCACAAGCCGGTCAGAGTTATACTCACTTACATAGTTGATCCAAGTCGAGAGATTATTGCAAAATAATGTCTTTTGATCGTTGGATACACGATGTACTTTGCTTTAGATTAACATTTTATTTGAATATTTAATATTTATTAATTTTGTCAAGTTATTGTCAAGTGTCAATTTATTTATTTTATGTACCAACAGTGTGTGAAAGGTTTTCAAAATCACGAGAACATCAATAACAGTTCGAATTAATTTATTATTTATCAAAAAGTTAAAGGATATTTATGTTAAGTACTTTCTGAAGTTTTTTAGCATACAGATGTAATTTTAGAAGTCTTCATTGAGTTTCAATCTCTCCGAACGTGTTTCACGCTCCTAGGATTCGTTACGATCATGTACTGTATCCATGTGCTTTTTGAGGTTCCCTTTGATTCCAAAGGATTTGTGACAAATCTCATATTTAAAGGCTTTGCTGCGATCGTGTACTGTATTTACGTGAACTTTGAGAATACTTTTTTGTCCAAATGATTTGTGACAAATTTCCTCGAAAGGTTTTTTCCGATTATGTACTACATTGGTATGAACTTTGAAGTCACCCTTGCGACCAAATAATTTATGACAAATGTCACAATCGAACGGTTTGCTACGATTATGCACTACATTTATGAGAGATTTGAGATAACTCTGGTCCCTAAATGATTTGTGACAAATGTCACAATCGAAGGGTTTGCTCTGATTATGTACAGAATTTATATGGATTTTGAGTTTGCTCGGGTATCCAAATGTTTTGTGAGAAACTGCACATTCATATTGTCTAATGTTCTTACATGTCGTATTTATATATGCTTTTACACTCTCTTCTCGTTTATAAGTTTTTTGACACGAACTACTTTTATAAGATAATTTCTTTTGTGTTGTTATTTCAATTAATTTTACCTCTTTGGATTTGCTAAGTTTCATCTGGAAATAGATGGGAAACTGACAATTATTATCATAGTCGAATTATTTTTTTATCAAAACTGTCAAATCTTTATCGTTCAAGTAATTTTTCTGATTTTTGTGTTTTATTTGCACAATAGGTAGGCAACTTTGATACGCAGTTTTGCAAATGGTTGTCGATGGAGGCGGCATTTCATGTTTGACATCTTTGCATTCAAATTCTACATACATTTTTTCCTCTAACTTCTTCGGTAACGCTATAGCCTCATTCATGGGATTTGCTTAAAATTAAAACTGTGTAATATGTTTTTCATACCAGGGGCCCGGAAGTGACTACTTCCCTGCCGCTGCGCAAAGCGGGAAGAGCGATTTTCGGGCCACCGTGTATAAAATTCAAATGATTGAACTCACCGATGATTTATAAAACGGAAATGTTTCAACGTTTTTGACTTCGCAAAAGGCCACCGAATCAAAATTATAATATTCACCTTCATGACGAGTATCATGCAGCTCTTCCTTCATCTTGACAGTACCGTACAATCAATTTTGATGAAGCGATCGTTTAATAGAATATTTTATGGCATGCACAAAAATGTCACATCTAAATATGTCCCCGCTGCTTTCCATCAATTACTTGATTATGTGCAATCACTATGAATACTTTACGAACCAAACCGAGAAAATATTTGAGGTTATGTGCCTCAAGTAGCAAACATTAAACTTCGAATTCACCAATTTGTAAACAATTGCCGAGAAATTCTTCGCTAGTGACTGTATGCGCTACTATACATGCAGGGAAACATTCACACAGAGAGCAACATTTTTTAAAAATTATTAGTGAATTCAATCGATTGAATTGTAAACATTCATCATGGCTCAGTAAAATATAAACATGAATGAAGGGTACTCTGACTAAGACGATTCGACCAAATATCGTGACAGTCTGAGTGTAATGCGTGGACGTAAATACAAACGTGCCTTGTGTCCTGCTAATCAGCGAAATACACGCGGAATTCTTATACGTAATTCGCTTTGCTAAGCCACGTTCACAATATAAGCGAGACGTTTTTGTTGTTGTCACGAAGACAACATCTCGCGTTCACGTTCCACGTTTGGGAGACGTATCTTTCATTCGACTCGTGTTCTCTGTAGTCAACTTTTCTCATTAAGCCTCGCGCAAGGCGCCGCACATATAGTGTATCAAAAATTCATCGAAGAAAAATGATAATAATACGATACATAATGCACGTTACGCGCAGCCATTGAAGAGAAAGGAAAATTAATCAAAAGCATCGATCGACACACTGCGGCACGTGCAAGCTCGTACACAATAAGCTTCGTGAGCTTTCGCCCAAAAGCGCGTTGAGCTTGTTATTTGGCAGCTTTCAAGGCAGTCTGCAATGGAAGCCTCCCCGCCTTTTCCCCTTATCTCACTTGTCTCATTAGCACGACAAATGCGTGTCTGCGCGTACGAAGAGGAGCGAGCGAGTGAGAGAGAGAACTATATAGTTCCGTTTCAGCTTCTTCTGGCTCCTTTTTTTCTGCTTCTCTTTTCACTTCAGCTAACGCTGCCGCACACATATACGTATCGCAGGCTGAACAAGAAAGCGTATGTGTGCGCGAGAGAGAAACAGAGAGAAAGCTACTTGCCAACCCGGCTCGCTCTCCTTCTTCCCTTGACTTTTATTTTCTCGCATTAGATGCGTGCTCGCGACGAGTATACTCGCATGGACATGTATGTGTATATGTAGATGGTCTATGGTGCCTTAGCAGAGAGTACGTGTGCGTGCATGTGTGTGCGTCGCCTGTGTCCTCGCATAGCTCTTACGTCTAACGCGCTCTGCACGGGCGATGGCGGCGGCGGCGGCGTCGGCACTCAAAGAGCTTTCTTGCCTCCCTTAATCCTGCCAGTATATATAAGCATATACGCGCGGACGAAGAAGCAGAGGGAAAGAGAAAGAGAGGAAGCTTGTCCTAAGTACACGTATACCTATGAAAATCCACTTCGGCTTTTTCAACTCCCCCTCTATCCGAAGACGACGGCAGCGGCAGCAGCTCGTGTGCGGTCTCGTTGCTAAAGTGTAAATGCAACGCGTATCCCGCGCGTAGAGAGAGAGCTTTTATATACGTATAATATACGCGCGCGAGTGCTAGGTACGGCGACTGGACGCGCGCCTGGCTCGCCGCGTTTTGAATTCCATTTGCGATTCGTTCGCAGCGAGCTTCTCGAGCTTCGCGTACGTAAGTGCGGGGGGTTAAGGTGGATCTCATTTACCCGAGCGCGTGCAAACTTGAATAATCCTTCATTTTTCGCGTCTGCTCTACTGCGTGGCTCCGTCAGAGGCTTGTTTTTTTGTCTGCTCAACAACCTGCTTTGGACGCGGCTTCCGTACGAATGTTTTCTTAATTTCCAGAGACCGTATGTTTCGTGCGTCGCTCATTTCCGAGTGCGAAGAAAAAATTACCTTGCCCACTTCACTTTCGCTTGTAAACATTATACGTATGTAAATTATTTAACGTATAGTACGCTCTACCGATTTGACAAAAATGCTGACACTCGAGTTCCGAAAAAAAATTACTTCAAGTATACAACGGCAAAACGGATAAAAATGTACGCGAACGACGAGAGCCCCAAAAGCCCGCGTTAATTTTCAAAGATATATTTGCATTATGCGCCTTTCTGGGCAGAAAAGAGCACGTGCACATTCGCATATCTCGTCGAGGTGAAGCGCGCAAATGTATCAGGATTGTTGGCAGCTCGCTCGCGCGCACATGCGTGTTCAGTTCAAAGAGCTCAGGCGCGCGCACGACGACGACGAAGAGAGTAACTAGTTTCTGAGCAGGTCACCCCAATTAACGTCTACCGCATACATCTATACGAGCGTTAACGTTATACACAATATGTGTGTGTGAGAGTGTGTATGCGAAAGCCCGAGCGAAAGAGGAGGTGTACAGTAGCGTTGATGTCGTATACGTAGAGTGAGGAGAGCGACGACGACGACGAGGCGCAAACTTATAATTGCGAAAGGAGCCGGCAATTATAATTGCTCCTGGCACGTCCGTCGAGCGACGACGACGACGACTTAGAGATGGGGCAAGACTCGTGTGTTATATATATATATATATATATATACACGCACATACACTCTGTGCAGGTACCGCGTTGATAATACTCTCGACTATAGCGAGAGAGATGTCTTCTCGTTTTCGAGGATCACGCGCGAAACAAGACAAACGAGATATGGTATATAAGTGCGCCGCGCGTACGTATATACGCACAGAGAAACACAAGACGCCGAAGTTTGTTGCGCGCGCGAGGCACACACGCGCGCGTTATACGTGTAATATATTGTATTAGAGCCGAGCGCACACAAAGCCTGCAAAGTATTTGTTTATTGTCATTTCGAAGGATGAATTACGTGGTGCGCACGACGAGCTCAAAGCTACGAAATGATATAATTATAATCCGGGGTAATTGGTAATTATTGCACGAGCGATATGTGAATTGTAATTTTTGAGTTCAATCAACAGACAGAACTGTAATGAGATTGATATGCATGCAGCGATTGAATTGTTGAACTGTGATATTGTCGAAATCTTATCACCTCGTTGATCCATAAACTTTTTTTTTCAAATGCTGCTAAATAAGATCCGAATCTCGGTGCGTGCACTCAATTATTTTAATTTAAAAGCTTCGAGCAACGCTCACGTAAATTTTTCATTATTTACTCAAGCTCATCTGTCTCTTTTTCGGGGAGGGGCACGCTTACGAAGCCGTATTACACGTACCGCAATCTGCAGGAGCGGAAATTTAAAATCCGCACAGCCCGCGCGCGCGCGCACGCTCGAGTCAATTGCAAAGCGGCGACGACGACGACGACGACGGTGGTGGCGGCTCGAGGGAGAGTAAAAAAGAAAGAAGTAAGTAAGCTAAAAATAGAGACACATCGCAGGACAAGAAAAGGAGGTAAGTAGAGTGGGGGGGGGGGGGGGGGGGAGAGCTACGCGAAATCGTTCAAAGACTTTACTCTATACTCCGTTTACATCATGCTTATAGAGCAGCAGCAGTAATGAGTTGAAGAGAGAAGGAAGAAGAAGAAGAAGAGGAGTACGCGCGAGTTGGTGGTGGTGGTGGCGGGGGCGCGCGGGCGGAGAAAAGGGAGGAAAGCCAAGGGCATCATCATCACGGCACACAAGACTCCCCGGTCAATTAAGTGCAGGAAATTAGAGTTTTAATTACGCAGTCATTCAGAAAATTACATCGGCGCGAGCGAGCGCGGCTTGTGCTTCTATAAACGTATACGCTCTCTCACTCACTCTCTCTCTCTCTCTCTCTCTCGTATATATAGATCGTATATGCATGCAGCGGCAACGGTGTCGGCGGCAGCGAAAAGCTGTCGAGGCATTATGTGCCTCCTCACCGACGAGAGAGAGAGAGACCCCTCCCTCGCTTCATTTGCCATACAGACTGTCTTACTTCGCGCTCGAGCGAGCTTCGATCATTACTTGCTCTACTGCTGCGCTGTTACTGCATTATATCGTGCTGTATGCGTGCGCGCGCGCGAGCTCTACATCTATCGCGCTGTATATTAGTTACGTTTTTTGTCCGGCAGTATCGGCGAAAAAAGATTCATCATCGACGCGACGAGTAATACAGCAACAATTGCTCGTTCGACGCTTAAAGTAGCGGTCACTTTTTGCTCTTTGGCCGGACTATATAGCTCGGTAAAAACTGTGCGAGCTTCCTATTCCGCGGAATGAATTTATCAACGTCGTCGTCGTCGTCGTCGTGGACGTTTTATGTATATGACAAGCGCGCCCGACATGTTACGGATTCATTGTAGCGCGAACAACGTGTATAATAGACCGTATAGCAGCGTATAATGCATAATAGATACGAAGCTGCACCCATTAGGTCGAGCATATATATACATGGATCGTGCGCACCCGTAACTGATTCAACGCGGTTACATTGAACTGCCGAGTGCTGATCGTCGACACGCGCGCGAGGCGTTGTCGTCACTACGGCCGCGATTTTAATCAAGCTCGAGGAACGTTGAGTATGCATTAGAAATAGAGCAAACGAGATTTTTCGCCGAATCCACGAGCTCGCGGAGCTTTTATAAACAAGGAAGTAGTCGCCGTCCTCTGCAGCGCGGAAACGATCGAGATAATAAATATAAAGCTTCCGCCCAGCAGTGGAAACTAATAGACATGCGCGCATTACGAGAGAGGGAGAGCTCAAAATGGTTAATTCTCCAAATGAAAATGCAACATCAATCTTTGGGACAACGATGCGCGAGCGAGCGAGCTAGCGCCAGGCCAAAGAATAAAAGGAAAGAAGAAAGAAAGGGACTCGCGCGTCGATGCTAAGAGCTTATGTATATATATAGCAGTAGAAAACGAGTCGACGCATTAGTCTAATGAATTAATTTTCATCCCCTTTTATACATCTTATATATACACTGCTCATCGATCCGCACGGGTTATACACACTTTTCTGGAAAAGCCTCGCGCGCGCGCGATTATGCGCGATATTTATGTATAGCCTCTACTGCTAGGCACGAGCTTTTCTACATCTGGGCACGCGAGCACGCTCGGCTTTCTATATGATAGGCTGGTAGTAGGTAGCTCTAGGTGTGTAACTGAGATTTAAAGTCTATTTTCTTAATTATAAACGAACGACAATGAGAAAAGCACGGTGTATATATAAAAGCTCTGGCGAGCTTTCTATGAGGATTCGCAGTAGCAGTCGCCCCGCGTTGTTGAAGCGCGCGCGCCCGAGTGTATTATATATATTGCACGCGCGCGCGCGCGTGTAGTGGCGGTAGAGAGAAAGGCTATTTAGTAATTGCACCATTTTCACTATTACGGAATAAAAGGGCAAAGGGGAGAATCGCAAGCGAGCGCGCGCGCTAGAGAGAGTATATATATAGAGGGAGTGGGGGTAGAGTGAAAAAACGAAGAGAGCTAAGTAATAGAGAGAGAGAGAGAGAGAGAGAGTGAGTGAGTGCGCGCGCGAGCGGTTGTCTGACTACTGGCACACCAGCACCAGCCCCAGCACCATCAGCTTCGGTGCAAAACTACGCTGCATGCGATATATGAGCGATGAAGCGCGAGTGGCTTGTATGTGTGTATAGATGCGAGCACACAACTCGAGAGCTCGAAAAGGGAGCGTTAAGTGCTGCAAGTTTATACAGATATATACGTATAACATACTGTATCCATAATGGGGCGGTATATATAAGTGACGATAATGCTCGGGACTTGGTAGCGCGAAAGGATTGTGCACTTTTGCCAGTCGGGCCGGCGCGCGCTTGAATATATAATATAGGCGATGATGCATCGCCACGTTGAGTGACTTAGTGCGCCGCACATATACATATAGGCGTTATATAGGACAGATTTATTAACGATTTCTTTACAAACAGCCATACATGCATTATTATCCTGCGCATATATGCGATATCGATCGCGCGGCAAGGAACATCTTTCGCCTTATTCGCATATACCGACTAATTTTCCAATGCTAATTATAAACGTTCGGCGCGCTAAACCTTTAAAGCGGTAATATACTCGACGCGTAATTCTCTATATTATAATTTTCTCATTCGAAGAGCTCAAGCTCAAGCTCAAGTGAGAGAGAGAGAGAGAGAGAGAGTTGAGATTTTAATATTTATGCTAATATCCTACGAAGCAGAAGCAGCGGCAGCAGCGGCACATACACGTTATATTGCGATCGTGTCGCGCGCGCGCTCACCGAACGAAAGGAACCTATTATACACGCAGGAGACAAGCTTTACATTCATAATCGGCTCGATTTAACTCCGTCTTGTGTCTATTTTTGCGAGCTTCTCGGTGAGACTACTCGAGACTGTGTGCGTGTGCGTTTTTTCTTCTTCTTCTTTGGCTATATACTCCTCTCGTATCGAGCTGCGAGCGGATAATTTATTTTTATAGGTCGATTAAAAAACTTTCATAATATCGAATACACCCGAGGCTTGAATATTTCATCGTTATACGCGGCTATATATATGCATGGAGCGATACTCGTGTACGTTTCTTATCCGAGTGATTTTTACCCAAAGGTCCACGCAGTCATTCGTATCGACACTCGCGCGACTGCAGCGTTATATTTTTATTACAATAGGTATACGCGCGTCATCGAATTTTTTTTCTCATTTTCTTCTTTGATCGTCTTAGCGATTCCTTCGACACCTTTCGATTCCGGCTCAGCGCATAAAATTACGCATAACCTCTTTGGCGAGACCACGTAATATAGAAGCCGAACGCGTGCATACTCATATAAACAAAAACATAATATATAATATAGCGAGCTTAATGTACACGATTCTTTCGTAATTATCACGAAGAGCTCGTAAGAAACTCTTTATATTTTAGGTAAAACGCGGGTGCAACTTTTTTAATACCCCAAAAAAAGCATGAACGAGGAAAGACGCGACGAAAGAGTTGGAGGAGAAAAAAAAATTTCTAAGGTAAAGAACTCGAACGTTCAAAAAACAAGAGGTACTTATGGGTGGCGGCAGTGTCAAAAAAAGTAAAAATAAAAAAAGAAGTGCCTGTGCGCGTACCAACAAAGTTGGCGTTCGCGCAATGCGAAGAGATCTCGAGCGAATAGAAGGGATATATATATACACATCTGGCAAGCCTCGAGAGCTCGTTAGCGTATTCATAGGTTTTATGGAACGATTAACCCTTTGAGGGACAGTTTAATTATAGAAGCCGATTAAATATCTTACGCCGCGCGTGTATTCGCGCCAAGCCGTATTATATATCGTTGCAGCATCCAGCAGCTAAAACTCCTGAGAGCATATTATAGTCTGGAATGGGTCCTACGTCACGTCTATATTCTTATTTCATTTTCATATTTATTCATCTTTTTTCGCCAATTATCATACATACGCGATTTACTTACATATATTGGCGCGCGGCCTGGACCGACGCATGTGCTGCTGCTGCAACTATTACCTTGTGCAGCGCACGCAGCTCGCGCGCAATGTAAGACAATTTTGAATGCTAATAAAATTAGCTCGGAAAGTCTACAGATCTACATAATTTCTCGCCTCTGTTGCCGCTGCTGCTGCTGCCACTGCTGCCTTTTATATTATACGACTTTGCGAATAACTTTAATTAAATTTTCACGATGATGATTATAATGATGATGACGACGACGACGCCACACCACTGCCACCAACATCACTACCACTGCCTTGGCTGATTTTAATTTTCATAATAGAGAGAGAGGAGCTTTTGCACTCCTGCTCGACTCGGACGATACGAGCTGGGCAGGTAGAGGGTGGAGAGGTAGGGGTGTGCTATTACTTTTAAAACATTCATTTGAAAAACTTTATCATTTTTATGGGCCGCGAGCAGTGCTAGCTAGCCAGCTAGCTCCACGAGCGCTAGGCTAGGAGCCGCCCCGGCGATGTTACCTTGTATAGTTTAATTAAAAGCGCCGAAGTTAACTTTTATTATTCATACGCGCGATAGCGCAGCGGCTATACATTTGAATATTACACGCGTCTTTCTTTATTTTATTTTTTTGCGTTGCCTGGCTCCTTATTATTTACCCCGCGCGCCATTTGTCCCGTTTCTTCTTCTTTTTTTGGCGTTAACGTTTTTACAAGGGGCCCTGCGAGCGTAATATTTTTATAAGGCCATTCGTGCGTATTTGCTTATAATTACGTGCGTGCGTGTGTGCGCGTATAGGTACGCATGGAAGATGAATGTAATTAAAGCGGAAGGAAAAGTGAAAAATTTTCAGCGTCCAGGTTGTACGTATACTCAAGAACTCTCAATTAATTTTAATGCACACCCCGCGTATATACTTTTCCACTTTGACCAAGACGCGTTAGATATGTGCGTATATGGGCACTCGTGCGAAATTTTGTGCTGCTACTAGTCCGAGGTGCACCTTAGCTCTCTCCCTAACTTGGCTCGCGCGCGAAGCTTTCGTTATTAGTATGTTAATTGCTGCTGTGTGTATTGCGCCTGAGCTTTTCAACGCGCGCCCCGGCATGGCACAAGTTCGTTAAGTAAAACGAGGCGGCATCTTCGGAGAGTTTGAGAGTATAAGAGAGAATGATCCTATATATTTATGAACGCGTGCACTTTTTTTCGAGCTAAGCAATTTATTTCGAGGCTCTACTACTAACTTCTCGCAGCAGCAACAACAACAAAAAAGGGGGGGAGAAGGAAGAAAATAAAAAGGAAAAAGTAATTTTCTTATCTATACGCCTATTTGTTAAGCAGAACAATGTAATAAGTCTTACATAGCTGCACGCCTCAGCGGAATAGCGTAGTATAGCTAGAGCGCGGCAATAATATATAGCAGTTCTCTCTCGGCAGCAGCGCTCGAATCGAATGAAAGAGGATAAAAGCTGCCGATCATCTAACGGACGGTAGGAGATATAGGTATAGCATATAAACGCGAAGTAATAAAAAGCCTGATGAGCGGCTCGGAACACGGGGCTTGACTGAGCTGTAGAGTAGACGTAGGCCGTGAGCTCGCGAAACGGGCGCGTAAATTTACACCTTACGACGACTTTTTAGCTGATCTTCCAATCCGCCAATCGTCGTCGGCAACTAATGCCGTCGCGGCGCGAGCGCGATCTAACTTAGCTGTATAAGAGAGAGGCGCTCATGCTGCTGCTGATCGAAAGCACGGGAGAAAAATCCAATGATCCCGAGAAGCAAAGAAGTCTTTATACGGTATTTATTTTCTTCGCGTGTGTGTGCGATTAAATGGGAAATACAAAAGACGAGACAGAGGGAAGACGACGTGTTTTTGTTTTTGCAGCATCTCTCTGGAGCGCGTCGAGAATTGGCTGCTTAGGATATTTTACCTCGCTATATACAAGCGCAACTGTATTATATCCTGTGGCAATAGGTCTGCGATCGGTGTATACGTGTGTATAAAATATATAGATAGATGCTGCAGCAGAGAGCTACAGCAGGAAAACGTCAATGACGATAAAAGACGATCAATCGTATCGTTTTAACGACTGGTTAAACGAGTCCGTGAGCTCGCGCGCTAACGCGGATCGTGCGCTCTGCAATGTCATTCTCGGGCGACAAAAGCCTCTCCCTCCTACTATATATATATACCGCGCGCCGATAACGGCTTTCAGTGCTTTTTTTCTCTGCTGCACACTCTCTCGTTTCATAGAGAGAAATGCAATTATCTCGGCGCGCATAGGTATGGCGGAATACGTAATGCATATAGAAATGTATAATTCACGCCTTCGTGTTACATGTGTATTCGCTTCGAAATATTGGAGCAAAATGACACACGGTCGGCCTATGCATATAACGTCATCGCCCAATTATTTTGCATTAATGCTCGAGGCTCGATAATTCCAATCCTTACATGCTGCTGTTGCTGCTCCAAAAAAATCCATTCACCGAGAGGATCGAGTGGTGCATACGTATCGCAATGTATGTAAGCTAAGGCGAGCGCGCGCGCGACACGCATAAATCGCGTATATTCAAATACATAATACTTGCTGCAGCAGCAGCAGCAGCAGCGGCAGCAGCGGTGACGTTTTCTGCTGCGCGTGAAGCCAATCCCCTTTGCACATGCGATACCTATATCATATACACACATACTTACATACACGCAGGCATGGGCACGCAGACACAGTCGCAGACGATCCTTATATCACGTACATATAACACCCACTCCTGCAGCTTTTCAATCTTATAACTCGCTGCTGCTGCTGCGCCTGCACACGTTGGCCCGTTAGAGCGCAAGCGCGAACCGGCGCGACGACGGACGACGGCAAAAGCCAGTGCTGCTGCTGCAGAACTCGCGAACCGAGAGCTCGTCATACCGAGTCGGCAACTCGCCGCCGCACCTGACTTGCAGCTCGCTTGCGCCGACGCTCGTACTCTCGTATACATATAATAATAATACACCTTCCTCTCTGCGTGCACATGTGCATTAGTTGTTTCTCTTTCTCTTCCTCGTTGTTTAGGTCTTCTCGTTCGAATCGAAAAAATAAAACTATATACAAGTATATCGGGAATAGATATACAGTAAAAGTGTCGCAAAAAAAGTGTTTAAGAGTACATTCGTATACAGTGTGTGCTAATACGAATCGCGTGTGTGATTTTTCTGTGCTTCGCTCCGTGACATCGTTGAGTATACAGTGAAAACTATCATAAGCAGCGAGTGTTGCGTTTGAATTTGACGAAAGCAAAGCAAAAAAAAGCTCGTCGCGCGAGTCTAGCGGGAATTTTCGAAAATTGACAAACTTCACGGAAGTGTGCTACGTTCAAAAAAAGTTCATCATAGTGCGTCATATACACATATATGTAGTATAAACAGTTTATATAAAAAATAAACTTCGTTCGAGTGCACGTGCTACTGATCGGGTCAAAGTTTTTTTTTTGCAAGTGGACGCGCGCCTAAAAGCTGCATACACAAGCTCGCATTATCTCCTTGGCTGGACGTCGTCTGTACCATCGCAGACCATCGCTGCTGCTCCAAGAGAGAGACTACTACCCCGTAGCTAGCTGCTGCATTATCAAAAAAGGAGAGAAAGAAAGAAAAGGAGGAGAGATAGATAGATCGAATGAGCTCATCTTCCGCATCGGTGAGTGATTTCATTCCAGTCGTTGGCCGTAATCGAATCATGCTGTTGCTGGCTTGATCCCGTACAATATCGCTCTCGCGTGTATGTGTGTGCTATACGTGTGGGTACGTGTGTCTGTGTGCCCATCTCCTCGTCTTCGTTCTATCCAATTCTTCAAACCCTCCATCCCCCACATACATACATACACATATCGTCCTTCTATGTACTAAACTTCTGACATCGAGCCCCAACGAGAGCGAGCGCGACGACGCACGGCACACATACATGCGCATAGAAGCTCTGAAGTTTTCTTCTTCTCGCGGCGTCGGCGGCTCAACTCTCATCTGACTCCTTTTTGTGCACACGTTCGTACATATAGCACACACATACATACGAACGCATATTATATCTATATATCACGATATACGCACATGTATATAACCCAGAGAGAGAGAGAGAGAGAGCAGCTCTCTGTGCTCCGAGGCTCTTCTCCGTTTCGATGTTTAATCAACTCTTAATTGGCAATTTCGCCCAGGCGAGGCGCATTATCGCCGCCGCCGAAGGAGAATTGCTCACAGACGGACGAACGAGCAGCACAGCACAGCTCCGGCTCAGCTCAGCTCGCTCAGATAGCAGCAGAAGCAGCAGTAGAGTGAGAAGCAAAAGCCGCATCTCCCACTCGCAATATATATACGCGAATGTTATATATGTACACGACGAATGATTGATTCGTACTTAAGTCCTGGCACACACACTGTTGAATATTATGAATCGAGCTCCCTCTCGACTCTCGGAGAATTTAACGTTAGAAGATCTCTGCTGCTTTATGTATACACACACGTCGAGTAGATCCTTTGCAACGCGCGCGCGCGCGTGCAAAGTAATTTTCGACTTTAATTATATGCACACATACTCAGTCACCTACACATACACACGCACTTACACGGAGAGTCAAGCACGCGAAGTTAATATTAAATCAAGCCGATTTGTATTATAATAGCGTGAAATCAAGTGTGCGTACCGCGATATTATTATACGTATATCGGGTGCATATATTTATAATAATAATGCGGGTCCGGTTGCGCGTTATATTGCCTTGCGCGCTTGCTGCAGCACACGTATACGCGCTGGGTAATCGCATGATTTATTTCTATTGGCTTTTTAATCTTTTGTGCAGCGGAAAACCCGCGCGCGCTCCGCGCGACGATGAAAAATATACGAGCTTGTTTTTGTTCCGCTTGATTACATTTTTACGCGCCAGCAGCAGCAACGGCAGCGGCAGCGGCGGCAGAGACAGCTTTTAGGTTTTGATAGTACGGAGTTAATTGAAACAATGTTGATGTATGGCTAATTACTTTTTATGGATATATAGCGCGCGCGAAAGAGCGCGTCATATATACAACGAGAGTGCACACACACACACACACCACACACACATAGACACATATACACAAGAGCGTACTCGAGTTGCTGCTGCAGATGCGAATACGTACTATATAGCGCAGAGTACGAGCGCGCGCGCGGGGGTATCAAGAAATTCAATTAAAGGAAGTTCATTAACTTTGTTTGGATTTCGAGTAAATGAGTTTCATATCAGTTCTAATTATGTTCGCGATGTTAAATTAGTCGAGCCCCCACCACCACCACCGCTGCTACCAGCCACCTCGTGTGCCTTCTCCCTGCGCGCCTCGACGCTCTTCCTCGCTCTCTCGTTAAATACATACATATATAGTGCATGTGCAGGGTTTAGATCGATATTACACACACGCGCGTATGATACACAAAAACATTAGGGACGACGCGCAAATCACATTACATACATAATGTACACACATTTATTATTATACGATTTTCTTTCACTCAGCTGTCGCGTCTTTTTTGCCGCTACTGCTGAGCTATCGGTAAGAATTGCACTGTACACATGCGTACACAGTCGCGCGAGTTACGGAGGTTGAAAATTAATAATAAGTGGCATATATACGTGTCGCGTCCGCGGCGTGAGCACTTCAGCGAAATAAATGAAGCAATTTAATGAGGAGAATTTTCAAAGCAAAGCTTCAACGAATTTGTATTGTGTATATGTGAGTGTACGTATGTATGTGCAGCTGAATAAATTGACGTCAAAGTTACAAATCTTCAACGCACGTGTGTACGTGAGTGTATGCGTATAGGTATGTATGTGTGTGTAGTATGCGAAATGACTATGAATGATTATTATGTACGCGTTCATTATTCGTGCCAATTAAATCTTAAGTAGTGCACCTCGCTTCTTCAATGTGGTGCACGTGTGTGTGTGTATAATATTGCCTTGAAGTCACCCAATTAAGAAAATGAAGCGCGCGCGCCTGCCTCGGTATATACGCTCGCGCGAGCGCGTGCATTTCGTTGTTTTTAAAAACTCGACTTATAAATACGTACGTGTGTACGCTGTTTTAAGTTTCACGATAAAGTCCTTAGATTACTTTTCAATCATTATTTCTTACGATTTTGCAACTTTAAAAGGCGCGTCTCTCGCTCGGATTGGCTTTTTTTCTGCTTTGTACCTTCCTCCTCTTGTCCTGTTTTCTTTTCTTCCTTTTTTTTCTTACCTTTTATATATATATAATTTCAAATGATTCCGTGAAACAGTGTCTATGGCGAGGCGGATCGCACCGCACGCCGCGTATCCCACCGACTCTTTTACTCACACGCAATTTATCTCGATTGAAAAAGTAATTAAAACAGCCATTAAAAGACTCGGAAAAAGAGTAGAGAAAAAAAAAACTAATTGTGTTCGCGGTACATAATGCCTATATAGACGAGTACTACTATATACCTCGGTCTTCTTTTCTTTTTTCGTGACCGCGCGCGCGCGCACCACGGCGAAAAGGACGAAAACTAAAATCTTATTTCAAAGTTAAATATCGTAACGTGGTGAATAAATGAAAATGATGATATTAGCGAGGCGGAATTTAAATTTGAAACTATATATACGTACGCGTGTATAATTTGGTTGCGGGGGAAATAAATTCTCGGGATCAAAAGCGAAAGAAAAACGTCGAACTCGTCGCTGTTGCTGCTGCTGCTGCTAGCTGCGCGCCTACGCGCAATGTACGAGTATAATCAAACGCAAAGAGAGAAAAAAAAATAACCACGTGTGCGTGTATACAGTTGAATACACAAACAGCGAAGACAGAGAGAGAGAGAGAGAGAGAGAGAGGGAGAGAGAAGAGACGAACCGCAGAGCACTGCATAATGATATACAACTCGGTATTTGACCCAAATCATTATGCAAACGCGCGCGCGAGCGCACATCTTCGGGAACGAGAGGGAGGAGGAGGAGAGGATATACACATCGCGATAAAATCAGAAGAACTGCATCTATTATCGTCAACGTCTAAGCGTGGTATTACAGTAGAGACATTTGAAGAAGAGGAAGGAAAAAAAACTGTCCTTTGTGCGCGAGTGTGTGTAGGTATATAGAATAAACGTGTACACGCTCGAGTGGCAATTTTTTGCTTTATCGCCACCGCTCGGCTGCACATTAATTAAACCCAGTAGTAGTAACGTTGTCGCGTCTCATTCTCTTGCTCATTCTTATACAATATATATATAAATGCCTACTCTCTTTCTCGCGTCTTCTATTACGTTAATGAGATTTCGACCGCATGGCTCCTTTTTCTTTGCGCAGTAACAGCAGCAGCGGCAGCATCAGCCAATACCGCGGCTCTCTTATATTCCTTTTTTTTTCTCCCCGAATCAAGATTCAATTTCGTTTTTATCGCCCGAGACATTTATTTCTTTCTGATGCGATTTATGTATATGGCCGCTTCTCCGCGAAATCGAATGGCCCAAAAATGCTTTTTTTCAGCTGGGATGTAAAAATTGTTGTATTTGATATCACATATATTCCCAATTTTTCAGAATTTTTGGGACCGAAAAAATGTCTTTGATATAAAAGGGCTATTAGACATGTATAAATTATAATAATCAGAGTATAACCTTTTTTTCGATAATTTATCCACCTTTTTTGCTTTTCAAAGACCATTTTTTACAATATGCAGTTTGTGCTAATTACCATTTAAAATTACTTGCAAAATTTATTTTTAATTTTCTACGTTTGAATTGTATTATTCTTATACTTAGAAATTAATCTAACAGAGGCACATTTATTACCTGAAACTTTAATGATTTTTAAAAATTTGCTTCAAGTTCCCTAAAAATTAACAAATAGACCGGTAGATGATGACAGATTTTGCATAGCGATTTTTTCATTCAGGCCTCTTGGAGTATTTAAAGTATGTCCAGAGACAAGACTAAACCTAAAATTTTAGCGTGATCCCATATGTAGATATATATGTGCAAGCGTACACGCGTTTGCAATAAATTAAGACCTTGGATATTTATTTTTTAACTCATGACCTTTTTTTATAGAATGATTGTAAATTATTAGCATAACTTATCTTGAACGTGGCATAAGTGCACATAGTGACCTTAAATCTACAGGTCTATGCTCGAAATGTAAAAAAAATAATTCGAGGATATTAATTTTTTAACTTATGCCTTTGAGCAGTATGAAATTTATTGACTAGAATAGTTGATAAAAAATATTGGCGTAAGTGCAGGTAGTAGCTACCCAATTTAATGCGCTAAAAAGGTGAGCATTTCTCAAAAGTCGTTTTTGGGATAGCCATTTTTAAACTTATGTCATTTCTCTGAGAGGTAGAAAAAGATGAATTAAACTTATTTTGAAAGAGGCATAAATGCTGTGTGTAGCTACCATAGTTATTACTATGAGATTAATAATCATTATTATCATAATTTTCTCATGATACTCTTAATCATTCTTTTCAGACCCCATAAAAATTTATTTTAAACGAGTTTTACTTATACAAATATTTTCAATTTCTCACTTGCAGAAATTGGTAATCGCCATCTAGTGGCGAAGACCTAAAGTGTCGTATTTTTGTACTAAAGTACTTGAAACTGCTTCAATTTTTTAAAACAATTAAATTATTATTTCAGTTTCTTGGATTTACCTTTACTATTTGCAAAAAATTAATTACAATTTAAAACAAGCCAATTAATGGTAATTCATTTGAAAATTTTTGAAATGGTCATTTTTTGTCATTTGATGACAGTTTATATTGAGCATTTCTACGTGGGCTGTCGGAATTAAAAAAACTTCAAAAGGGTCTGGGCACTTAAGAAGCTTGCTACAGTACAGAGAAACACAAAAATTTAAATCTAATCGAGTTTGATCCAGTTTTTCATCGCTGAAAAAATTTACTGACTTATTATTGGGTCATTTGATTTCACAGAGAATCGGCTGCATACACGTGAACCGCATCCCTGAGTTTTGTTTCGTTTACAGTCGCTCGGCGCGCATTTGTACTTATACATTATATAATACATATAACGCTGTAATATTGCATTATACGCTATATAGACAGGCGGCTCGAAGGTGGCGCAGGGAAGAGAGAGGGTTAAATTCGCGTTTAATTATAACTTAAATTTTGCCGAATTCAGCTCTTTCCCGCTGCTGCGCCGAAGCAAGATAGAGCAAGAGAGAGAAGCCTCGACTCTTATCGCTCATTGTTCCTAATTAGAACGTTATCTTCGGCGTTCGAGCTCGAGACGCGCGCGCGCTCGCGCTAGAATATTAATTTGCGTCGCGCGCGGAGTAGTAGCGCATAGGAGAGAGAGGGAGAGAGAGAGAGATGAAGAGAGCGAAAACTTACCTCTCCCATCCCTGCGCGCAATTTTCTCCAGCTACGGGTAATATATAACGCACGACGCGAATTATTAATTGCTAATAAACTAATCAAACGTCGAGCTTGCGTCAAAGTGCGCGAGAGCTCGACTTCTTCGATAATATGAAGCACAAAATGAAAACCAAAAAGTAATAACAAAAGTTTCTATATAAACGATCTCGAGCGATCTCCATTGTTGAATTCGGCTCGAGCGTTGTGCGCGCAGCTCGAACGATCGGGGCAAAAACACGCGATGCATCGCCGACTTTCGATTTGATCATTTGCGCGCCAGCGGTTGATTGGAAAAGAGAAAGAGAGCGAGAGAGAGACAGGGAGAAAAAAAAGAGAGAAAGATTAACCTTTTTTCCCCTTCAGTCTTTTATGGACAAGCTGCAAACGATCAATCGTTGCGTTGCATGCAGGCAGTTAAATATATCGATGTCTCTCGTATTATATATAATAATTAAGCCCATACAGAGAAAGAGACAGAGATAGAACGAGAGCCGGAGAAAAAGATTTCGGAATATAAAAAGACGTAATATACCGCCGCGCGCAGACGTATTATAGGCGCGCGTTCACGAGAGCGATAAATTGCATTTCGCGACTTCCGATGTATCGCATTATATTATACGCACATAATATACCTACGCGTTTATACGCATACGAAGATCGGCTGCTTATAATGTTTATATTATATAGCCGTGTATGGCGTATGGTGTATATAAACGCGCGTGTCTCGACCCACACGACTGACTCGACGGGTGCGTGAGTGCATCGCACTATACGGCAACTCGCTTCTACAGACTCGACGCTCGGCCCGTAAGACCGGTAGCTGTTGCGTTGATGGCCTCGCCTCGTATAATGTATACTTTATATAGATATAGATGTATATATTTCGCGCGCTCATTGCAGCGGCAGCAGCCCGAGCTCGAAGAATTGCAGTGTATACGCTCAGGCGTGCGTGTCTCGTGCTGTTACAACGACGACGATGACGACAGCAACTCGATGTTTCATATTTTAATTAAATACCCGTATTTAGACGAGTTAGTAAGTACCCGACTTTGACGAGTTCGTCAGACTCGAGTCAGAAAAATTCGAGTGTCTGAATGATTTCGGGTACTCGATGGAGGTTTTTTGGAATACTCGTACTTTTCGGTGAACTTTTTCAATTGTGCCATCGTATAATTATTTTCAATATTTATAGTTTTGATACTTGGACAAATTTGGTCTCAATGCGATACCGTGGTTAATAAATACATAATTTGAGATTGTTTACTTTAAATTATCGTGTGCTTATCAATAAAAAAAATCGCAACTAATTTTCCAAATTTATTTATTGAAATGACATGAAAACTATGCAACATTAAATAACACCAGACATTAAAAAATACTGCAAATATGCTTATATTGGCAACATTAATTTTGGCCTGTTAGCCGCTAAACAAATATTATATAAATCTTGGTTCATTAACTGATCAATGATCGGTTCACAGCACTCAATTGGTAGTCTATAGTGAATCAGCTCCAAGAAAGGATCCAGTGCCCATCGCTGGACATCCTCTAGGCATCATCTCACACAGATGCAAAGTACAAGTCTCTCTATACCCTTCGGGGAGGTCCTGAAAATGATCAAATTGCGTGAACTTGTTGTAGTCCGTATACGTGAGTCGTTTTTCCTCCTCTTCTGGTCGTAACTGCAGCAGGTCATCGATCAACAGATTTGGTTTCATCATCATCACTTTCGCTTTTCTCTCAAATACTTCGTCGTCACACCAAGATTTTCCAAGATCCGCCGACTTGACAAATAATCTGTGATTGGCCAACAATTTCATGATCATCAGAGCGTCGTTTTGCTCCAGATCATACCCTCTATTTTCGAGACGTTCAGCGACGCCCAGAGCCCCAGACGCCAATCTCAATCTAAAATTAAGCGACATTTTATTATCCCATTCTGAAAATCGATCGGCAAAATAATTTACAGTAGGGAAAACGAATCTAAACAAATTAGCACCATGATTAAAGAGTACATCCGGCGCAAGAATCGCCACGGCCCATTGAAGAGGTGTTCGACCACATTTGTCCACGGCGTCAACTTGCACTGTTAGATGCTTTTCGTTTCTGATCTCGAATAACACCTTCGTCAAGTAGTATTTTTTATAAAACTGGCAAATGAAGTTATTTTTGGACTGGCACCGCTTTTCTCATCATCTTTATCTCGTGATTAGTCAGAGCCACGTGTAATGGTGCGTTACCTAACTTGTCTTGAGCATTGACTTGCACCGACTGATAATTACAAAGCCATCATCATCGTATTTGTAATTTTTAAAAATACTATGCAGAGGTGTCAATCATTTCCTCAACCCAATATCTTCGCGAAGTCATCGTAGACTGCAAACAAAGCATTGCAAATAATGTGCAGAGGAGTCGATCCCTCTGCATTAGCCGAATTCGGATTTCGCCCTTTCTCCGCAACAATTCGACAACCTCCTTTCTTTCTTTCTGATGAATAAAAAAAGCAGTACTTGCAATGCATGGGGGGGGGCAATGCCAAGTGCAATGGTGTATTACCCAACTTGTCTTGAGTACACAGCACATCCATTTTTCCTACGATTTCTGCGGTCACAATGAACCGAAAAATTCGCCGTAAGATAAAACAAAAACAGTCAAAAAGACTTACGGGGGAATTAATTTTTGCCCGCACGCTGTACGCGTGTATAACTAATCCAACGCATACACACATCCGTATAATGTACGCGAGCGCATTACGTATGGACGCGGGCGCGCGGGGCACGTCGCAAATTAACGCGAGCTCGCGCACAGACTCAAAGCTCTCTCGCGAGCGCATATATATTGCACACACATACCCTATATGTATACTTATAACACCAGCACTAATACTACGACGTATATATATGTATGTATACGTACGAGCGGTTGCTACTCTCGCTCGCGCGAGTATATATAGCAGTAGCACCTAGTACTTCTACTCGGCAATAATTGGGAGCGCCTTAATTGCCAGGCGCGCGCGCGCGCGAGCAAGCGGCTCTCTTTCTCTCTTCAACAGCAGCAGCGGCAGCAAGCGATGACCGTTGTAATTGCTCTCGCCTAAGGTGCCGAGGTCTGCATGAGCGCAGCGGTTATATACCCGTGTGCCTCCAAAGACGAGCTTGCGGCGCAGGAACGAGGGAGCGAACGAGAGTGAGAGACGCCGTATAGCCACGAGTGGAGTAGGTGTGTGTACGTACGTGTAAGCTGCAAATGAGACTCCGTGCGCCTACACGTGCGAGGCCCACGAGGGAGAGTTGGCTTAGTCGTGGTGATATGAATATGCAGCTCTGGTATATATATATACATGTGTAGCCGAACACTACGAGAGATGAAAGGCTTTTATGTGCATGTATATACCGTATATATATAGACGACGAACCGTACCTTTTTTTTATTCCTCATTTTTTACCTGGACGCGCACTAAAGTTTCAATGATAAAAGTCGATTAGCTCGTGCGCTAAGCGCCGGCGTACAATTTCGCAGTTATGGCTCGTAGTATACATTAATTGAAATACGTATGATATCGTCGTATTACGCGTACGTGCGTGTGCTTTCTTCGTCATATAATAATACGCGCTCAGACCAATGTATATATGAGACTTCGTTTTCTTCGCTATTTTCCCGCTTTATTGGATTGATCATTAATATAGCCTGGCGGCTGTGACTCGTCGTTACTCATTTCTCTCTCCGCGCGCGCATCCCTCCGCCTCGCCATACCTTCCTTCTTCTCTCATTCATTCTCCTTTAATTGCTCTCTCTCTCTCTTCCTCCAACTCCCAACGCGTCGTTTATTACCGTACACAGAGAGAGTGAAAGAGAGGAGCTTTTCTTTCATTTCATCTCGTTTTTCGAGCTCATTTTTTCGCTTCGCTCTTTTTTTTCGGGGGTAGAGCGAGAGAGACTGAGAGCCGGCGCGCACGTTTTCTGCGTGCGCGAACATCGCACACACGCGCGGCAGCAGCACACACCCTCGTTATTTCGCCTGTCTCGTTACGTTCGCCGCTTATAGGAGAGCTTTCTTCTCTTTCTCGCTCTCCGTTTCCTCGCGGACTTCAAATGCCCACGAGAGAAAATAGGAAGGCTGCTGCTCCCTATGCATGTCTTTCTCTCTCTCTCGCTCTTTTCTCCACACCGTATATATTATAAAGGCATGTATACGAGAGAGAAAGAGAGAGAAAAAAAAACTTTTAATGATAGCTCGTTGTTGCGATTGTTATTACATTGCGTACATCGGTGCCTCGAGGCTATATATTTAATAAAGTCTAATAGATATATCCGTAATAAAAATACCTTGAATCTTTGAGATATATAATACTGTCTACATATATTCACGCATGAGAGGCTCGTACGAGTTAATCGGTAATAATTGTTTTCCTTTAATTTTTTTTTCATTCCTTTTTTGTTTTATTATTTCTCGACTTTTCGCTTTGTTATTTTGCTCGTTGGAGGTTTCGAAGACAGAAAAAAAACCAAAGGAAACAAAGTTCCAGGCCACGGCGCGCGTTTCTTATTAACTTTGGAAAATGGCTCACAAGCGACAAGTATAAACGAAGGCATCTATATATATATTATGTAGCCTATATGGACGCGCTTGCGTTGCGCAGGGCAATTAGCTGCACTGCAGCAAAAGAGACGCGCGCACTCTCGAATGGGCTATATACCAATTAAAGATCGAAGG
Organism: Trichogramma dendrolimi; assembly: GCA_034770305.1. NCBI lineage: Eukaryota > Metazoa > Arthropoda > Insecta > Hymenoptera > Trichogrammatidae > Trichogramma > Trichogramma dendrolimi. Next base: position 49,364 of record JAPMIB010000114.1, on the reverse strand, counting down.
CGACTCCGAAGTAATTAAATTGAAAAGATAAAGAAAATCGCCTCCGTCATCGCGGCTCTCTCGCGAGTAGTAGTAGTTATAATATACCTATACGATAGGAGAATACAGATATATTCAACATCCTTTGCGATCTCTCGGCTCGCTTTGCTTCTGCGCCTTATATGACTGACATTATCAGCTGAAAATAGAGGCCGAGCGGCGGCGACGACGTATCAGAAATTTAATGAAAAACATTCCTCGATGAGCGAGAGATGAAGAAGCAAAAGCAGCGCAGAAGCAGGACGAAGTTGCTTGCTGCTGCCGCTGCTACTTGGTCGAGAGAGAACGAGAGAAAGAGAATAGTCGCATGTTACACGTCCGCTGACGCGCCGGAGCGAAATGTGACAAGTATTTTAATAAGAAAATACAAATTAAATTTCTTCGAGTCAGGGGCAGCTGCAGCTGGGCGAGGGGCAGACAGGAGAGAGAGAGAGAAGAGAGAGAGAAATCATCGGGGCGAGCTCTAATAAGAATTGGCCGCGTGTTTTTTCTTCAACTGCCGCGTGGACCGTGCAGATTTCTTGCGACTAATAATAATGGACGCGTCTTGTCACCGCAAAACACAAACACATACACATACAGCTTGTACGCGATCTTGAAACGAATCGATCGATGAGTTTCTATGTTATACCTCGAGTATGTATGAGTATGTGTACTGCATTGTATATATCCACACGTACACTCACACTAATACATATACACGCGCTGCAGGGCCAATTGCCAATTACTTTAATTAACAATTTCCTTTTTTTGCTTGGCCAAGCTCGAGCGACCCAATTAAAGGTTCGCTCTTTATTTTTGTTTCATTTCTCTTTCTTCCACTCGTTCTATTCATCTCTGTCTCTCTTGCTCGCTCGCTAACTCTTTTGATTTGTTTGTGGATTATACATGCAGCAAAGATTCGCTCTTTTCTTCGAGTGCAATACAATTAGCTTTCTCGGAAAACGACCGAAATTTGCCTTTTATCGAGGGGGGACTTCTGCTGCTGCTGTTGCTGCTACTGCTGCTTAATTGATTTCTCGCCCACACGTGTACAGGTCGTTGGCAAGCAAAAGAAGGAAAGAGAAAAAAAAAATCATAACAAAAAGAAAAATCGAACGAAAAACTCTCTCTCTTTCTCTCGAGGGGATGGTGATTGTGTATATAAAGTGTGTATATGTATGTGTGCGCACCATCGTAGTACGTACCTATATATACGTGTAAGTCGAGGGAAAAAAGGCTAATGCCTCGATAAACGGCCACTTAAGGTCCGGTTTTTATTAAAAAAGTTGTAATTAACGGAGCATTACTCACTATGGCTGGGACGCTATTATAGGACCTGGTCGGTTCCGCGGCGGCTGCTTCATACCTACTTCTACTACTACTACCGGCCGGCGCGACGCGACGCTACGCGGCAACGTTCCTCGCGCCCTGGGCGGTATAAAACCTTCGTTTTAAGTAGTTGCACAGCTCTCGCGTAGAGAAAACCTTTGAGCCTCTATATACGCAATTCCCTTCTCCTGCTCCTTCTTTTTTTCCACTCTCTCCTCTTTCTTCTTCTTCTTCTCCTTCTTATTCTCCTCTTTTTTTTGCCTTGTCGCGTAAAAATTTTAATTAACGCTGCACCGCTGCGAGAGGAGCTGCGCGCGGCCAAGTATTATAAGAGCAGCAGCGGCAGCAGGAGAAAGAGAGTTTGCGAAAAGAAGTGTAATATACGCTTGGGGTATAAGAAGTAGCAGCGGCATGGCTACGATACGCGGTTAATTTATAAAAAGAAAATAGATATACATGCTATATTGCAGGCAAGAGGCGAGCTGAGCAGGCTTATTAGAAGCCGTTATGCTCTCGCGCGGGTAATTGATGAAAGGTGCCTCGGCGCAATCGAGTTATCGCAGGAAATTGATCGTGCCGCTGATTACGTTAATACACTTTGCCATCTGTGTATGTGTGCGTGTGTGTGTGCGTACATAGCCAGTGGTACTGCGGCTCTTACGCAGTATAACGTGTGTAGTAATCGATATCATCCTGATGGATATGCGCGCTGCCGACTCGATTCGAGCATGTAACTCGTCATCTTTTTTTTCCTTTTTTTTATGCCAAGCTGGATAAATCCATTCCTACGGATCCGATCGTACGATATGTGCAGAGAGGAGCGATATTGCGCTCATCGCCCTATTCTTTCAACATACTTTTTAAAGGGACCAGCGGTAATTTGTTTCCGTTCATTTTTTTCTATTAACACATGACGCGAGAAAAAAAATTCTTTGACTTTTGCGTAAAAATTGCTTTTTTTCGTCTACTCAAAAAGCAGAGTCTCGCGTGAACGTGATATATATTTTAATATATCAAAATATCAATCCTCGATTTTGAATCATAAGAGGAACGTCGTGCGAGGAAGTCTATACGGGAGAGAATAAATTCAATACTCGCAAAACAGCGCGCGCCACGCGCACTCATACACACGCCTGCAGGGGAGTATATAGAAAGAGCGAGAGAGGGCGAAGAAAAAGAAGAGGAAAAAAAAAAAAGAATCGTGGATAATATTTATTCCGGTCGAAGGATATCGGACGTCGAGTAAAGTGACTAGATGAAGCTGCGAGGATCGAGCTTTTCGAGGAGGGAATCAAAGAAGGATGGGGGTAGAAAGAGCGAGAGACATGGAGATTGAAGCGAACCTCGTCCTCTCTCTCTCTCTCTTTCTGTTGCAAAGCCCATTGCTGGTGGTAGTGGTGGTGGTGGTGGTGGTGGTATGAGGTCTCGAGCTATAGATACCTACACGTATATACGTTTGCGTATATAGAAGCGGCAAAATGGGAGCTGCCAAAAAGCTCGAGAGAGAGTGAGTGGAGAATGGAGTGAGTGGTTCACTTGGAGAGAACGAGAGAGCGAGAGTTCGTTGCCGCAGTCTTCGATTGGTTTCCGCGCCTGTATATATATCTACGACGCGAAAGGGTCGCTCGCGCGCGTCGACCTGTCAAGCCAGAGTCGGAAGTCAATCTTCGCGGCCGGAAGTGGTTTGCCTCCTCTCTCTCTCTCTCTCTCTCTCTCTTTCACTGTCTGTGTCCTTCTCTATCTCTCTCTTATACTCGGTTTCCTCGCAAGAGCTGCTTGTCTGTCCAATGTCTCTTTCTCTCTTTCTCGTCCTCCCGTGCCGCAGTATATACCCCGCACGTGCAGGGGCACTCCTATTTGTCTCTTTCCACTCTCCTTCTCGGCCTTTCTCGGCGCTCGCCCATAAGAATTCCCGCAATAAAAGACTAGATTCTCACTTTGTCTTCGTTTTTCGGGAAAGCGATCTCGATTCTTATATACGTATATATAACGGGCTCTCGCCGGAGCTTTTTTCTATATACGCCGTCCAGCGACGGCAACGACCACTATGACGACGACAACGATTGATTCGAGCCACTCTCGCTAATTGATTGTCATCTGCTGAAAAATACTCTTTTTCTCCGGCGAGGCCGGCCTACACAACGCAAGTCGATCCATCGATCTGACAATCACACATACACATCCACACTGACTTTTTACATCGATTCGTATAAGTGCGGCGAAACGACGCGGGTAGATGATATGGCACAAATCCAGAGCTCTTTTGGTCGGACGTTAAATCAAGTTTGCAATTTCTTGCGCGCATCTCGTTTGCGAAAACGAAAAATGCATCAGAAATTCGAGAGGAGTTTCGGTCATATTTTCTTTCTCATCTCTCGATAGCCTCTTTAATATCTTTTCGCAAGCGCAAGTAATTATCCGCAAGTTGCGTATACAGAATATCTGCGTCATTAATTTGCGGCAAGGCGCGCGCGATCCGTCTAGTCGATCAATTATCGCGTATCTCAATCAGAAAAAAAATAAGAAACGAAGTTTTTCTCTTCGCTGGCTGGATTTTGTCGGTAGAGCTCGATTCTACTTTCTTTCTCTCGTCGTCCTCTTCGACGAAGAGGCGCCTCTCTCTCTTCGTTCGTTGGCTTGCCAAACGCCTCGGAGCTTTATACCCATTCCCTCCCTCTCCTCCCACTCTCTCTCTCTCTCTCTCTTCCACTCTCTCCGTATATCTCGCTCTATATCAGCATCCCTCGAGTGTATAAGCACCACTACCGCTTCTCCTCTCTTCCCGTAAATGAAATCCCGAAATTAAAGCCGTATATTAACCCCGGAGCAAGCGCTGAGCGCGCGCGTAGCTCCTAAATTAAAAAACAACATTTTACGGTCGAGTCCGAGCGCGCTGCTCTCTTTCTCTTGTGCTTGCTGCTGCTGCTGTATAACACAGAAGCTATTGTAGCCAAGTTGTATATGTATACATGCATGTCTGTATACGTTATATATATATATACGCGCGCGGGGCTATAACACGGACTTGCTTCGCTCGCGTGTATATGGCCTCCTTTTGTCCTTACAGGCATCGAATGCCGCCGGTGGTTGCTGCTGCTGTACTTGGAGCACACAACCACTATAATACGAGAGAGCGGATAGATATAGGCTAAGGATGGAGCTGCAATTATTTCGTAATGTACCGCGAGGGTCGGCTGCTCTGTAGCCTAAGAGGAAAGAAAGCAGCAGCAGAAGCCGAGTTTGGAAGTTAAATTCTTTCAGTAGCTCGCGTCTCCGTGATTTTGCTTAATTGCTTTTTGATTAAAATACTTTCAACGTATATAATGCAGCACAAAGCGCAACAAACTATACACACACACACACACAACACGCGCACACATACAAAATAAGAGCGCAGCTTTCATAATCCCTCTTTCTCCCTCTCTTTTCTACTCTCTTCCCGTGCGCGCGCGTAACAGTAGAGAGCCGCCGACGTCATTGTTATCAGTTTGAAAAATCACCCGATGAATTTAACCTGCGCAGCCCCACGTGTATACATACATGCACGACCAACGAGCGCTTCGGCCAAATATTTTGGAGCCTCGAATATTATATTATATTATATTTATATAGCCGCGTGTATCGCTTCGGAGCAAAATTAAAAAAAAATATTAATTGATCAAAATTAATTAATTTAAAAGCTGCGCGCACAATTCCAACTTGAGTGTATGCGTATACTGCAATATAGCTTCGTTCATATACACACGTACACAGTATTATATCGCACATTGCGAGAGACAGTGCGAAAGAGTTATGTCGCAGGATGCGCGCGGCGCGCCCCGCTCGGTTTATAACGAAAGACGAAAATGCAATATATAACGCTAGCCGGGAGTAAAGTAGCAGTGGCAGCGAATTGCGGAAGAAAGAAGCAACGAGAAAGAGAGAGAGAGAGAGAGAGAGAAAGAGAGTTAGCAAACTCGGGCGCATTGGCTCGTCCATTGTCCGTAAATTGCGTTTTTAAATTCGCTCTGGTGTGTATATGTGTGCGCGGAGCTGTACAAGGTGGCAGTCAGGCAGGCAGGCAGGCAGTCAGCGGCACTACTAGCACGGGACAGTAAAAGGAGGAGTGGCAGCACGTTGGCGCGGGCGCTCACTCCGCACGTGGCCTCGAGCTCCAGCTTTACCCGTGTATATATATATATAACCGTTCTTATACACGTCCGCAAGCTCGATTGTGGCTGTATATATAGCTGTATATGTATATAGACGACGTACAGCGCCCGAAAGCTCGCCGATCGTAGCGAGCGAGTTGCAATATACGCGTGCACTCCTCGCGTCAGACGATATATCGACTCGCACACGCGCTTCGATTACCCGTCTACTCTCGCTCATACACACACACACACAATCTTGTACATACACCTGTGCATGTATAATATTAGCCACGTGGAAGAGTGAGGGAGAGAGAGAGAAAATGCCTTTGCCTCTGCACTTTCAGCACTTCTCTCTCTCTCGTCGCTCGCTAGCTCGCTCGCTTATACGTCCCGCAGTGTCCGACGCGCGCACTATACGTAACTTTAATGAAATCCGTGTGTGTATATCGAGAGCTTTCGCATATGGTATACGTGGCACGCAATTTTTCGTCGTATATATTTCACATCGAGTACGCGTGCCAGCTGCGAGATTTTTCTTTTGATATATATTGTATGTCACGCGCGTTATGACAAGGCGCACGGTAAAATTTGCTTCTCGCCTGTTTTTCTCTTCGCACCCGCGCGGCATACATCCAATGATCTTTTGTAGAATTCAATTTCATGCTTTGCAATTCTCATTGTATAAATTAACGTCGGAACTAGTGTTGTGTATGTGTGAGCTTGCGATGGATATAGATATATTTTCAGCGTAGTGCTAAAATACTTAGGAGCTCTGCAAGTCGTTGCGCACAAGTCTCCATCCTATACCGTATACCTTCGCATAGAGCTTCGTCGTCGTCGTCGCAGTGAGTGCGAGCATGAGCGACCGTTATACGGCGCGTGCAGCATCATAAAATTCGATGCTCTTGTATACTACTGCACGCGGCAGTCGAGCAAACGCTCTACATGCATACACACACACACACCAACTCGAAGACTATATACGAATACGTCGGCGTTTCGCGTGCAGCCTGCACAGTAGTAGTAGTAGTGGTAGAAGCAGCAGCAGCGCGAGAAGCGAGGCTATAAGAGGCTACATAATGGAACTTGAAATTGGTTGGCCCTGTCGTGCTGGCGCTCACTTTCAACGCTGCTGCTGCTGCTGCTGGCCAAACAGCGACGGGGAGTGGGAGGGAGCGCCAGCACGAGAGCGAGAGGTATATATACTATTGAGGAAAGCGCATTCCTCGCTGAAATTGCTTTGCAACACATCGTGTGCGTTGTTCTACGTCGGGGCTTATACGTGTATGTATACACGTGAAGCTGTGTGTGTGTGCATGCGCTATATATACCAGCTCACGTTAACCGAGTGACTCGAGTCTGGCTCTTTCCGCCTTTCGTCGACGAATTACTTGTGTCTCCCCCCGCGCGCGCGTGGCCCAGCTCATCCCCAACGACGTAAACAATATATGTGTGCGTGTATGTGTGTATGCGTGCATCGCTTTACAGCTCGTACGCTTGGCGAATGTCCGAAGCGGCACGATCGAAGCACCCGTTATATCGATTGATTTGCTTTGGTGTAAAAATGAAATTTCAATTTTTCGCGAGAAGATTATCGAATAACCGTGTTTGACTGATCGAATTTTAGGCTTTAGGGAATTTTGGGCATTTCGAAACGCAATAACACGACTAGTGATGATATTTATCTTCTTTTACATCTCGTCACATATTGACTGTCCAGCATAATAGTAAAAAGTGAGAACATCAACAGGCCTCGATCGACATAGCTTTTAACCTAGCATACGAAAAGTTAAACAACAAAGGTTTACTAGAGATTCAAATGTTTCTAATGAGTTGTATTAATCAAAAAAATACCGATGTTTTCTAACCACGTAATTTTTTCAGAATATCGCCAATTCACCTCAGTCTTGAATCAATTCAACTTAATAAAAATTTAAGTTTCCGTTTACAATTCCATTCATAAAATCTATGAAGCCACTGATATTTTTTTCATAACAGTGCTTTAAAATTTCTATAATTATATAGGACTCATACTGCTTTTTCCAATCAGTTCAACCAGACTTAGTGATTGTAAAAAAATATATTTAATTATTACCTTCCTTTTTTACAAAGGCCTACAGGAGGCATGTGCCCGTGCGTATGACGGCACTTACAACTATAAACCAATCACAATTCATATATATCGACAATAAATTTATAAATTCGACTTTTTACTAACCATGCTTATACGATTATGTTGACTTTGCCACTTGCAGATTTACTGATATAGGTATGTGCCATCTAGTGGTGAATGCTTTCAATTATGATTATAATTTTATGAATTTTTTGTACAATTTCAATGAAAATGTTTCATTTTTATATTGAAGATTTTGTATTAAAAATAATACAATAAATTGAATTTGCATGCATTGCTGATACATCCAGTACTGATCAGTAATGATAAATTAATTTTTAACAAAAATGTCACGCAAAATTATTTTCAAACAAATTCAGTATTATTTATTTCAATTTCATGATCTGGTTTACGTTAGATTTTCATGTTTTTCCAACTATGTAGCCTACACCGCGTAGTGTACATGCGCGCAAGCTCCCGACTAAAAACGCAAATTGCTACGTCGTTCGGTTTTCTAAATAATTGCAATTCCGTCGTCTCAATAAATAACCTCGCGAAGGGACGACGCAAAATACTCGTGATCGAAAAAGTCTCTCGTCTACGCACGAGCAATTTCAGTAGTAGTTATATAAGGACATATTTTCGTCGCAAAGCTCTCTCTTTCTCTCTCTCTCTCCACCGCATGGCTATTTCCATGCATATATCGAACTCATCATCTGCCTGCCTGCTCTCGTGCGTGCGTGCGTGAGCTTGCACGAGCGCGCGCGCGCGGTAACAGAACCCAGCCGCAAAAAGCAATTAAAACGCTCGCACGCGACGTGCGCACGCACGCGTTATATACACGGCTCTTGAGCGAGAAAGAGAGCTGCATTTCTCTTTTATGCATACACACACACGTACAAAGTAGAGAGAGTCGAGTGCAGATATATACGCTGCACAAAAGAAAGCTCGCCCATGGCCGTGTTGCAACGACGGGCGAAACGCAAGCTCGAGAGACCATGTGCTTGCACCGCATAGTGTATTATAGTGAATATAGTGCACAGTCGCAGCTACAGCGAGACAGAGAGAGAGAGAGAGAGAGAGAAAGAAAGGATAAAAGGAAGAGTGAAGCTCGAGTGTATACAGAGTGAGAGTAAGGGGCGGCGGCAAAGGGGGTCGTGTGCAAGCTATATACGAGCTACTGCTATATAGTCGAGCGAGCGCGTACAAGGCGGCGGTGGCGGCGTTGGCGCTCGCTCGCGAGCTTGCTTAATTACTAAAAGCTAATCAATTCCAGAGGAAGTAAAGTTTAAATTACAAACTAAAGTATAGCCTCGTGGCTCTCTCTCTCTCACACTCGTTCGCTCAGTCTAGTTCTCAGCCACCTATTCGCTACTTGCCCAGCCGCTCGCGTAAACTGCAAAGCGATATTACCTCTACCTCGACTAGCTATACACACTGCGCCTTTTCCCCTCCATCCCCCAAACACACACAAACACACATTCGTGCTATACTCGGTGCACATACACACACATACACACGCACACACCCCCGACGCGAAGCCAATATAACTAACCCTCACGCTGCTGCCGCTGCTGCTGCATTCTGCAATTAGCCCCGGTAAATCATTGAATACAAATTATGAATGGTATATAACAGCGAGGCGTATACGTATAAGAGTGAGAGAGAGCGAGCGAGATGACTAGCTCTCGCTTCGCTCACGTCTACTTTCATCCAGTGCGTTGTATATACACTACACTAAACGCGCGTATATATTAAGCTCGCACACATACACACCCTAACATGCGAATGGCCTAGTTTGTTGCTACCAGCGCGTACGCGCGAACGTTGTGTGAGAGAGAGACGTTAGGGAGAGAGAGAGAGGAGGGAGGGGGAGGCGATTTTGACGGGCTCACGCGGGCGCGCTTATTAAATTCTTGCGCGCCGCCAAAATTAATTATTGCGCTCGCCGAGTATTGCCTCTACTGCGCGCATCACTGTGTGCGTGTGTATATATTGTCGTTGTATAAGTGTGTGTGTATGTGTGTGTACGTTGTGTTTACTGTATTGCTCGAGCTTGTCGAATATATGTTCACACACATACGCACACGCACACACACGTATAAATACACAAGCCGGGTGCGCGCGGAGCAATTTTCGAAGCTTCGAGAATTAAATACAAGGCACATGTGTGGCAGCGATCGTCACACGAGATGAATATATCGCGCGCGTCGTCGTATTGTTGAACGTCAATGTTGGTGCGCGCTTCTTTTTTTTTTGTATAGATATATGCAGTGGAGGGAGCGGGGGAAGGGGGCGCACACCACCGATCGCTCGTGCAGTTATGTGCTGTATATGAAAAGGGAGCAATGCAACGTATAAAGGTATTATGAAAGCATTGTATTATCGAGCAGGCATAGGTGACGTGTATAGGAGCCGAAGCTGTTACTGTGTACGCTCGAGAATCGACGTTATGCCGTTGCGGAGACTAGCTATACTATATACAAACGTTTATATATATACGATGGGTGCCTGCTTTAATTGGATTTAACTGGTTGTGGCATTGATTAGGAAAGGCGCAAGCGATTCCACATACCCTTGGCACACAGACACATACGTATGAACGCATAAACCGCGCCACACGCTAGAGTTTCTTTGGTGCTATAAATGTAGCAAGAGAGCAACTACGTGAAAAACGCGTAAGGATTTATTTCCAAAAGGTTCTTAATAATTTTAGATTTTAATCGCGAGCCGAGCTTGCGATAAGCTCGCGTCGATAGTTGCGCGTGTATTCGTCTTGAATAAGCTCGAGACACAGCAGCCGCAGCGGCGGCGGGGTGAGCTCGCGGGTGCGTTTCACCTTGATGATAAATTGAATTTTTAATTACTACACACCTCCTTATCCTCCTTGTCCCCCTCCCACGTAGAGCTCGAGCTTTATGCCCAGGCGGTATAATTTAATTAATTTATCGAAAATTTCAAGCTGCAGCAGCAGCAGATTGATTAAATGTTCAATCTGTGTAATTGAATATTTTGCCGCGCTCTCAGGGTAGCCCTGCGCCGAAAGCTCTCGTGTGTGTGTAGGTGTGCGCGCACGCGCGTTCACGCCAAGCCTGTTTTGTATAAATATACATCGCGGATATAAATTTGTAATCCACCGTGCAAGCAACCAAAGCGGGCGACTTCGTTGTTTTTGCAAGCTCTCGATTCGAGCTTCTCCGCGCAAAGACAACATTTCAAGATCGTTAACATCAATGGAAGATATTAATTCGCATCCGTATCGGAGCTTTCCTCGGATTTAATCGACCTATATCGCTATTTATAGCCAATTGCGCGACTCAGCTGTGCAACTATACCAAATAATTTAATAGATTAATTAGTCGAGTCGTTTTATTGAACTTCAATGTAAAGCTCGCTCAAGTTATGTGTGCATTCTATGCCGCTAGCACGGCTAGAGTATAGTACCTCACTACTGCCGCAACAACGTACTATAATAACGCGGCTATGTAGGATGATGGCACGCATTTCAGCCTCATACGCGCAATAGTTCATTTTATGGTTTGGCAGCTGTGGATAATGAAAATTTTCAATTCCCTGGGAATTATTTTAATTTTCTACCCAAATCAAGCTTCGCGCGTACGATTTGACGTATCAATTATAAACGCGAGCCGAGAGCTAGGCTTGATTGGGCTCGAAATTTTCATTGCCGAGCGCGCGGCGCTGTGCGCCACCACTACCGCTTCCTATGTACGCCACGCGAATACTAAATCTTGATCCATCAATTTCGCGATTGGATTAATTAAAAAAAATAATAAAAAAAACAATTTTTACTGAAATTGAGTTTAGGACGCTGGTATGTAGTACTTTTCATCGTTCGTTTCTAAACGACTGTTCACAAAAGGCTTGAATAAGGACTTTTTTTCAACTATAAAGACTCCAAAAGTGTATGCCGCTTCATCAGAGATACATATTTATATCGCGCAGAGGTGGGCTCGCAAAGTCGATTAAATTTTACCTGATTATGTTTCTCGTTATACCGCTCACGATATTCATACACACATATACCCGAGGGCGACTATAATTCGGTAACGAGCAGAAACCCTAAATCTAGTGAATCAAGGGCTCTGGCTATGCCGCCCTCGTATATACTATTTTTATTATCGTCGCGCAAGCTCAACACAAGAACAGTCCCTACTACGCTATTTTTCGGTTATTACCAAATTAGAGTCACTCAGGTATACATTATACATACAGATTTCTGAAGCTTACAGCGCAGCGCGCGCGTCGACCTGGTAAAAGGGAGCGGGGAAGAGCTTGAGAGCCCACGTTAATGGACCTTGTTAATTTTAGCGAGTTTGTGCGGATGGCTTGAACTGTGTGTACAGACCGCCTGCCCGAGCGAGTAGTATTCATGCTGCACACAAACAGCAATTGGTGTGCGTGTGTACTAGTATACGTGTATTGAAGGTAGATGCATACATACACACACAGAGCACGATGGCGAAGAGAGGCGATATATACGTATAGATCGACAATTACGTTGATTCCAATGGCACGCAATTGTTTTGTTTGAGAGTGTAATTTACGTGATTGACTGATTACATTGATTTCGAGTCGCGAGCTGTGCGCGAGTCAGTGCGGAGGGTCGGCGAGCGGCAGCGGACGACGGGAACGGCGGGGAGGATCAGTATAGAGAGCAGCTAGCGAACGGGATGTGGGGGGAAGGAAAGTGCAATTGGATCGTAATCAGATATATAGCCAAGATACATATACGTATATATTCAGAGCTTGTATAGCGGCACGTTCTATATACATATCCATTGAGCGGGTGCCAAAGTTATTCAGCAATTTTTAGTTCGATTAATGGAATACATTTGCTCATTTCAACGTAATTGCATAGCATCGCGCGCGAGCTCGCTCTCGCTGCGGCTCTCGCGAATAGCGTTTATATAATGCTTTTTAAATACCGCGGAAATGTTCGTTCGACCGTTTTTACGCGTTCTTTTTTCTTTTTCTTTTGTTTTTTTTTTGGTTCGTGACTCTATGCAGCCCCGAGTTCACGAATCGAGGAGCTTTTGATCAACACCGAGTCGCTGATTGAATGTAAATAAAACAAATATTATTTCCGCGCTTTCGGCCTCGATTTACCGCGTTGATTTTCGACGCTTTAATGAATCGCGCGCGATGTCGTTGGGCAAAAGGGTGAAGGACTCAAATTTGTATATTTATCCATCCATATTTGTATGCAATTAGCGACCACTGACGTATCTTAAAAAATAAAATTGTAGAAATAAAATAAGCATCGCACGACTACAACGAAAATCAGAAGTATGCGCGAGACTCGAGTTGCGCAGCAGTAGCTGTATAGCACGACTGCAAGCTCGACGAAACAAGCAATAAAATCAGTGTCGTTACCGGTAATTCAATTCTTACGTGCTCGCATACGCACATACGAGACACACACGAGACACACACATACATATAAAAAAGACGCATAGCACAATTTTACGGCAGAACGGCCAGAAGCTCTATTTACTTTGCCGCTCAAACTCTTGAATCCTTCGCTCGGCGACGGCGACGGTGGTAGTATAGCAAGAAGAGCTTTATATGCACGTGTATGGAAGCTGAGAGCCCGAATGGGGGACATAGGAAGAGAGAGAGAGAGAGAGAGAGAGAAAGAGAAGAGGTAACTGTAATAACCTCTGGACGGAAGATCGATGCACCTAGTCTACTCGAGTCGCTGCTGCAAGCTCCTTTATATATACGTATAATAATACCGGCAATGGGTAGCAGCAACGCGAGAGCCTCTGTCCCGATCGAAAGCTATATACATTTTTCTTCTGCGCGCGAACCGAGGATTTTGTTTTGAATTCAAACTCGAATTGTTTCCGCTATCGTGGCCATTTATTATTCGAAGGCTATCCCCCGTCGCGCGGCGGTGGTTACTGCTGCAGCGCACATACATTTATTTTTATTCAACTTAAAGCTCGCACGACTTCGCGACGGGCGGGAAAAAATGATAAATTAACAACTATATTCGAGAGCCGGAGTATGGTATAATAGTAATTACCATTATAGACATCCGCACGCGCGGCACGAGATAAATATTCAATTATATCCGAATTTAGTCTATCTAGTGCGTAATCGTCAGCATATGCAAATCCTTTTTGACATTCTATCTTTAAAAGCTTCTTCGTGTCTATTGGATAATTCAATTTAGCCACTTTATTTCGGATAGATAATGCGCTCGTGTACAACGCGCCGACATGTTGATTTCACGCGAGACATGAAAATAACAAATGAAACATATCTATAGCACGCGAAACACGCGGGAAAATAATTATATCTCCGCAACTATAATCGTCGCTACTCGTGAAAATTTAACGTTGAAGTTGAAAACATTCCGTTTTGTCTTACGCAGACCGTCGCATATTAACTTAACCAGCGCGCAAAAACCACTCGTACATAGCTTATTACAAAGTTCCATCAAGCGATTGAAATATAACGACGTTATGTTTACAGTGCGCGAGAATAGTCAAGGAAAAAAGATGATTTATATGTGAGTCAAGGTTGGCTCTCTTTCTTTACGTCTCTGTGTCGACCGAAATTCATTTTTCCACCGACAAAAACCGCAATTTTTCACGCGAAGTCTCTTCGCTGTACTGCTAACCGAAAAAAAACCCAAACTATCCATAATTCTTTAAGATATAATAACGAAAGCATCGAGACGAGAGAAAAAAAAAGTAAATTGCCCGCGTATCCGCGTTAATGTATACACGCACACGTATAACGCGTATAGTGGGAAAAGACAAAAAGGACGCGGACTAGATGAAAAAAAAAGCAGATAGTGAAAGAGAGAGACGAGCTCTTGGCCACTCAGAGGAATGGACTTGGTGTGCTGCTACAAATATATATAGCACCGTGGCGCGTCTATATATATGGCATCGCGCGCAATTGCGAAAAGCTAATTCCATTTCCGAGCTCGAACCAATCACATTAGAGGCCATGAGGCATTTTTCGATGCGAGCTCTCGCGTATACACACCAACGCACACACACACACACATACATGTGTCCAGCGCACGTTTATACAGATATGGGTACGCACACGTGTGCGCGCTCTTCTACCTGATTAATGCGCCGACGTAATTAAATTTTAATCCGAGTCATCGGGGACTGAAAAGTGCGCGCGCGTATACAAGCCCTTTTCGCGAGATAATGGCCCGAGCGAGCCTCGTTTGTATCGGAGTACCTATGCGCGCGTGTTGTTGTTGCTGCGGGGGGGGTAATATTTCGGGGGAAGGGGATTTAAAAGACTCAAGTCGTACGGCACGTTGCATTTCCGCTTCATTGTACTTGATCGGGCGCAAAGTCCCTTTGACTTTGTTTTTAGGAGCTATAAAATCGATCCGATTGAAAGAACCGTAGCAAAACAAAAACGAGTTTGTATTGATAAGTACCGCGTATTTCATCACCATTATCATTCTTAATCAGTGGGGGGGGGATGGGTAAGAGAAAAAGCCAAGGGCTTCAGCTGCTTTGCGCGCATTTACTTATATTGAAGAAGTAAGTTGAAAAGTTCCGTCTCTTTCATCAAACGTATACACTCGCGAGGCGCTCAATGTACTGTTGGATAATTAACTGAAAGTAATTACTCACCTTTCATATTTAACCCCTCTCTCGTCCCTACCCCACCTACCCGCTCACTCGCTCGCTCGCAATATATACCGTAGCTTAATGGATTCGTAATGGCTTTAAGTTCGCCCAGTCACTCGTCTTTTTCGTAGCTTTCTGCCTCCTTTTTTGCCTTCTAAATTTTACCATCGTATTCTCCGGTCGTTTTTTGCAAAAGTAAGTACGCTTTTAACGCATTTCCAGCATTATGATACTTTTTCACTTTTTATTTTTGCGCAGCGACCGCCACCGACGCCGCCGTTACCGCTGCTGCTGTTACTGTTGGCCCTCTTTGAGTACAATTTTTGAAAAAAAAAAAAAAATTGCTCCTAAACTTCTGGCAACCAGTCCTGCCAGCGAAATTGCACTTACACTACTGCTGCTGCTACCGTTGCGGCCACGCGATTGAAAATGGGCAAAAACAGTATACTATGTATAATGTACACACACAGCTACGGATTCGAATGTAAATTATTGAGCTCGGAATTTCGCTTTTCGCCTAGGATTTATAATCGATAGACGCCACGTGGGGAAATTTCGAGAATGAAGATTTTCGATTTTCGACTTTTCGGTTAATCGAGAGCCAAAGTGACACATACGGTGACGACGACGACGATGGTGTGCGGTTACCATAGCGATTCTCGCTGCGCTCGCTTAACAAGCGCCGGACCAACGAAGGGGGACGACGATTATTGGAACAGATACACATTCGAGTCATTAATTTAGGGGTTGCTCTCGCTCCGTCGCTGTCGCGTCTCTGTCTCTCGGGCTGCGTTCGTTTGCCGCTGACTAGCGTAATTAGGAAAAGCCAAACGAGACGAGTCTGACTGTGTATACGAGCGCTTTGAATTATTTATACACAAAAACGTCAAGCCGTTTGGAATGCTTCTCCCTTTTTTTGACCTTTCAATCGATCGGCCGCTCGTTAGAAGCTTAATGTACATAAAAGGGATAATAACTCAATTCAATATATATCTCGAGCGAGCGGTGCGCATCACGATTTGGAGCGATGCTAAAAATTTTAATAAGTTAATGGACGCGCGCGCACCCGCGTAAAGCCAAGAGCTAAGAAAACAATTCGCGTTTACGTGTGCTGCTTCTTGGCTGCAATTCTCGTGCTTTGTACTTGTGCCTGTGTGTTTACTGCGCAGATGTGTGGGTGACCGTATAAATTGCAGTCGACTCGTGCGTCAAGAAATTTATAGAGCCAAATGAATCTCTCCAGGCCGTGAGAGCATGTACAGTGGAATAAGAAAGAGAGGAACCCAGTGTGCTGCGGCGAATAGTGTGTGTATCTTAAGAGAGTTGGCTTTTCACGAAAGTAATATCAATTTCGGTAAATGGAAAAAGTATCAAGATGATACTGGCCGGCTCCGGTCGATCGGTCGGACGGTCGCGTCGAAGCTGCTTCCGCAGCAGCAATAGTAGAAGTAGTAGTAGCTATAAGGGCAATAGCTATCGAATCGTCCCGGGCAATTTAATCCTGCGAATTTATTGATTGATGCTCCGGCGCGCAGCGCAGATCGCCCGCGCGTATAGTCTTCTACATTATATAAACGCCGACGTCTTCTCGCTTATACTGGCTCTCTCGTGGCAAAGATTGCTTTCGTACTTATATACATGTATGCGATTCGAAGGAAAAAGTAAGCACGCACGGGAGATTATATTTTTTACGTAATAAATTTTCGACAAATATTGTTATTGTACACCGATCCCGAGCGACGCGATCTCTTGGCCGATCGACCGCACAGCACAAGTATTTTGAATGTAATATGGTATCGACATAAGGGAGAAAAAAAAAAAAGTATATAAAAAAAAAAAATAAGAGAAAACGTCAACCACGAATTTCAGCAATACTTCTTCGTTAGCGGCGCGTGAACGGAAAACAAGTGGCCGAACATTTATCGAGCCCTACACACATATAAACCTATATAATGCTGCGCGCAGGAGAGACGTATACTGCGGTGACAGTTGCCCAAGTGGCTATTTTCCAGCGAGTGAGCGCCGATTAAAAATACCCTCGTTCGATCGACGAACCAACGGATTCGACCTTTTTCTTAATATTGCAGCGCGCGCGAGCGAGAGAGAGAGAGAGAGCAAGAGAGCGAACCTTACCTCCTCCTCCTCCTTTTTTTTCTTCTTCAATTCTTACTTCTCTCTCTCGTTTCTTCTTCCGTTTTCTTCTCGCAGTTGATGGCTTCAGAAGTTTAATTTGTTGCAAACCGAGTCAATCGCTCGGATATATATAAGGGCAAGTTGATTGAATTTGGCTTTCATATTGGTTTTTCTACCGTATTAATGGATTTTTTCAAAATCACGAAGAAAAAAAAACGATTTCGTTATGTACGCAAGCGTACGGATTCCGGTAATTAAAATTAAGAAATAAAAATTTCATCTCAACTCCTGAAACTAGACGGAATTACTCTTGTAATACGGCACCTGAGCAAAGCGGCGGAATACTCGGGGGCTCGGGGAGGAAAAAAACTCGCTTAATTTCATCATCATTTTTATCATTGAATCTCCGAGCGCGCTGATCCTTTTGCTCTATTAATACGGAAAAGGTTAGCTTTAATCCTCGGGAGGATCAGTATGAGAATATATATAGCATTGGATAAATATACCCACGCTTATAATTTTAATTGTTTTCTTTTAAATAGATTTTTAATTGTCATCAGCTTTATATAAAATCATCCAGCAGTAAAATGCGATTTATGATAAAGCACGCGCGCGCCCGGGAAATATTATATATTGTAAACTTGTCGATTTTTCCGGTCCAAAATTGATATTGATACGATTGTTTTGACGGAATTTCACAGAAATATGTATGTATATAGGCGAGAGAGACGGGCATGAGACAGACACAATTAAATTAACGAATGCACACGGAACTCATCAATGAAATAAAAAAAAAGTTCACTTTTCAAAACTCCTTTTTCCTCTCTTCTATATCCTTGCTCCTTCTCGCTTTCTATCTCTTTCTCTCTTTCTGTATTGTTGATACGATCAATTATACGGATTGCGCGATTCGATTGGAAACTCTACCCAATACAATTTTTCGCCCGAGCGTCCATATACTTCATTAAATTCAATCTCATCGAGGCCTCATCCCCCTCCTCCTCGGCTCTCTTCTCTTCCTCTCGCCGTCTTTTTTTTGTAAAAAAAAAGATTGCTGTTATACCAAAAGCTCGTCGGATAATAGGATATCCGTGATTCTCCTATTTCGCTAATAAAAATTGATTTCCACGGATATCCCTGCGCGCGGGCGCGCACACTCACACACACACAAAAATACATATCTGACGCAGATGAAAAAAAGACGATATATTATATACGTATGTATAAAAGCCCTGGAGAGAAGAATCGAAGTGTAAATAAATAGACATTGGATTGCAGCCATTTGCTAGATTAGAATCAAATACAATTTTGATCTCTCGCTCTAACCAGCCCTCTCAGACTTTAGCTGATTTTCGTGATACTCGGCCAAAATTTTTTCAGATTCTTTGACGCCCTTTTTTTTATCATTTATGTATCAGGGATGAGTCCAAAATTGGAGTCATATAGAATTATCAAGCTGTTGTTTTTGTTTAATAAGTGTTTTGCTCGATTAAGTGCGTAACAATTTGTGTGAAAATGATTTAATACTTATGATCGATTAACAAAAACTCAACAATCGTTTTGTGTAATTCTCTCTTCGTGCGCGGATTGCCTTTGTTACAACGAAATAGAGAAAAAGGCATGCAAGGCCAAAATTGAATGACCAAATGCAGAAAAGTTTAAAGTGCCATATAACGATTTGGTGCAACACAGTCGAGCTTTTCACCGCAGGAAATATCGAATATGCGAGTCATTTTTCATATATACGTATTATACACACACGCGCGCGCATGAGCGTTATGGCATATAGGGAAAAGGCAGCAGTAGAAGTCAGTCAAGCTCATTCAACCACCCACGTACGAATACATGCACACACTGTGCGTTCCATGGACAAGTCTGACACGACTCTGTGCCGACGTCGACGACGAGGCACGCAATTAATCACCCGGTGGCCGATCCTGGCTCGTTATATACGCAAAATCGCCGCCACCGCCGTCGTTCGTTCTTTGATCCGCAATAATTAAATCCCATGCGGTCGTGACAATGGCACGTTGCATGCGCAGAAATACATACGTGTATGTGTACGTATGTATGTATGTATATGCGCGTGCTATGTACGCGTAATTACGCGCGCGGCTCGATCTGCCCTTAACGCGCGCTTATAACGCAACAAGAGTAACTATATTATTGTTATTATAATCATTCGCATCAAAAGATCGCATATTTTAATGGTTGTATTGTATTTCTAACTGGTTCCGATAGATTAATTTTTATTTAATTTTTTTAATTTTATTTTAAAATTTAATTATTTAATTTGATTTAATTTTTTTTCGAAAAAATTCATCTTAAAATCCAAAAGTATAGTAATGAGACGCCGTTTTGATGACAAGCGCGCGAAAATATGTAAACACACACGAACAAAAAAGCTAACGTGCTTTTGAAATCTGAAAGTCAACATTTTTTTTAAAGTTGATAATTTTCGGGTAGAGATTTTGCGAAAAAATCAACAGAAACCAAGATAGTGTTCATATCATATAATAAAAATTTATCTTATTTTAATAACTAAGTTGTTTTGTTTAGACGTTTACGTACTTCCACGAGCTCGCCATATCGCATTCATTACCAAAACAATGACGCGACGACAGCGTCTAATTATTGGCTAACGTCAAATATACAGAGGAACGCATCGTGCAGCAGCACCAGGAGTAGTAGCGTTTTTTTTCGAACGTTGTAATGACCAAGCGTGCGTCGGCACCGAGATATCGATCGGCGCGACTGGCGCGCACACACACAGACGCATGCATATTTCAATCTGATAATGGATGTGGCGCGCGTTATTGAAGTGAAAACTTCTTTTTGGCGGCTGATAATCGCAAAATTGGAGTAATTAAAACGAGATAGATCGATTCTGCTTGCGCAGAACCGGCTTAGCTTATGCGCAGTCGATCGTTGCTGCTGCTGCTGCTGCTTCCACGAGTCGGATTTTCGATAATACGCACGGGCGCACGTAGATCGCGATATTCGATACACGAACGCGCTTCAACCATATATAAATATATTTTAAACGTGTACATGGAGCAGCTGTAATATATGAAACAATTTGACGCAGCTCGGCAGCAGCAGCAGCAGCAGCAGATTTAACGGCAGCGGCTCGCGGCGTTGATTGCCGCGCTCAATTGGCGAGCGCCGGGGCTCTCTGCTGTACACATATACGTTATATAAATTGATAAATCGTTTCGTTAGGTAAATTAGCGGCTCATCGGAGCTCGTTATGATATCGCGCGCTACTACTACCTACAGATACATACATGTACGGAATCGAAGCTGATTGGGGGATGAGGAGGAGAAGGAAGAGGACAGCATCTGATGCATCGCAGTCCGTACGTGCGGTATCGTATACCGAAAGGACATTAGCGTATGTGCACGTATGCGCGCACACACATCGTCACAGTCGCTTGACGACGATGAT
The DNA here is from genome assembly GCA_034770305.1 of Trichogramma dendrolimi. Taxonomy (NCBI): domain Eukaryota; kingdom Metazoa; phylum Arthropoda; class Insecta; order Hymenoptera; family Trichogrammatidae; genus Trichogramma; species Trichogramma dendrolimi. Next base: position 28,553 of record JAPMIB010000114.1, on the reverse strand, counting down.
AATGACGCTGGGTAAACATGCGTACAGCAGCGGCAGCGGCAGTCGCGCTCAACTTGGTGTTGATGAACCGATTGCACAATCACCGGCACAAACTGCGCATTATTCCGTCGTTCGTATGGGCAGGATACGCGCGTTGGCTTGATTGAAGCTCTTCCATGTAATATAGTAAGCTGGACAATGTACTTATAATATAAACGTACGCTTAGATGGTGCTACCTCGACTGAAGCCAGTTCATTTCTGTAATTTTTAATTTTCTTAATTTTTAAATGTAAGAGCCAACGAAATTCAATTTGATAACTTTGAATTAAATAAAATTATCGTTAATGCGTGTACTTATAAATGATTGTCATTACGTGGTCTTTATTATCAACAACAATGTATATTAAAAGCAGTGAACTTTGTATACGCAATACCATTATACAATCATACTTATACAATCATACTGACTTTGACACTTGCAGATTTACAGATAAAGATACTCGCCATCTAGTGGTGGAGTCTCAAAGTTGTATTATCGTATTTAAATTGGTTGAAAACTCGTCTAAATTTTTTGAATTAGTTAAATCGACATTTTTATGTAATTTAAATTCACTTAATATTTCTAACATAATAGCAACAGAAATAATTCAATAAATGGCTACACATTTTAAAAAACATATCAAATCATAAATTTTTGGACAACATGACATTGCTAGGGACGTCGCTATCAAAAATATTCGAGTATCTTAATGGAATAAAAAATATGTTGTGATAGTTACAACGTTTTCTTAAAGTTTAAATTTGATTTTCCAAGGTTAATTTTTTAATTAAATGCTTTATATATTAATCCACGATATAATGGCGCGCCTATCAAAGTAAAACTGAAAAAACGGAACCACAGAGTGAATTAATTAAACTAGAGAAACGCAAGGCGTAGCGCGTTAATTAAATCGACTTGTTGTTCGCCCACCTAAAAATGAAAAGGCGATTAGTAGCACGTGTACGATGACTTTCGGCTATATCATGACTCGAGAGGGGGTATAATAGGTAGGGTGCGTACCAAATAAACGAGGTTTATTCGGAAAAATTCAATTATATAATTCCATTTGTTTTTGACATCCGCAGCGCGTTCGACTCTTTCAACTTATTGATATCGCGCGCTCGATTCGATTCTCCTTTAGCGATCCGCGCCAATATCGTACGAGCGCGTGTGCGGTATCGACTTCTCGCGCCCCCCCCCTTTTACCTCGCCTATACATACAACGCGAAACACAACGAGCGAACCAATTAATTTGCGGTTTGGCGAGGTGTATAACTAAAAAGGAAACGACCGAATATAGATATATAGGCACTCTACGTACGTACGTACAGACGAGTGGATCTAGTCGATTGGAAATATGTTCGATATGCGTGTATAATGTGCGGAATATAGTTATATAGCCGTTGGCTGGCGATCGCGAGCGTTAATAGCGCGCATGTGGGTACTTATACGCGTGGGTTATGTATATCTGTGTATTCTGTATCACCGAGTACATGCACAGAGACATGTAGCTATATATGCGTGTGTGCGCACTAGCCATGGCCACGGATTATCCTGGCCGATTTAAAATTCGATTATCAGACGTGATTTTTACTCTTTTCGCCGTGTCGATTGACTTTTATCTGCCGCGCCCAGCACTAGCGGCGGCGGCGGCGACGGCAGTGGCAGTTTTGTTTTGTTCCTTTTTTTTTCCCCCTTTCTTTCCGATCGTCTCTCGTATTATGCAGTGGCTGGGTATGCACGAAAATTCAATTCTACCATCGCCGCTTCTACCGCAGCAGCGTCTATCGCAATTTATAATTGTATTAAAAGTATCGGTTTTATCAATGTTCGGTGTTCGACAATGCAGCCGAAGGTTGGGGATGCACCACGTTCATATTAACGAACGCACATCTCTCTGGATATTTCCGACTTTTCCGCGGTCAAAAATAAACGGGCGCGCGCCAAAGTCAAAATCCTCGGCAGCCGTATTACTTTAATAATAACGCGCGACAGCAGCAGCAGCGACAACGCACACTATATGCAGGTTTGCGAGTGCGTCGTTTTAATCGACGCACACACGCACACACACGCACATACGTACACACTTATTGTGCGTGAATACGTATACACGCAGACTTTAATTACGATAATTCGAATTTACCTTGGAGCGCTTTTGGCTCGTCGCGAAAATGTGTATAAAGATTAAAAGCGTTATATTATCGTCATTAAACAGCCGGACTAAATTATCGTTTCTGTCCGTATTGCACGGCGCGCGCGCGGCAGGCAGCCATGGTAGAGCCGGAGCCAGAGGCATGAGTCGCAGCAACGCGTATTAAGGATTATGCCGGCAGCAGCAGCAGCAGCAGCAGCAGCAGCAGCAGCGGCTCTTTGCTCTCGGCTCGTGCTGTAATTGCGATACGATTCGACGTTTATAATCGGATAAGTAGACCCGTATATACATATACGTACGTATAATATGTGCTCTTTCTATCTTATATATGCGCGCTACGTACATATAATACGCATTCGCGTTATAAACTCGCGCGCGCGAGCGAGCTCTCGCTCTGCCTTTTTAGTCATTTGCGTGAGCGCGCCTACTACTATACTCTCTGTATACTTTGTGTATGTATGTACGCGAGCTGAGAGGTACTTTAAAACTGCAGTGATTATTATTGTCCCAGCAGCTAGCTGTGTGTGTGCGAGGCAGCAGCAGCAGCCAATTCGCATTTGTTTTGTCCTCGACGCGATTTTGCATTATATACACACATACAGTAGCTTCTGTGCAGGGATATTCTGCGTATATATTTAAGGCTCGCGTTGATGAGGCTCGCACGAGTGTTTGCAAAAAAGGGGGCTGGCTGCTGCTGCTGCGACTTTATCGTCGCTATTTATTATTATATTACGCGCACGAGCCATAATTTTCGTATTATCGGCTGTGAATTCCATTTGTACTCTTTATGCACGCGTCTTCCATTTTATTCCGATCTTCCACAATATGTTCGTATGGGCTCGAACATGTACATTTTCGATCTGTGGCGCTCTTAATAACACACGGTATCGACGAGAGACGCGTTCATTTTTGAATTTTATCTCGAATCTCTTCCACTGATACGGTCTACATGTTGTACGCAAACATGGGCAGATGAGTACGATGGTGGAGCATGGAAAACGAACTCTCGTGCGTGCCCATAGGGCTCACGGGCTTGGCGGCGCGCACCTGTATTCATATACGCGCTCATGTACAGTGTACACACACATGCACGCTCTTGCACACATAAGTGACATCGTAATTTGCGCGCGCCCGAGCTACACACTCGCTAATTGCTATTCGGCCCATTTGAATATAAGAACGCCGAGTAGTTACGTTCGAGCCACTGGCCACTGTATACCACCAACGCCGCCGCGCCGCTGCCGACGTTGCCTCCGCCGTCGCCTTAATTAAGGGCCGCTGCTGCTGTTCTATATGTGCGTTCTCATTAGAGTTTGACCGTGTGCGCGGCGCGCCGAGAGAGTATAAGCCCGACGAGTCTCCCCCATTGTGGGCTATGCATGCAGCGCGTTTAATATAGGCGAGCCATGAGCGCTCGGCGGCGGCGGCTCTCTGCTGGCAGCTTTTAATGTAATGCAACACATGCATTGTATGCAGCTATATATGCGAGGCGTACACCATCACCCGGTCGTCAGGCAGCTAGCTGCTGCTGACTCTATATTGGAAGACGCACGGGTTTCAACGATCCCAAGATCCGCAATAATTGTCTTATTATTTTCTCGAGACTCGAGACGGGCTGATCGACGTTTCTTTGTCTGTCCGAGGGTCCACAAAATCCTTAGCGACCGATAGTGCGGAATAAAGCTCTCGACCCACACATACACAGAAGAAGGGCATAAATAGCGAGCTGCATTTAGCGCTTAATTAACCAACCGAGAGACCGGGAGCTGAGCAGATTTTTTGTCCGTGTGCGCATTTCGTGCCACAGCAGCCCGAGTTTCAAACTAAATTCTACGCGTTTGATTCTCTTCAATGGTACAATGTTTTCGTACGCGTATTTATGAGTCTGAATGAATTTGCAGTCTAGTATATACGCTTTAATTTTTAAAAATGCGTAAATTCACGCATTGGCTAGGAAATTTTACATTACGTAATTTACGCAAAGAAGATTATTCATGTACTTTACTCTCGAGAGTAGCTATGGGTGCGTGTGCACGCGTACAGTCGCTTACAGGGAATTCCTATGAAGCGCATAAACATGTATAAACAGAGGAGTATACTACCGAGCTTGCACGGCTCCGATGTAAGCTCAATTCTCGAGATCTCATTTGAAAAACATAACCCAGATCGGTGTCTGCGTGGCATGGCGTTGGCTGAAGGGGTTGCCAACGCTGCTGGAAAGCTTCTCTCACTTTCTCTCTCTCTCTCTCTCTCTCTCTCTCTTGCTTTTTCTCTCTGTGCAATCTACTGCGAGAGCGGTATTTACGGCTTCCATTAGGTACCTGTCAGCTCGAGTTGATCCTTGACAATATACACACACGCACCCGACGCTTCTCTCTCTTTGCACGCTCGCTACTGCTGCAAACGCACACCATCATCATAGCGTCGGCTCTACAGCTCTGCGCCGTAACTTTGATATTTGTGTATGAATTCACGCGTGCTAGTGTATACTCGAGTTAGAAAAAAAAATAAAAGATAATGATGTATTTATCAATGTCAAAGTCAAGAAGCTATGATAAATATTAGCTCGAGCGCGAGCTTTTTATTTTGCTCGCGTACACCTATACCGTATACGCGAAACAATCACTTTCGATTTTCACGCGCGGCTTTACATACAGAAAAAAGCTCAGCCGCTCTCCGCTGGTCCTCGTGCGGGTAAATCAATGCACGGGAGCAAGAGCCTGGTCATGTGTAATTAGTATTTTTAATTAAAGCTTGTCTCGCTCGCTCGACTTCCGTAGCGCACGTACACATACACATACACATACACACTTACGAGCGGTTCTTTCAACGAACCTGGGTAAATATTAATTATAGTTCTTACGTTGTATGCATGTATAAAAGTTGATCGATCAATTTGCTTCAACAACTACTACTGCCACTGCTGCTGCTACTCCAGCTGTACGACGATAAACCGAGTTTTCTTAATTAAATCGAGTTTTCTTTTCGCCATCAGCTGCCACCGTTGCTGCCGCTGCTAAGCTTATTAAACAACGGCCATACAATACCCGCACAGCCTCGGCACGTTATAACATCAAACACACAATCGAGTAATTTATCCTGACGAGCTTAGTAGCCATATTACCGATCGGTTGCCGCGCGAATATATTATATATAGCATGCTATATTTTCCCTTGAGCACTGTATGTACGTCGAGCTGCATCTACCCCCCATTCATCACAATGCGTACATTACATACATAAGTTAAACACTCGATGAATCACACGCAAGGATGAATTTGCTAGTATGTACTTTTTATTTGTTCATACGCTGCATAGATCTTGAATTTTTGCGACGCTGTGTGTACATAATAATGTACGCTCCTTACTTCAACTGTATTAATTGTTCCTGCACACAGTGCACACATGTCACTTTCAACCCAATTACACACCGAGCTCGATTGTTTGCTCACTTCATCTCTCGCCTCAAAAGGAACGATATGTATTTTTTTCCTCTGCTGCGCGCACCGAGCATAGGATAATAAACCTATTATTTAGTTTAGAATATAATGCATTAAATATATTAGCTGTATTACTTGATACATGAAACGTCCATCCCCGAGTGTTTCTTACTGTCCATCGCTCGTATACATTTGAATGCATCGAATTGTACACACGATGACGCTGTATACGACCCAAGCTGGCGAGCTGTTTTTCAATTTATCGCGCGGTATACGTATGCTATATCGCGTCGTTCGAACGCCGGAGCGCGCCCGGTGCAGAAATCTTTTGATACATATTCGCGACGCGCATAACGTGTCGATATAGATATAATATCGTATCCGTGCACCTATATATACGTTACACAATATACATTTGTATTTGTTATTAAAGTGATTTTGCGTGTTGCGTGCAACACACCGGCACCACCGCGGTATATAGGTATAGTACGGAGCAGGCGAGTCTCGCTCGCCTTTTTTGCCTTAGCGCGCCGCCGATATCATCCCTCTCTCCTTTGTCGCACTCGCTTCTCTCCCCCTGGGGCGGTGTTTTTTTTTTGTTTTCAAATTAAATGCGCGTGAAATTGAATTTCCCTGTTGCAGCGAAAGAGAAAGAGAGAGAGAGAGAAAGAGAGAGGATTTTTGCCGCGAGTCTGACCGTTACCGCATATGCGTGAAATCACGTTTTCTCCCTCTCACCCCTCTTTTCTCAATTACTGTACGTATATATCCTGTGTGTACGTTATATATAGCAGCTGCACAGTGCACACATACACACACGCACATTGCGATGCGTACATCATCGTCATTACTGCTTATTAATGTCGATATATTATCGTCGCGTGTCGTTAGCGCAGATATCGCGATAAATTGCGCTTTTCGCAAATTCATACGTACGCGATGCATATAATAATACCCCAGCGCCGATACATATCGCGTATGTGTTGCAAAATTTATTCACACAAACACGCGAGCACAAATTTCATCCGTCAAGAAAAAATGTCGTGTATGATAGGCAAATACCCGGGCGGCGGTACTCTTCAGGAACGCGGAGAGAGGGGAAGAAAGGAGGTATACACGAATAGTATGTGTGTGCGCGTATATATGTACATAAGTTGAGCGCGCCAAATTGAAAAACATCACTTATCCAACGCAAACTCCTCAGCACGTATTGCCTTTTTTTCTTCTTTCCTTCTTTTCTGCATCACACCCCATCACATATCCTCTATATATGCGCGTTCACTCTTTTTCTCCATCCCAGTTTCCATCCTCCTCTCTCTCTCTCTCTCTCTCTCTACACCACCCCCTGGAAGACGCGCGCGGTACACTGTGTGGCAGAAGCAGCAGCAGCAGCCCGAGCGCATTATAGATGGCATCGGCAAATACATTTACGTGTGCGCGGGGACAAAGAATGAGTTCACGACGTCACTCTTGGATTGACACACACATACACATACACTATATAGAAGCAGCTCCACATATATTGAACACGCATGCTTATAGGTGAGGGATCGGAGATTCGACAAAGTCAAGGTATCTATATAGTGTGTATAGGCAATGCGACGAAAAGGACGTCTCTGCGTGTGTATATATACCATGATCGAAACACATACGTAAACGCGTGAAACAAAGACGAGCGAGACGGGCGCATTAGGGATTTTAAAAGGGGGGAGTTGTTGATGCGGATCCATTTCAAGCACGCATGAGCTGTGAAAATAAATAGACATTGATTTTCTTTTGAATGAGAGACGTATATCGCGAATAATGCGCACCGCCACCACCCCCACCAACCAACCAGCAAGTAGCATGCGTGAGCTAAGCTGCCAAGCGATGTACAATATACGCATGTGCGTTACAGAACAGCTCAATATAAGTTTGATTACGGATCGCTGCTATATATACGCGACACCCATCATGCGAGCTAGATAAAAAAAATGAGGCAAATTAAAAGCTCTGAATAATAAAGCCTATTACGTGCCGAAACGATATATAGATACTCCCTCTGTACGGAGTTGATTAAGTACGACTGAGAATGAAAAAAACGAGCTCGGAGTATGCATACAATGATAAATCGTCAATCATTCGAAACAATATAACCGCTCACTCGGCAATAGGGCAGAATGAGAAAATTCCAATGTCGTCAATTTCGATCGAGGAGTCTCGGAGCGAGCGAGCGACCGAGAGAATGAGAAAATGAGAGAGAGAGAGATAGAAAGCTGGAAAACGAATTCTCTCGCGCAACAGCAGCACCACCTCCCGTATGAGCAATAAAACGCGCGCGCTCACACACACACTCACAGACACGCGCACACGCAGAGAGCTACTAGGCAAGAGTAGAGAGAAGACGTGGGCAAACTGCCGGCCAATGCATAGCAAATGACTATATACCTTTTGTGGGCGTTAGTAAGGATATATACAAGCACGCACAGAAACTCACAGTGAAAAAGGATATAAACCTGCCTTTATTTCGATGCCTGCTTTGAATTAGTCAGTTTATTGGATTACGGACGTACCCGGGGGCCGAATGATGGATGAGTAATTTTACAATTGTTTTTTTTATTATTATTTTTTTTTCCTTTTTTTAATTCGTCGTTGTCAAGCCAATTGGAACTTTTATTCATTCGTGAAATTAGCGCTTTCAAGCTTCGAGGTATTGCTCTCAACGCGCGCACCAGGGCTTTTGAGTTTATAGCGATGACAGTTATGAGCAATTATATCCTCTAATGGACGTCGGTGTTTTAACTAAATACGATGCGTGCGCAAATCACCGTTTCGCGCAAAAGCAACGTTGAATTAAATATCGCGAAACATTTTGCTACTAATGGCGTGGCATGAAAATTTGAACAATTTTTTGTAATGTCTAGCGCGCACCTTTTTGTATCGTACGTAGTTATATTTTAACAAACCGAGTGGGAAAATGTTCGCGCGCAAGCTCCCCGAAATTTACACGCAGCCCCCAGCTGGGATTATTTTCGCTCTCGATTTTTCGGGTATAGCCGTTAAAGGAGGGCAATATAGCGTCGTGATTTTAGCGTATAATAATATGCACACGCAACGCCGGCGAATTTTAATGTCCCATCGCACAGCACTTGATTCACGAAATTATCGTCGATTATCGCAGCAGCAGCAGCGGAAGGCAGAACCATGATGTACCACCGCTGCTCCAGGCGGTGCATGGACTATTATATACACACGCCAATTGCTCAAAATGACAAATTCCATGAATTAACGATGCTTCCGAATTGTCGAAATTAATGGGCGCCTGCAGGCAGCGAGCCAGCCAGACGCAGACGACGACGACGACGATGCTGCTGCTGCGCGCCTCGAAATAATGCATTTTTGGGGAAAATGACTCGCGCGATCCGTGCTCAAACAATTGCAGGCAAAGTTCCGAAGCGGAGTATAAATTAAGCGCTCGATGGAATTTATTATATACGTTGATTCGCGCGCTCTACGCGTAGCACTATGAATTTTCGTCCTTGTGAAAAAGATTAGGAAGAGAAAGATGAAGGGAGAAAACAGCAGATCGTAATTAAACGTGTTACGACGATGGATCTGCGAGAAATCCCTATCTCGTTTAATTATGATGACTTTCGACAAGTATTGCATTCTCGCTGCGTGCTATATATTTTGCCTTTACTCAAAGCGCGCGATTCGCCCCGTATACGCGGCCGTACCGGACGGGGGGTTAGCTCCGATGCTTTTGCTCGTGCTTCCCGTTATTTTCTTAATTTTCCTTCTCATCTCTTTTCCAATAGCACAAATCTGATGGAAAATTCGATTAAACTTTTCCAACAAAACATCATTGGCTCGGCGGCGGCGGTGCGTACAATATACGCTCCCCTCTCGTCCGTCCACACACACCCAGCACAGAAGCGCGCGCCTTTCAAATCAATACAAACTTTTATTTAACGGCATACAATTGTAGCATAGATTGTCGCTATATTGTATTTAGAAAATAAAAAACCATCGCCGCGCGAATCGTGCACCGCTCGCAACGTTTAAGCGAAAGTAGGCGAATGAGTCAAAAAGAAAGAATAAAGTGAATAGTTTCGAAAAATCAAAGCTTTACGATATTATTTGTTTTTCCGCTCGATACGGAGGCACTCCTTCGGCATAAGTGAGAAGATGTATATCCTTCGCACGAGAAGAAGCTGCGCGCGCGAGCAAGGAGCGAGAAAGAAGACGAAGAAAAAAAAAAGAACGAGTACAAAAAGAGTTAAAGTGCACAAGGCACTCTGGCACAATGCCTTGACGTTTTATATATACATATATCTGGAGCAAAGAGGAAACGATTCGTGAGTGCATCGATCCGCTGATGTTTCCATTATTTCCTCGCGAATCGAGTGTATAGTATACGCGAGAGCGACTTCGCGGTATACATAAAAGGCACACAGGCGTGGAGACATCCTCGCGAGCGAGCTGGAACGATAAAAAGTGTCTCTCTCTGTCGCTCTTTCTTTTTCTTTCGCGCGCTGCACGTAGTAGGATATATATGTACGCTATGTAATAGCTCAACATCTATGCCATTTATTTTTGCTTTAACTGCCTATCTACGCGATACATGTTTTTATATTTCTTTATAGCGCACTGGGGCCTCGGTTGCAATATTCGATTGGTTGCACACACAAAACCGAAGGATATCCCGGCCGAATATATATTGTATACGTAACACTTGCAGCACGCAACTGATATTTATGGTTTTAATGCCGAGCCAGTCCCCGTTTACGAGGATTCGATTGCTGCTTCGAGCATAATACAAATGTTTTATTTTATTTTTTTCGTCTTTCGTATCGTCGTTGACAAGTTATAGTCTTTTATGCGCGATGACTTTTTGCGGATTGAGACGCTCTTCGTCGCGGTTATGTGTATACGAGATCGCGTGTGCGTGGCGGGAGGGAAACAATCGTCATGCGCCTTTGAATAAAAAAGAATATATAATAAAGCTGTCGAGGAGTCAGAGAGCTGCGTTCGGGGTGAAACGGGGCGAATAATTTACAGTCGGCAATTCGATCATTATTTAACATACAGGCGTATTCACGTCAGTAACTTGTCTTGTCGCTCATCATCGATGGAAATAATAATGGTTGCGGTTTATTCACGTATATCGATTCATCAATAGCCATCAAACTCGTTGCACTCGATTGCATACGGTGCGGCAATTGCGCTGGAATTTTTTTTGTTTTGTTTTATTCTCGTTGTTTTGTCGATGATACAAAGTTCGATTAATGCGTGCATAATAGGCCACGCGTAAATGGACATAATAGAAAAAAATGGCATCGATTCGCGTCATTCGAGTTTTCTATTTATTTCTTTTTTTTTTTTTTTTATCAGCAGAGACACTGTGCATTAGCTAGCAAAACACATTGTTTACGAATTTTTGCAACAACGACAACAGTAGGGAGAAAAAAGGAGGAAAAATAAGCAAAGTCGAATCTCATATCCGCCCCGGTGTCAGAGGAGAAGGACTGCTGCGGAATGAAAGAAACGCCGGAAACACGCGTCAGACATTGTTATACTATGGCTCTTTTTCTCTCTCTTCGCTACTGCTACTGTTGGTGAGTCCGTGCTATATGCAGCATATATATGCACAGACGAAAGAGCCGCAAGTGAGCGAGAGAGAGAGAGAGAGTTTGATTCATTACACAAATTAAAAAAGTAAATTGCCTGCAAGTATCAAGTCATAGAGTGGAAGTGTACACTTCTGCGACTCGAGCGCCATGGGCACCAGTATACACGGAGGGGTCGAGCTTAGGAAGCCGTGCCACCACCGCCTTGTTCACGAAAATATTTAATTAAATTTACGGGCCGCAAGATGACATTCGGAGTGACTGCGGCCTGCTTGCCGCGCGCACCACGTATTAATATTTAATTTAATATTTATTTATTTATGGCTAAGGACTTAAGTCCACCGTAGCCCAAGACAACAATACAGTCTCCCGGACAGCAACGGGAGACACGGGCACGAACATCACATACATTAATGATTACAAAAAAAAAAAAAAATGAAAGAAAGTATAAAGAAAAGAAAAACAAAAAGAAGAGAATACAAATAAATAAACAACTAGTGTATATGACACTGATAGGCTATCCGCCACTCTGGAGGTCCAGCAAGTACCCGCGAAGACCGGCACCAAAACTAGGCCGCCGAAACCCTTCACGGAGTCCCAACGGCAGCGAGTTCCAGAGCCGTGCCCCTCCAATGGCGAAGGACATCTGCCCACGGGTTGTCGCCGCGCTGGACACAGACAGGCAGAGACCATCCGTCCGCGTCTCCCTCCCCGCCACAGCCGAGTGAAGCACGAAACCGCGCGTCAGATACTCGGGCTCCGCGGACCTCAAGACAGCGGCGATAAGGGAGACGCAGGTGTACTTGATCCTGGATCGATATTTGAGATGTTATTGCTGATATAGTCAGGTGTTATATGCTCCCATCTCTTTCGTCCAGTAAAAAAGCGCACTGCCGCATTCATGCATCTGGACATCCTGTCCATCTTCTTCAGACATGTCCAGAAATAATGCCGACAGTAGTCAAAGTGAGGGAAGACCAGGGCCTTCACGAGCATTTTCCTGATGTCCGGTGCAAGGAAATCCCCGAACCCCCTCAAGCGCGACAACGCTGCAAAGGCCCTACCAGTGGCCGCCGCCACGTGCCACCGCCACGTCAGCGCACAATCGAGCGTCACGCCAAGCAGCTTCAGTCTGTCCACCACCTGTATCGGCTCGTCCTCAATCCAGGGGGGCGAGATATCAGCATTGGCTAGCTTGTTGGTGTAGTAGCGACTACCAAGCCAGATGGCCCGCGTCTTGCCGGAGTTGATAGCAAGATGAGAGGTACGGGCCCAAGCCGCGAAGCGCCTCAGGTCCTCCGAGACCATCCGCACAAGTTCCTGCGCTCTCGCAAAGGGTCCATGCAGATAAATGGTGGTGTCATCGGCGTACACATGGTGGCGACAGTGAACGAGGGACCGCGGAGCGCCGTTGGCATACAGGGCGTACAAGAGAGGCCCGAGGACACTCCCTGCGGTACCCCAGAAGTCCTCTCGAGGGAAGCAGAGACGACTCCATCGTCCCCCACAACACGCTGCGTGCGTCCGGTCAGGTAGGAGCGGGTCCAGTCGCATGCCATATTCGACCATCCAAGGGCCCCAAGTCTGCCGATCAGCACATCAAAGTCGACCATATCAAAGGCCTTTGACAGATCGACCGCAACGAGAAGCGTGACGTGGCCCACATCCACGGCAGCCCGAACATCGTCCAGCACACGAAGAAGCGCCGTCTGGGTGCTATGTCCTCTCCTGAAGCCGGACTGGTACACATCCATGAGCCTGTTCCTGTCCACGTAATCTCTTATCTGCAAATACACAATGCGCTCAAACACCTTTGATGCCGCACAGAGCAAACTTATCGGCCTGAAATCTGCGGCGACGCGGGGGAGTCCAATCTTGGGAACAGGTCTGACGAGGGCCGACTTCCAGGCGGTCGGGAAGACCCCCGTCTGCAGAGAGCAGTCAAATATGTGCAGCAAAACTGGCAGGATGACAATCAGGCAGTCGCGGAGGGAGCTCACGGGGATTCCGTCAGTTCCACGGGCGTCTGTTCGGGTCCGCGCAATAGCCTCCACCACCTCGGCCGGCTCAACATATCTGAAGTTGAACCTCTCGTAAGGCACGTCACGACTCACAGGCCGCACACCATCCATGGCACGAGCGTCAGGCGGGCCCACAAAGAACTCATTCAGCTCGTCGACGCCGACCGGGAGTCCCGCAGCCGATCGCGGCCCAGAGCCAAGGCCAAGACGTCGCAATGTTCGCCACCTCTCGGCGACGCTCACACATCTCTCTATCTCGGCACGATAATAAGAGCGCATGGCATCCCGCACAGCCGTCTTGAAGCTATTATTAATTATTATTAATTATTATTATACATTGTATCTATGTGCAGGATAAACATAATAGTAATATGTTGTTCGTATACGCGTCCGTGCAATATAGTGGCAGCGCCAAAAGTAATTATGTCATCTATGTATACGAGATATACACTTTGGGTCGAACGTTGATGTATTAACTTTTTTGCTTTTTATCCCCAGATCTCTCGTTTCTTCCTTGTCTAAATCTTGCTGCATTTCGGAAACTCGAGATATTTCATAGATTGAGGACAAGTCGGATGCAAGGCCGTATAGTGTTGCAAATGTTGGCAGCTTATATCGGCAAAGGCTAGTTTATAATCTAATTTTTTTGGCACTTGACTGAGATTATTTTAAAACATAACTTCTCCTGAAAACATAGACTGACGACAGGTGGCCACAAAAAATAATTTACAAACACGCCGCGAGGCGTTTGGGATTTCCAGGAACGATAAGATGACATTGATTATATGCAGACTCAAAATCAATACTTCCTTGAATTGACAGAAAATTTAACAGAAAACAAAGTTCTCTTAATTTTTGATTCTATCATTCGCCTATACTATGCGTCACAGAATGTAATGCATGTTTACTAATTTGTATATATACTCTTCGAAACTTTATTTATGACTTGCGAATTTTCAATACTCCATCTGTTGATGGGATCGAAAAGCTCATGATAAAAATATTATACATTTGATTATAATAAATCTTGTTACAACGAATTTTTGAATATCAATGAAACTAATTACTACTAGAAACAAAATTACACTAAAAAACAAAAGTCCAAGCAAATTAATAAATTTAATTAATGAGTATTTGACTTCGTAAATATTTATTTATGCTAACGTAAAATTGTATACATACACTACGATCTACAAAGTGTAAACATGTTCACTGCAACAAAATATATAAAAATGACCGCAAATCCATGTCGAAATAAAATTGAAACGGCCCCTTCGCGAGGCTGAGAATTTGGTTTCTCCGTTTCTCAATGTACCGTGTGAAGAAAGACAAGCTCCACATACACCTCTTGACAAATTACAAAACTGCGCGAGCGCGCGATTTTTGCTTCAATAATTTTCACCTCGCGCCGCGCGAGTTGCTTATACCTACATAGTACGGCTTGTACACTTTTCGCAGCTCGGTTCCATATACACCACGACGACGAGAGGAGGAAATTTCATGCACGATGGGCTGCGGCTATCAAGCCGACCGGCAGTGTTGAAATACAAGCCTGAGCCGCCGCCAATAACACAGCAGCTTCTCTCAGCTGCTTATGTACTATATACGTATAATACACAACACACACACAGAGGACAGGAGTTTGAAAATTTTGCATCGTGGCGGTCGTCTCTCACACGCGCCTCGGTTTACGCTCGATTACCGCTGCTGCTGCTGCTGCTACTGTATTATATACATGGCAGCATAACCCGCGACTCACGTGCTTTGGCTTGTATACACATAAGCCGCGGTCATTATTGTTATCATTATTATTGCATTTAGTGGCCATTAGTGACGCCATCTACGCGAATGTACATGATGCGTTTTTCCATTCGCTCCAGCAGCAGCAAAACCAGCATTAGCACAGCAACGGTAGCAATGGCAGATATTATTGTCGCATATCATTCGACACCGCACGCGGCTACGGTTTATGTGAGCACGACTCCAACTTTTGCCCGTGGTACGCGAGCTGATACAGCACCTCGCGCGCACGTGTTATTATATTTATGTACGAGCGAAAATTTCACGCGCTCACTAGCGTCTTGGAATCTAATAGCGCAAAATTTAATTGCATCGGCTGCTAGACGATACATCTGTCACGTGTTTTGTTGTCCGTCACACGGCACATAAAACTCCGGAGCGATAATATTTCTCTGACCCTCTGCTTTTTTTAATTTTCATTTACCAATTACACGAGAGTATCTCGAGAGCGTACGTATAACGAAAAATTACGCAACTGTGGCACTAAGGCCACCTCTCCCGGATGAGCGATATGCGAATCCTCCATTAAAAATGATTTCAGCTTGAAGCCCGGGTATAGCGCGCATGTATAGCCGTTTCATTTGAGACATTGTAAATTAATTGCCGCGCGCGTAATCCAAACGCGACTCATCGATCGCTAAAAGCCTTTTACCGCGCCTAAATGTACACTCGATATATAGATATAGGAGCGCATATACCCTGTGTGTACCACATCGTACACGCGTTTGTACGAAAAAAAAAAACAAGAAGGAATCTTCACGGCATAAAAATAATCCATTAAAACGTGCCGGCGCGCGCGCGCGCAAACTCGAGCACGACAGCGATGTATACCTATATACTGCAATCGCAAAAAGCCCCGACTACGTCGCATCGGGGGCTGCTGCTGCTGCTGCTGTTGCTGCTGCTCTCGTAGCGCCCGCACAGATTTTGCCCGAAAGCCCGAAGCGCGCACGTAAAAATTCCCACAGATTCACAGGCATGCAGCAGCTCTTGCCGCGCGTGCATATAAGCCCAGTGTGTATATATGACGAGCGCGTGCAAAAAAGCAAAAAACGAAAAGCAAAAAAAAAGTAAAAATGAAAAGAGTAGCAAGGAAAAAAAACACATTAACGCGCGCGCAGGATGAAAAGGGAGAAACAGTTATGCGTACGTTCAGCCGAGTTATATATGCATTTACGCGTATATTTACGGATCGGTGCATTAGCAGATTTAACGAGCCCAACTCGAGTACGGCGGCGCTTCTCTTTTTCTCGCATTCTTCTTCTCTCTCTTACTGCTTTTTTTTTATACATCATCGCGTGGCTTGCCATTATTTTGATCCCGGGTCCATATATATACGCGCAGCGGCAAGAAGAAAGTTTCGCGTGTGTCGCGCGCGGCTGAATCTCGCGGGGTATCCCGAAATGCATTAGTGTTTATATCAATTTGTCGCGAGCTACACCAGCATCTCACTCTGCTTCTCTGCTACTCGCGTAGCTCTCTCTCTCTCTGTGTATGTGTGCGATAGAATTACTTTTCCTCGTTTTCCTCTTTCTTCCCTCTTCTCATCTGTAGGTCTGTGTGTTTTTTTTCATCACCCAAAGACACACGCGGATAGTGTCTCACAATATACGGTAGAGATGGACTTATTTTTTTGTTATATTATACGCGACTGATGAAGGTATTGTTGTGTCATCGCGACTTTTTGCCACATACACACACGATGGCCATCTGGCCAGAAGCTAGAGTATGAGAAAAAAAAGTCATAATACAATGTGGGGTACGTACATCGTGTATACGTCTTGTGCAGATGGATTCAATTAGCTGGCTCTGCAGACGAGGAGCTTGGCTGCTCCGTATATCAGGATAATGCGTCGTCGTCGTCGCCGAGCAATTGTCAACGATTTTCGATTCGTTTACCCCTGCTAGAAATACACACGCGCGCACACGCACAGAAGTCACGCGTATAATTTGAAAAGTTTTTCGCGTATAATATCGTGCGTATACGCGGTCGGAATGGAAAAACAGCCGAGTTTCGCATTTCAGCTGGTTTTATAGTTGAAAAACAAAAAAGAAAAGACGAAAGAGAGTCGGGCGTTGGCTATAATATGTTGACGTCATTAGCTTTTATTACACCCGCGGACTTTTGGGGGGGAAAAAAAAGATGAAAACAAAAAAGAAGAAGAACAGAGCGACGCTGCGCTTGCACCGGCTAAAAAGCAAGCGCTCGCGCGAGAGTGAGAGGAGGGAGGAGGGAAAAAAGCTCCCACGTACATAATCAAAATCTGTTCTTCTAATTATTTTTAAAAGCCCTCGGGTCTGATGAGAGCGAACTGCTGCCACCACCAACACCGCTGCTGTTGCTGCCGCTGCTGTGTATGTATACGCACGAACACATCTATACCTTTGCTATATACGATACGAACGCGGCACACAGTAGTGTGCACGAGCCGCGCGCGCGCAATCGTGCCAGGAAAAGAATGAAATTTCAATCGAGCGCGTCCACTTAGCTAATTAACGAGGCCCCCGCGTACTCGTATTCTTTCATTCGTTCCAATTTTTAAATTGGCGTACTTTGTTGAAAGAGGAAATAATAATAAAGAAAAGAGAAAAGAGATTGAAAGGATTGCAGCTAGGTCTGTGTGTGTGCGTGTGTGTAGGTAAATATGCGTGCGCGCGAGCGTGTGTACAACACAATATATATTAGTGAATCATTAGGTATAGAACGATGGGTGTATGTGTGTGTATGTGTGCGTCTAGATTCAGTTGGGAATTTCAGCTTCGACGACGATGATATTATTATTACTTTTTATTAACGGTAATGAGAGAGGACGATGACGAAGAGAGAGAAGCTTTGCAAAAAAAAAGAAAGAGAGAGATACAGGAAGATATTAATGAAAGAAGGCGACGAACGAGAATCGAGCTAAAAAGTATATGCTCAGCGATGCGATATGCGCCGCTCTTTAGCTCGAACTCGACGTATAATAATGCGCTCGCTGCTGCCGCTGCTCTCTATAATATGACATCTATACGGGTAAAGAGCCCAGCTATGAAAAGCAATGATACATTATGAGAATAAGCTATATGCTGTTTTATGTGTATACGCACTGTACCGAGCGTACCCAGAGTCACAGAGAGAGAGACACATATAGCAGTAGTAGCACGCGTGATCGCGAAAAGAAAAGGAATACATACCTACGTGTATATGGGCACTCGGTGATAGAAAAAAAAACAACACACAGGCAGCCAAAAATTCCCAAGTGTTGCGTTTACAGAAAGGGTTTTTTTATTTAGATATATGTAAACCTTCTTCGAGTACGAGCAACTTGTCTGTTTCTTTCTCTCTCTCTTTCTCCCTTCTCTGCAGCCCCCGTACGACTCGTTTCGAGCGCAGAGCATAATGTGCAGGCACGATTCTTTGAGTTTGAGCAACGCGCCGTAAATCGTATTCTTATATGAGTGTGTGTGCCCGCGCGCGCGAAACTCTCTATCTTTTCTCGGGCCTCTTTTGTGTTATTAGCTTTATAGCGCCCTTTTTTTTTACCATCATCAGCCTGATGACAACGACTACGACTGCCTTGTAATAATACGAAAAAGATGACAAAATGCGCGTGCTTCCCTTTAGCCGCGTCTTACTGTATACGTGTATGCAAATTTTTTTCTCTTTAACGTAGCGTATCAACACGTTTTTTATTATTTTTTGGGGGGCTTCTTCTGCGAGGTGCATCTTCTTTTCGTTGCGCATTAATTAGTAAAAAAAATATATGCACGAGATCGATTGAATGCCCCCGTGCATACAATGCATATGCGACTTTGAAGTTCGTGCGTTCGTGCGTTTTAACAAATGAAAATGAGCGACAATGAAGTAATTCCTTCTTCTCCTTTCTTTTTTTTTTCAATTTCACCGAGAGCCTATATGTACATGCGCTCATAAATGGTCTTTCCAAGTGGAAAGGGCCGCGCGCAATTTTTACACACATTATACACGATAGGCGAACGTAAAATATCATTTATGATGGATGACGCATTTTAAAGCTCGCCTCGAGCCTCTGGTAATGCGCGTTCATACAATATAGTAGATAGATATTATACATACAATGTGGGTGAAGACAAAAAAAAGTTGTAATACGTTGCGCGCGCGCGGCTCTCTGCCCGAATAGAACTTTAATATAGAAAATTGAAGTGCGTAGTACAGCTCGCATATGCATTATACGCGCGTTAAGGTATAGGAGCATACGTATAGAGCGTGACCCTTGAAAATCATATCCATTAATACAATAACTTCGAAATTATAGATCAGCAGGCGCACACGTTGGTTATACTACAGTCGGGCGCAGCGAGGCCCCCTCCTTTCATTCTCTCTTTTCAATTAAATATGAACCACGCGCACGCATATAGAGAAGGTACTTATATGCCACATGTCTGGGTGCGCGTGGTGGAGCCCGAAGCAAAAGATTCAGCTCCTCGCGCGCCGGCAGAGATCCGCATTATAACTAGCTCACGGCGGGCTGTGTAGTAGGCAGCGGATCGAATATGCGCGTAACGTTATAAGCGTGATATTAAAATAGGAGCACTTATGGTTTGGCAATTGGCAGTAAAAAATAAGGGATGAGTTGGCCTGCGTATTATTGCCTCGAGGATCGAAATGACAATTTGATCCATTGGAGATTAGAGCCGTACGCAAAACTGCTGTGCAGGAAACCGGCCTGCATCGGTAACCGGAGAACTCGAAAAAAATAATTTCTGCATCTGCGCTGTGTACGGTAGCCACATGGGTGCATATAACAGAGGTCGATTGAAGAGTCGCCCGGCTAACGCAATTCATAATTGGGAATGGTAGGGTACAGTCGGAGAGCAATTCTCATTCTTAATATCATCGATGATCCTTCAAGAGCGAGTCCTTGCTGTTCATCGAGAAAATGCCGTACTCTCGAGTCCAACCATCTCAATATAATATTCGATCGTGTCTGTCGCGCGTCTCAACTTCGTACGTCGACAAAATCGTGAATTAATTTTGCCACCGCAGTGTGTGTATGCTGTGTCGCTACGTCGCGCGTATTGGGGCCAGAGTCTGCATTTTCTGCCTTGCTTCGCGCTCTATACACGATCTATATACGAGTATAGAGTGATCTCTTCTCAGCCACCACCAGCGAGTCGCTACACACTATATACAATATATATAAGTATAGCGGAGCACCGAACGCAAGGCTATAATACATTTTTATCTGATCGAGGGGATCTTTATGGAGGGTGGCTCGCGCTGTGCTCGTGCGCGCTCGTATGACGAGCTTTTTCTCCTTTCTTCAGGAGAGCTGTGAGCTGTGTATGTGTGTGTGTGCGAGCGCGGTGGTAACCTAAATGTGTATTGTACGTGTGCAACGCCATTGCCGAGAGTGTATATCTCGTTGCTCTTTTTTTTCATCTCCTTTATCCTATATAATACACGTCAAGTATCTCATTTTCGTTAAACCAACACTTGTACGCTGTATACTTATTCGTATACCCTCCCTACTCTCTCTATCTCACTCGCTTTTTTTCTTCTCGCTTTGTGTCAGCTAATTTTATTGCAAGCCCATAGATCGAGGTCGAAATTGAAAATTAAAGATATATATGCGTCTATTTACAAAGCTTCTCTTCGAGCATTTTATTTCGTCTTGAAGCGATATCGCCCTGTCCGATCGTATTATATTATATATGAGGGATTCTCCGATACAATCGCTCATCTTGTTGCTTCGTTATAGAGGGGAAGGTAGAGGGTAATAACGCGATATACTTTATTTCAATAAAGATCGGGAAAGAAATAGACTCGATCGGTTTCTCATCGATTGGCATTTCAATATCATCAGCTTCGTAAAATTGAAGAGAAAGATCTCGCGGTGACACGACGCGACAAAAAATCGAATAAATTTGACACCCGATTCGTATTATTATATTAACCTTTTATAATATGGCACAAAGAATGCTAAAACGCTCTGTATTTTTTATATAAAATATGCATACGAGCTACATGATATACACCCTTTCTCGTTTGGATCTATTTCTCCCCGTAATATATACGTGTCTTCTCTAGCTCGCGTTCGCCAAGACTTATCTACCTACACACGTATACGTATGAGCGTTCACACACACGCGCACATATACGTACACTATAGACACGCGCGCCCCGAGTAAATTGAACCGATGGTCAGAAGGAGTATAGGGTCCCGAAGGGGGTGTCGCTTGCTGCTGTGCGCGTGTGCGTATATAAAGAGAAAGCGAGGGCGGCGCGGGGATTGAAAAGCAATTTTCCTCGAGAGCGGAGGAACGGGCGGTCGGGCGGCTGAGAGCGCGACATATGAGGTATATATGCGCAGAAGTATACGCGAGAGAGAAAGAGAGAGAGAGCAGCAGCAGAAGCTTTATATTAATGATCCAGATATATTATCGGACGTGACCGAAATTGCTGTCAAAAAACTCTCGGATATTAGATCGAAAGAGAGAAGAACGAAAGAAGGAGCGGACGGAGAAGAAGAAGAAGAAGAAGATTGCGAGATGTTGCCCGCCGTCGCGACCTCTTCCTCTCTCGCGCTATACACCAGCTTTCCATCTTTCTTTCTTCCTTTTTTTTATTTTTTTTTCTCCCCATTTTTGCGTGTTCTTCTTCTCTGCCCCTTTTTTACCTATACATATATACAGCACACACGAGTCACATTGCTGCCTGCTATCTGTCGCGCATAAATTTTGCGATACTGCGCGCGCGACTCGACGGCGCAGCGCAACGCGTCCACGATCGATCCAAAAAAGGATAATGCCCTTATCGTTCTTTACATTGAAATTTTCAGCCTCGAATGAACAAAAAATTATTTTCGTATCACGAGACGATTCGATGCGGGTACATTTCGCTTATATCTGTTAAAATGTTATAAACACGTTCTCGCGAACAATGTAGGTCGACCAACGTACATCGCGAAAGGCATTTTTAACGCAATCGGCGAAACGATGAGAAAATTTTGCGTAAATATACGTGTACGCGATAAAAAAGTATGTAGGTTTTTCTTGAACATTTATGACTCGAATATGCGCTCGAGTTCTGATAACTTTTTATCTATACACACAGTTCTTTTGCATGTAAGTTGAAAAATTGTCATTAAAATTTATATCTAAATCGTGTTGTTTTTTTGAAATGATTTCAGACACGATGTCGCCAACCGACGTGTCTGTGAACGAGGACATCGTTTGAGACTCACAGTGGTAAGTGAATAATTTCTCGAATCTCACGAGCCAAGCTCAAAAATTCACTATGTACTTTCCGCGTAGCGCCGGCAAATTTTAATAAACGCCTTATAGTGGCCTTAAAATATCAGGATTATACGCATTTATATTATATACATATAAGATATATTAAACACGTGTAAACCAAGGCACACTTGCAGAAGGGAAATTGAATTTCATTGCTTTTCATTTTGGTTGGGTATGCCATGTATATAAGCCGGCTATATTATGTGTCGTGTAAAAGGGCCTCTCTCACTCTCTTGCCGCGCGAGCGTAGCAGAGACACGCGGCAATCTTTCTACGTGTTGCCAACTTAGCAATGGAAAATGAAGAGATGGAATTTAATTTCCTTTCTGCCGCGAGTATATATATATATATATATAAATGCTCGCGCGCGCGCGTTACTTATGCCCTGTGTGACGCGAGCTGCGCGACGGCGAAACTCCATTAGCCGTGAAGACACCGGGAGTATCTAAAGTCCTTTTAAATGTCATCGTCCTTATGAAGTTATTATAATATATATAAACACGTGGGTATAATATTAGGAATACTCGAGCTGAAAAAATAAACTTTTTCTTTAGAGCTTCGTGAGATTCGCGTTGGCGGTCATAGCTATCCCGCTTGCTCCTAATCGTTTTCTGCCTTTACGTTTTTTTTTGTACTTTTGATAAGGTGAACGCGCTACGATTATAATGAATGGATGAAAAAAAAGCAATATAGTGCAGTTATTGTCAATGTACACATTTTTTTCCTTGCCTGTGATTGACATACGCTCGAGTAGACATACTTTCACATCGCGCTCCTAACAACGTACGCGCTTTTTTCCCTCTTATAAGCGCGCAATGAGCTAAAGAAGCATCGCGAATTCGACTGCCTTGACGTCGTTATAAATTCGGGCAAGTTTCCTTTACCTCTCGAATAAGCTGGTTAGATTAGAACTCGACCTCATTGTGTGTGCGGCTGCTTTGACTTTTTCGTATGGACGCATATACAGCTGGATCATTCGTTAAACCAAACGGCAATTTTAGGGACCATTTAAATGGGACGTCTTTAGCGTGGCCGCAATATTATGCGGCGTAGCGAAGGGAGAAAGAGAGAGATGGTTTGGCCGTATATACACCTCGTAAGTTAATAGATGGCAGAGAGAACTGGTATACTTGTACAGGAGTCGTTCGTAAGTGTGAGTGCTCTATTTTTAAATCATTTGAATAGCCTACAGTTTGATGTTTATGAATCATAAATTCATTCACCACTCGTCACAGTGGTCGTACGCACGGAGAAATTTATGAAATAAAAATTAAAATCACAACTATGGTAAATAGTCCGGACGCTGGCAGGGTTTTCGTAAAAATTTCGGACTCCGCGGTATTTCTACACGTTTCTAGGCGTATTTTGATGCGCTGAATCGATTTTTCGAGGTTGATTTTCTCGAAACAGGTGCGTTTAAAAGTTATAAACAAATTAATTGTTTAAACGGCCATATCTTGTAAAATATTGAAGATAGATTAAAACAATTTGTTTTTATTTTATTTGTCTTTAAAAAACAAAGAAATTGACTTAAATTAATTGAAAATCCGTCCACTAGAAAAAAAGTTATGCAATAATTAGTGCAAAATCCCTAGAAATACGTCCTTTTTTCTTTTCAACCCTCTGTAACTTGGCTCGTATTAGTGCGATCGAGCTCATCGACGTCTCATTTTAAAGGTAATAACCTACACAATGACGTAGCATAATCTTTATGTTAGTAAAATTGTTTATAATGCAGTTTGTAGAAGTTTATATACGTAATTTTATGGCTCTGACGTACTTTCCATTTGTTTATACGCGTTTTTCGCTGAGATAAATTATTAAAACAACGTGGCAACTCAGTTCAAATGAAAGTACATTAAAAAACGAAAATTTTAAGAGGTTTCGAAAGGTAATCGGTCAAGTAGACGCCAAGTTACAGCCTTCTGAGCTTGGGCGTAGAAACGGGCGAGCGCACAGGGTGCGCACACTGAGGCAACATGAACTCATGAACCAAGCTCAGAAGGCTGTAACTTGGCGTCTACTTGACCGATTACCTTTCGAAACCTCTTAAAATTTTCGTTTTTTAATGTACTTTCATTTGAACTGAGTTGCCACGTTGTTTTAATAATTTATCTCAGCGAAAAACGCGTATAAACAAATGGAAAGTACGTCAGAGCCATAAAATTACGTATATAAACTTCTACAAACTGCATTATAAACAATTTTACTAACATAAAGATTATGCTACGTCATTGTGTAGGTTATTACCTTTAAAATGAGACGTCGATGAGCTCGATCGCACTAATACGAGCCAAGTTACAGAGGTTGAAAGATAAAAAAGGACGTATTTCTAGGGATTTTGCACTAATTATTGCATAACTTTTTTTCTAGTGGACGGATTTTCAATTAATTTAAGTCAATTTCTTTGTTTTTTAAAGACAAATAAAATAAAAACAAATTGTTTTAATCTATCTTCAATATTTTACAAGATATGGCCGTTTAAACAATTAATTTGTTTATAACTTTTAAACGCACCTGTTTCGAGAAAATCAACCTCGAAAAATCGATTCAGCGCATCAAAATACGCCTAGAAACGTGTAGAAATACCGCGGAGTCCGAAATTTTTACGAAAACCCTGCCAGCGTCCGGACTAAAATTACTAATATTGAATATAAAGTAGACGTCTTCTTGTTGTGAAAAACAACGTTGAAATAATAAAAAATATTTCTTTATTCTTTAATAATTATAACATTGAATTTGCTTACATTTGTAATTTTGCATAGCAACAATTTTACTCCAGAAAAAAATATTCCGTAGTATTTGGTTGTGTAATAATAATCAAAATAATCAAATTAATGTGCATACTTTTCATTACTATAAAAAGTTTAATTTATATGTTATATCGCACAATTTGTTGTGGCCTGTGAGATCGCTGTACTCACGGAATATTATAAGTCAGGTTATCGCGCAATTAAAAGTAAAAATTGCGACTAACAGAAACGCATTATAGTTACCTCTCCGACTCTAGATGTCGTATCGCGAACTACCAAATCAAATCCATTTCTCTTGGTATATAAGAAATGTATAACTCAGAGAAAGTTCACAAGATTCTTTAGTTAATCTAAGGTAACTCTTAACTCGTTAATTTACCAACGCTTTCTTCCTATCAGGGTTTTCTAAATCGAACTTCATATCATTGCGTCCATCGCGATGCAACCCAAAAATGTGCATGCAGAATTTACGAATTTAAAAAAAAAATTCGTCACGGTACTTTGGGTCAGAATAAACATTTAGTTAGTACTCAATTTTTGGTTTCTATGATAGCTGCAGCAATATAGTCAATATGTAAGTCAAGTGCACGTGTGTACATACGGGCCAAACAGCGATACGTGCGAGTACGTGTATGTGCGCAGGGATCGTTAGGCAGGATAGGTCTCGACTCGTAAAACATGTATGTATGTATACATATAGATAAATGGCTGGAAAGCGAGTGTATGTGGCCTGATTGCGCTGAATACGAGAACGAACACGAAGAAAGACCCCTCGGCGCTGATTGACACTTGTTCTTGTATGTGCCCGACGAGCTGCGCGCTGCACGTGCCCTGCTGCCGCCGCCGACGCCGCTATCATGCACGCTCTGCGCATGCACGTCCGCCGCCACCCGCGTCTTAACTTATATCCTCCCTCCTCCCTCCCTCCCCCGCCAATTCCCGCTTGTGTGTACGCGTCGTCGTTGCGGACGTTGATTATCAACCGTGTCGATGTTGTATAGGTGCATGCGAATGTTGATTTCCACTTCTTCGACGAGTCTTCATTCTTTTTTCGTTTTTTTTTTTTGCAACGACTCGTTAAGTTTACCGAAGTTAACTGAAAATCATAATCTCGAACCATAGGTAAAAATGTAAAAAAGTATATACTGAACGAGGACGGCACGCGCGGGTCAAAGGAACTTACAAAGCTCGCGATGTAAAATAAACAAAGTCGAAGCTCACCCCGCAGGTGAGATTATCTTTCCTTGATTTCATCGGGTCGTTTATCCTCGTTAAATGTTGATACACATTTATACACGATTGTGTCATTAGAAGAGAGCAAGGTAAAAATGCAAAATAAATTACAGCCAGAAAATGAAGAATAAAATGTAGGTGAAAGTCTATGGAGTCGCGCATTCGGGGGATATAAATGCGATAATGAAGCACAAAAAAGAGTCTAGTAATCGCTGGCCCAACAATAGCACCGAAATCGACCGTAAGAGCTTTAGCACGTATGTAGTCGAGCGTCGATAAATCATCGCTCCCAAAGACAGACCTCTCGGTGAGCGACTCCTTCTTGGCTTTTCCCTCCAGTACAGATCACGCCGTCATTTGCGCAACGCACACACATTGTGCAGTGGCACACAGTACGACACGCATCACACGTACATAACGTACTCACACACACGTGCATAAGCGTACAATATCCAGAAAGCCGTCGGAAGCAACATCAGCGGTAGCATTAGACCTGCAGCATGTATATATTATGTGTATAGGTATGTGCAGGCACGAGAGAGAGAGAGAGAGAGAGAGAGAGAGAGAGGTTGACGAGATGGCTGCAGAGCTGCTGGTGGCATGGGTGCAGAGAAACCGGCGGTAACAGGGAGCAGCAGCAGCAGCAGCTCGAGAGACGCTGTACTTAGTTAACGGACAATGCGGTCCCTAACGAACACGAGCGCGAGCGGGCGCGAGGAGAGCACACATATATAGCTCTGCCTACGTAGGGATCTATCTATCTATATACGTATATATGCAGAGTGTGCAGCAGCAGCAGTACGGAGGTAGAGACAGGAGCGCCCGCAGACGGACGGATTACGTTGCGTCGTTAACTGCAGCGGCAGAACAGAGCACAAGATGATGACTACGACGACGACGACGACGACGACGACGACGACGACGACTACGACTACGACTACGACGGCCCAGCGTGTATAGCTATATGTACGAAGCAGCAGCGCGCGCGGCTGGTTTTGATTAATTTATCGGAGGGATTGCGGTTGTCAGGAGGCTCCGCTCGCAAGCTCGTACAGTCTACGTGCGCGCGGGTGTACGCGTGTATGTATGTGTGTGTGTGTGCCCTGGCCCTGGGATTCGCCACTTGAGATGAAGCTGCTGCTAGGCTACGTGTGTATATGTATATATTGCGCGACGCGTTACATGCGTATTGTATTACGTTTTAGACCTTTTGTCGGATTCGAGCTCAAATTGGAAATTTCGAGGCGACGCAGATCTGCGCGATAATTGAAGAGTCTTGATGAAAATGATTCCCGTCTATGAAGTGAGTGGGAGAGACATTTATAGACTTTTCACAGTCAATAGGTAGTTGTTAATATGATAAGTTTTTCCAATCAAACCGTAATATACCCTGCTATAAATTTTCAATGTATTATAACTAGTTTTCGACCAACGAAAGCTTGAACTTTAAAGGGGCTAATGTAACTGAACATATATTAACGAAAAATATAATGTTGTTTTTTTTCAAAATTTTAAGACGCTCCATATGATACTCCACGTTTTTTTCTTCTGTATATTATGACCATTTTTTTACTTAGAAAATTTGTGCTAATTACGATCTAAACACACTTTCAATATTTGTGGATTGAATTGGTACGCTTTTCTGTGGCATAAGTCACACATTCTTGGACCGCTGCGTTCGCATCACACTCGCATACGCTCGTGCGCTAACCTCACTTCGCGCTACCAGAAAGTGCGACTTATGACTCGGAAAAGGGGGCATAAATGTGAATTTAGCACAGTGCTATAAAATGTTGTACGATACTCGAGCCATGGGGACACTTTTGAGTCCATCTATTAGGACCGTCGTTGCGCTCGGGCCCTAATCTACGCCGTGCCAAAAAGTGTTACTTATGTCACTTGTATCGTAAATTACAATAATATAATGATGTAAAATATTTTGACCAATAACATAAATTTTTGCTCCAACTAAAAAATATACACCTGCAACTACAAGTTTTGTTTGAAAACATATTTGGAAACTTATCATCCACTATGCTGAACTCGAATGACGAAAGCTTTTATAGGATAATTTCATGGGTAAAATGCAATAGAAAAATGCAATTGATAAAACCGACAGGTCTACTCGAGTGAATTTCCACATTTTACATGACACTATATAGTTAAAGTATATGTAGTTCCATGGAGAAAAAGAGAGTCAGCTATACGTAATTTTCGTGGTTAAAGGTTTCATAGCATAGTTCTCCTTTTCACCGAAATGGGATTGTGG